>BTPG01000002.1:202037237-202463491 GCA_036245525.1 Semisulcospira habei | reverse complement strand
AAGAAAATGGAAAGAAAATTTCTCAGCAAACGACAAATGTGGCCATCAAGCAGTTTGGGTAATCGAATCTCCTTTGGACAGCTTCGCCAATGTTTGGTGACAGCACTAGGCGTGTTATTCCATTGCTGAAAATAACATATGTACAGGCCAACAGGTGCTCATGTTTGTGGTATCTTGCGTAGCAAGAAGCTGCGTTACTCTTTCAAGGCGCCCCGCATCAATAGTTGCGTAACGCTATACGACACTTTCGCAGCTTTTGATGCAAGTTTCCTCGAAAGAGTTAACTTATTCAAGACAAGCGGCATCCGGATACACAGTATGTGCAGCACGTATCCTAGGAGTTAAACTTCACAATACTGGGCACACCATCCTTCCAGCAAGGCATCGAATAGCACAGTGATCTGATGTAATGGGAATTTGGGAGTTCAGGCTAATGTCTTTTCAATACCCTGTCGTTAAAACACTTTCTCATTGCTGACAACTGTCGACATGATACGAATGCAAGCAGAAATTAAAGAACATCATGGGGCCATTGCAGATGAAGCGACTCGTGCTCTTACTGCTTCCTGTTAGCATCCGTGTTCCTTTAAAAAAAAAAAAAAAACTGTCAAAATACTGCCGCTGTTTGACAAAAGCCATCATTTCAATTGTTTCAGGAAAGCGACATTTTCATTATTATTCAATGAAATTCGCACTTTTCTCAGAAATGGACACACTGGCTTTGGACAAATAGCCACAGATTTGTATTTACAAAAGAAAATGTTAAATTTCAGCTTATTGAGAACGAAAGACAAAACGGCAAGCCCTTCTCAAATATACGATATTCGAGGCGTGTCGCATCCGGATACGCGGCTTTATGCCGCGTATCCCAATGCAACACGCCTCGAATGAGTCCGAATCTTTCACTGATGCTGGGTGAGAGAGTGAAAATCTGACGACTATGATCCCATTAGTACTTTCCACCCCCTCGTCTTGATCTCAAGCGCTGTTCAAGGCACCGAGTCGCCTCCTGGCTTGGAGGTCACTTTGCATTTATCTGCAGGATGAAACTCAGCAGACCTTCCCTGTTTGAGGTACGCATACGTAAATTGAGCCGAGGACGGTGATCAAGTACTACAAGGCATACATTTTATGAACCTCTGCATTGATCACGAGAAAGGTCTACATTTCTTGTAGACATGTTTCGCTCATGGAATCTCCAATTACACTCTTAACACAAAATAAGACTTGCATTAGAGGAAAACGGCTTGGTGAGACCTTCTTCCGCAAGAGGTATAGATTCTCATGAGCCCCTGCGATGCATGGTCTCATGAGAATCTATGCCTCCTGCAGACGGAACAGTCTGAATAAGCGACGATGTCCTGGCTGTGAGGACGCCTTGCAGAGATCTAGTCCCGACAACTCGTCTCCATCCGGCTCCCCGGCTTAAGTCCCCTTCTTCCGTTCCCGCCGGTCTGGTCCAGCCGGTGCGGTTCCATATCAATTATGGGTCTTGATCAATTGGGTGTTGTGGGGGTGGTGCTGGTAGAATTAAATGTGTGTGTGCTTTTATTTTTCAAAAAAAATATTTTACATTTTTAAGTTGACTGCAAAAGTGTACGTTTGAAATGCTGCCACACGCAAACACGCAATCACCCACGCACTTAGGCACACACGCACGAACACACGCACGAACGCACGCGCGCGCGCACACACACACACACACACACACACACACACACACACACACACACACACACACACACACACACACACACACACACACACACACACACAAAATCAGGTCTCATGGAAACCTTGTGAGCAAAAAGGTCTTGACCCATACACTCACGTCTGTGATAAAAACGTCACCAAACAGATTCGTTTCTATTTGTAAATACGCCAGATCAGTGGATTTATGTAGATGGGTATGACGTCGGACCAGCTGTCAGATGAATTATGTGTTCTCCAATGTATTACATTTTGGAACTTTGTTACAATGAGACGATGTCTGCACACAATCATGGATCTCGCAAGTGAGTGCAGTTTCTAAACATACCTGCTCCCAGCCATGGAGTTGTGCTAGTGAATCCAAATTCGTTGTTTTGATCGGCGACAGAGTTATGGCTTTTTGTCGCATCGAGACTGCCACTTTATTCTAGTGACAGTCTCGACGTGACCAAAAGACATAATTTTGTAGCAGATCTTCTTCTTCTTCCTTGAGCACCTGATCTTGATCTATACAATTAATAATTCATTATACTATACACCATAGCCTGGTTTGACGCCTACCGAGAAAGATGCTGCCCAGAACCGATTTGTCTGCCGATTGCATGCTGATCCTACAATCACAGTAGCAATATCATCTACATTACAGCGGGCAGAAAACATCACTATCGCAATGAAAAACAAAACCCTCTACACAGTGAAAGGAGATATATAGATATAGATATAGATAGAGGTAGAGATAGAGATATAATTATAGTGATGAGACTCTTAACCCTTTAACCTCCGAGACACATTTATTTAAAAAAAAAAAAAAAACGAACATCAACAACAGCAAGAGACACAGAACCTCATGCGCGGAGACTCATGAGGATCTATGCCTCTTGCAGGCTCCACTTCGCATACACGTTCATTTGGTCGGCCGGAGATCTTTGGCGTTAAATAATCAAAAATAAAAAAATAAAATATTAGAAACACGGTTTGCGACCATTGGCAGTGAAGGGGTTAATGCATGCATGTTGGTCTGTGATTTTAAACTTTAGAGCTCCAGAGCCGTAAGATTCAAAATCACAGACCAGCACACTCACGTAAAATGGTCGCTCCCTAACTTCTTGCTCCTAGACTATTTCAAACAGAAAGCGATGTAAAAGCACCATATGTATTCTTTCAAGAAAGATGTGAAATGCAGGGTCCAAAATGTTATATACAGATACCAGGTGTTAGCTGCATGAGTGAGCTAAGTCCTGTGTCAGCCACTAAGCAATCAGATTCGACCAATCAACACTTTTTTCATTGATGTTATGGCGGGATCAAATTGAAAAAGAAACAGAAAAAAACATGGCGATTGTGACCCGTCCAGTTGCGGTATTGATACTCTTCGCTGAGGTAATGGCGCGATTCAATGGCCGGCTATTCCGTGCCGTTTAAAGACACGGCTGCCGATTTTCAATGTCGAGCGAGCAGGCTCCGAAACGATCAAGGTTCAATTTGCATTAAGTAGGCATAGCTCTTTGTAGGCCATTGCTCTCTCTCTCTCTCTCTCTCTCTCTCTGGCGCTTTTTGGGTCTTTCGTTTTGAATACGGCCAAGGAGATTTACGACTTTCGTTGTCAACACAACGTTTAAATATGTGGGTTAAAAACAAGGCGTTTCTGATCTCTGCCTTTTGATTTTTGGGGTTTTTATTAATCATTTTTAGTGTCATCCCTCACGTCCGCTCCACCCCCCCCCCCCTCCCAGCACAACACACACACACACACACACACACACACACACACACACACACACACACACACACACACACACACACACACACACACACACACACGCCACACGCACACCCCCTTCCCCTCATTTCACCTCGCGTTCCGAATATGCACACGCGCCGTACACCAGCCCACACAGCACTTCCTACAGTCCATCGTCAGACACCCACTAACCTCCTCCTGAAGAAAAAACACAGATGCTAATAAACCCTGACAATGGTCATATATCCTTAAAAGCCCCCAGCTTGTGTCCGGAGGATTTAATAAATCTCTTGCCGATGGAGCTACAGCGTTCTTGCGCACGTTAAATTAACCCCTTCGATTCCAAGAAAAAGTGAACACAAGCCAACCACAACAGGCATAGATCTTCACGAGCCCCCGCAATTGCGGGGGCTCGTGAAGATCTATGCCTCTTGCTGACACCGCTTTGTATCCGTGTTCCTTGGACGGTCGGGACAATTTGACACTGGACTAACACAGATTTATGAGGGGGAAAAAATTAATTAAAAAAAAAAAAAAACGACGATATGCGTCCATTTGTCTGGAAGGGGTTAAAAACGAGAAATCAAATTGCAATTTCGTCTCCCAAGTCTGAACCGTTGCTTGGCGTCAGTAGCTCCAGTACAAGTACTTTCTTTCCCTTTCACAGCCAACTGTGGGAACTAGGTTGACTATTTTCAGTCATCAGGCTTAGCCGCCTGGCCTTAGGTGTCCTTAACGACTGACTACCAGGCGCTGGAGATGGATCAGCATTGTCACAGTTCAAGGGTAGTGCCAGACTAGCTTTGCGCCTTGGAAGGCGCCAATCTAATCTGACAATACCCTTGAAGGATCTTTGTAGTCGACTTTTTGGTCGAGCCGTCTTCTGCTGTGTTGAGGAACATTAGAGAGCAAACTGAGTCAAAGGTCACTGTAGTGCCAGATTATTTTGACGCCTATTACAGGCTCCCCCCCCCCCCCCCCAAAAAAAAAAAAAAAAAAAAAAAAAAAAAAAGTAGGCACTATATGCCTATATGCGAGGTATCACGCTCAATCCACCTCCCGTGCCTGTTGGTGAAAGTGAAAAACACGTTTCACAGCGAAGCAGAGGAATTTTTCTTTTCTCTTTTAACTTTTTTTTTTTCTTTCTCTATGGAAACTGAATGGCAGAAAAGAACGTGACCCCAGCGACCGCCGTATTTTGATTAGCCTCCCAAATTAGATCTTTGTCTCCAAGAAGCAGATTATCAAGTGCCTCTGCAGCCGTATTAGCTCATGAGCATATGATTATATGTACCTCTACCTAGCATGAAAATTGTGCACATTTACATCCTCAGATGGAAGCTGGAAGTTCAAAGTGCATTTGATTAGACAGTATTTGTTGGGTTCAATTGCGCCGTGAGTGAGCTTTGTCCTGCACCAGCCACTAAGCAAGATGCTCCGCTATCGCGAAGCACCTTGCTTAGTGGCTGGCGCAGGGCTAAGCTCACGAATTCAACTGGCCCCAGGTCCTTTCGTTTGCAAGAGGCATAGACGCTCATGAACCTTTGCTTCTGAAGGGGCCCATGAGAACCCAATGCCTCTTGGTAGCATTATATTGCCCACAATAACGATCTAGGATGGAAGCGACGATTGGGTTTGTATGCAGATAGTGCTTCGCCCCAATACCACAATGGCCAGTTGCATGAGCGAGCTTAGTCCTGCACCAGCCACTAAGCACGGTGAGCCGCTATAGCGGCGCACCTTGCTTAGTGACTGGTGAAGGACTAAGATGATTCCACATCCTTCCATTCTGTAAGGGACACAGATTCTCATGAGCCTCTGCATCTGCTGCATCAGTAGGGGCTCGCGAGAATCTATGCCAGGCTTTTGCCAGCGCTGAGACGATCTCCTACTGCATCCTCTAAGTGCAGGCTGGCGGGAGGGGGGGGGGGGGGGGGTGGGGAGGGGGGGGGGGAGCGAGGGTGCGTTGTGATCAGCCAGGGTGCGCGCTGCTTCAGTCGGGTTTTATAGCGGCGTTCGATAGCATGTCAGGGAGATCGAGACAGTCATAGCCGGGCAGATGTCGGCCCGCAGCTGGCCGGCGCACGCCTGTGCAGGGCAAGCCGCAGGTCGACATCGATCCTAAGGCGTCTTGCTCGCCGGGATGTCGGAGAGACGGTGGAAATTAGCCTGTAAATTCCCCGATTACTCCGCGATCAAAGCGACCCATCCACGGCCGTGCCTGCAGGCGTTTAATAAAGCGCTCTCTGCAACAACAGTCTGACGGCGAAATCCCTTCGTCCAGTCTGCGAGAGGCACAGAGTCTCATGCGCCTTCAAGTCTTGTCTGTAAATCTGTGAAAAGAGTACTGCACCCTTTCCCCTTTCAAAAAAAAAAGAAAAAAAAAGAAATAATAAATAAAATAAAATCCCAAATCTGCGAAAGGCTGAGATTTTTTATAGGACCATCGTACAGCCCCGTCTGTCTGAAATATTAACCCTTTACCTGCCGAGGAAAATTTAAAACCACCTAACTGCAAGAGATATAGATCCTCATGAGCCCCGGCATTTGCGGGGGCTTATGATCATCTATGCCTCTTGCTGAAACCACTTTTTATCCATGTTTCTCTGACGGTTGGGGATCTTTGACGTACAATTAACCACGATTTCCAAAATACAATCCGCGTCCACTGGCAGGGAAGAGGTTAGCAACATTTTCATGAATTTCCGCCTCTGGCTGACTAAGATAATATACAGTATTAGATAATGGTAATATGCTTAGACAGATGAAATTTTCAGCGATAAATGTAGGCTACAGCTGCAAAATAGAAAACAGCACCACTACGCAATTATCATTTTGCACTGAAGTTGTTTGCCTGTACCTATTTGTTCTTATTTATTTATTTACTTATTTATCTATTTATATATGTATGTATTCACATACCTTCTTGGTTGCACTGACTGACTGATTGATAATGGACGTCCCTAAGGGGCAGGTTATGGGGGACAGGGAAAGCTATTGCCTATGGAGTGCGACCTGAACACTGATCAATTCAGGCGCACTGCCACTGTGCCACTTCGATTTACTAGGACATTTCAACGGACATTCTATTCAACAAGCCCGTCTTTCTTTTCCTGGGCTTTGCCAGTTGCTCTGAAATCTCTGACTCTTTTTCAATCTTTTTCCCGCTCGCCGTGGGCTGGCCGTACTCAGTTCGCAAAAAGACCATCGGGCCGACGTCGGCCGCCGTTGGCCCGCGCACAGACGTGCGCGGGCTAACGGCGACGGACGTCGGCCCGATGGCCTTTTGCGCAGTGGGTGGTTGCCTGTGCTTGGCGTTCAACTCAAATAACTAGCTCACTCTTCCCCGCTGGCGCCTTCAGTTCGGACGAAACCTTCTGTCTGCGACATTTTAAATGTCCTCCGGGGCCCTGCGCGCAGACTTTGCCGTCAATTTGCATCCAATAAAAACGCTAAGCAAGCAACGATAATTGTGACTCCTCCTTTATGCATTGTGGTGCCCCCTCCCCCCGGAATCAGATTGCAAATTCGCTTTCAACTCTGCAAAGGGGAATAGTTCTTCATGAGCTTCTGGGCGCTATCTTTTCGTCCATTTACCCCCACGGCCGCATTTCCCAGAAGTTTGGAGGTGTCACCTAACGACTATGTACCAGTTGTGGGAGACGGATCGACCATGATAATTCAAGGGTAGTGCCAGATTAGCTTGGCGCCAAGCTAGTCTGGCACTACCCTTGAATTATCATGGTCGATCCATCTCCTGCTGTAGTGCGGCGGGGCAAAACGGGTTAGCAGGGCCGGGACACTCACGCTACCAATCAGTTTGATCTGCAAGAGGCATAGATCCTCATCAGCCCGTGCAGGTTGCAGGGACTTATGAAGATCTGTGACTCCTGCAGATGGAAGGAACTGCCTGTAAGAATCTGTGCTTGCTGCTGGCTGAGGCTGGCCTTAGTTTCACGAGTGTACATATGACTTAAATCCTGCACCAGCCGCTAAAGCAAGGTGCTCCGCTGTAGGTGCTGTAAGCTCACTCGCGCAACTGGCCCCTGGTTTTCAGAAATTATTATATGTTGGCTTCGAGAGACGGAGGAGGTCTGTGGGATTTCAGACAGCGACTTTGAACTGGGAACTGCCCCAGGCCTGTCTCTTTGATTGCAATGGCAGTGGGGAGGGGAGGGGGCGAGGGGGGGGGGGGGCGGGGTTGGGGTGGGCTGCCGTTATTTGGCTAAAGCCAATATGTTCATTTTTCAGTAAAGCGAGATTTTCATTGATTACAACATAATATTGTTTACAACTGCCTTTGCCTAATAACGGCAGAAATCGCCTCTAAGAAGGCAAAAGACAGCAAGTCCACTTTGTGAAAAGCGATATTTTCATTGTAATACAATAAAAAAATCTCGCTTTTCACAAGATGGAAGTACTGTCTTTTTTTTGTTTTTTTTTGTTCCAAGGGCAGAAATGTAATGCTTCCCGAAACAGTTGTGTGCTGACCTATGATTTTCGACCTTTAGCCTTTCAGCTTCAGTGTAGCATGTAGTGAGTTTCGTCCCTTGACTCCGAGCCTCCGAGTGACGTCCCCTGATTTCCATGGCAGCGAGAGGAAGCCGCCGCTTCTTGTCTTCGCGTGGCGACTACACTCATTATCTTTCATATTACCTCTGAATGCAAATCAATCTTGGCTGCCTCCAGGGCTCCGTTGCGTGAGTGAGCTCAGTCCTGCGCCAGCCACTAAGCAAGGTGCTCCACTATAGCGGAGCACTTTGTTTAGTGACTAAAGCAAGATTAAGCTCACTCGTACAATCGGCCTCTCGTCTCCAACCGTTTCTTCCGGGCTTCTGCTCACAATGGTAAGGTTACGATTAGGCCGATCGACTCATAACAACGAACGAGAGCGTAGGAGCGGCGGATAACCACCTGTGTGCACCAAAAGCACAGACAACACTCGGAACATCTCCAAGAGTCGTAACTACTCATGAGCCCAGAGGGCTCATGAGGATCTATGCCTCATGGAGATGTTTGGAGTGTTGTCTATGCTTGTGGTAGAAGCTGGATATTCGCTGGCGCAGGACTAAACTCGCTCGCGCAAATGGCCCCTGGTTTTCCGTGACTTCATTCATGTTCATTGTTGGGAGTAGCTCGGCGTAAACGTAACCAGTGGAGCATTTGCGGGGGCTCATGAAGATCTATGCCTCTTGATGACACCATTTTGTTTGTTTCTTTTTTGACTGTTAGGACTCTTTGGCTTTGAATTAACAAAGATTTCAGAAACGTAATCTTCGTCCACTGGCAGTGAATAGGTTAACCTCTTAGATGGGACACGGTGACTAACAATCAGTTGCAAAAGACACACACACACACACACACACACACACACACACACACACACACACACACACACACACACACACACACACACACACACACACACACATATATATATATATATATATATATATATATATATATATATATATATATATATATATATATATATATATATATATATATATATATATATATATATATATATATATATATATATATATATATATATCGCTCACTAGTTCTAGAAAGAGAGGGTAGTGGGAGAGAAGGAATGACAGACCTATCATATTGAGCCTTCCACTGAACACCTACTACATAAAGCAGTAGGGACTACCCCCCAGGTGCCCCGCCATCCGCTGGAGAATATCCAGACCTCCCCTCGAGGGGGGATGCTAGAAAATATTCCCAAACAGATATTGGACCTGCTGAGTAGATTGAAGTTTTTGCCGCTACGACCGGTTTATATAGACTAATAGAGCCTTATGAGCCCCTGCCATATCAGTGCAGACGGCAGTACATCCATTTTTGTGTGCGAAAAGCCGGATTATTTTCATATTGTACTCGTACTACAATGATGGACAAAAGGGAGTTACAAGTTTAGAGCTTTAACGTCTTTCGTCCACCACGAAGGTGACTTCAAAGACAGGAAAGACGGCTGTACACATTTTGACCCCAGCTGGTCGAACCCACGACTTTACGGACGAGAGCCGAACACTCTACCACCTGTGCTCCCCAGCTCTCCAGCTCCCCAGAAAAATGGACGTACAAGGGAGTTACAAGTTTAGAGCTTTAACGTCTTTCGTCCACCACGAAGGTGACTTCAAAGACAGGAAAGACGGCTGTACACATTTTGACCCCAGCTGGTCGAACCCACGACTTTACGGACGAGAGCCGAACACTCTACCACCTGTGCTCCCCAGCTCCCCAGCTCCCCAGAAAAATGGACGTACAATCTGTTTCTTTCACAGGGAAGAATCGAACAGCCGCTTCGGACACAGAAATACGAGATAAATGGATCTGCGTAGTCAAACAGACAGACAGGCAGACAGACGAGGCAGACCAGACAGACAGACCGACCAAACCAAACAGACCGACCAGACAAGACGGACGGACGGACAGACAGACCCAATGCGCAAAAGGCCCTCTTTGTGCACTGGGAGGCAGACAGACAGACAGACATATGATGATGATGACACGTTTTATTTACAGGATAAAGTTTTAGGCGAAACGCCTTAAACAGACAGACAGACAAACGGACAGGGAAACGGACAGACAGACAGACGCCTATAGGCCTTTTTCGTAATTGGCGCTGTGAGTCGTCACGAGTTGCGTCCCTTTGCTATGCGTAGTTCCGGTTTGCGCTCGCGATAGCGGACGAAGCGTTTGACACAATGAAAGTAAATGACTTGAAGGAATTTCTTCAAAAACACGGACAAGTTTTAAGTGGAAAACAAATCGGAGCTGATCCGAAGATCGAAAGGCACTTTTCAGCTTGCTTTGCAAAGGGCTACCGACGCTTCAGCTGGTCCTATTGCCGAATCCAGTGACGGAGGCGATGAAGGTAAGTCATTTGTTTACGAAGTGTGCTTGGCGCGATCTGTAATAGATTGAATTATACTCATATTATAGGCTACTTTTACGATTTAAAAAAAATGCACAATTCACAAGTCCTAGTTGTTGGATTATTATCATTTGAATTACGTTCGTGATAATTTTTTTATTAAAGCACTTTCAACGACTCATGAGTGGAGAGCACACTATGAAGATAACATTACATATATCGCATGCTAGTTCTCGGTCTGATGCAAGCATTGTGAAGGGCATCATTACAGTTTGTGTAATTTAGTAATGCGACCATAGACAAATCAGAAGAGTGTTTATTTGGGTGGTTGAAAAGAACTTTAAGAAGTTATATATAAAAAAAAACTCTTCTCGTTATTGACTCCTTTTGAGAGCCACCACTTTATTCATAACTGATTACTCAGGCTTCTAAAGTTCTATGACCCGAGGTTTAGTGTGTGGCTACTACATGGTAACAACGATGACTGGAATGCTCCCACATACACTAATACAATATCTTCTTAAAATATATTTACAGAAATCCCTGAATACCACCATGCGGCAGGCCTGCAGAAGTGGGTTTTTGTTGACTTGGTCGACCTGAAAGACTGGCCTGATGTCACAGACAAGGAACTCCAAAAATACCTAATTTACACATGTCACAAGACTGTGGACAACAGGAGAAAGAACACCCGAAGACAACTGAGGGCCAACATTTTATATGATGGCCATGTGCACAATGTGAGGTAAGAAAATGACTCATTAATTCAATTTTTGTTTAGGTGGGTAAAAGAATTTTCAGGCACGTTTGAAATAGATTGACGTGCATCATGTTGTAAGGTCTGCGTCAGTGTACAGATGTTTGAAATAGATTGACGTGCATCATGTTGTACGGTCTGCGTCAGTGTACAGATGTTTGAAATAGATTGACGTGCATCATGTTGTAAGGTCTGCGTCAGTGTACAGACGTTTGAAATAGATTGATGTGCATCATGTTGTAAGGTCTGCGTCAGTGCACAGAGTATATTGACAACGTTAATTCAAAGACAGAGTCAATAGAGCTTAGCAACATTTTGGTGCCAAGCTTCACATACTGTGCCTTTCAATCAGCATGGTCAAACTCACCAGCAATTTTATTTAAATACACTGAGTCATAGTAGCGATCACTGATGGGAACCTGCATTCCTCACGTGTTATTTTTTAAAGTGTCATTCTTTGTTATGCTGTTGCTGTTTATGCTAATGTTGGTGATGTTTTATTATTTCAGATATCATCCTGGGCCAGCCCTAGATGAGCAGTGCTACATACAGTGTCGTGCAGCTTCTTCTGACACCAAGTATCCAGACCACAACACCTGGGTGCGCGTTTCCCAAACCACAGGCAGAGTGAATTCAGGATACTGTACATGCACTGCTGGGTAAGCTGATGATACTGATAGTGTGTTTTATATGCAGCGTATGTGATACACGCTGACAAACAGAGTCGAGCAGGCAGTACGAGTAAATAGTAGATATGGATTATGTGTGATTCTGTCACATTATCCTTACCAAATAATGCGTATTCAGTCAGAAGCCATGTTATCGAAATGGTCATTGTCAGTCCTGTTAACAAGCATATTTAAAATAGCCATATTTTAACAAAAGATGTTTTTTTCTCAAATACTATTCACAACTTCAAACCCAAACTTGGTACAGAGATACCTGATGGTAAGACCTATCTTTGGATACTAATTTGGATGACCCCTTGAAAAGGTCAAGGGTCACAAGAGGCTGGCAAATGGGTGTAAAATGCCGATATTTTGATAAAATTGTAGTTAGATGTTGCAAATTTTTCAACCAAATTTGGTACAAAGATAGCTGATGATAAGACCTTCTTATGCATACCAATTTAGTCGACTCATCACAAAGGTCATGGGGGGTTGACAGATGTGTGAAAAATGCTTACATTTTCAGAAAACATGGTTTTGCTGCTCCAGAAGCCAGCCCTTGTCACATTGGTCACACATATGTAAATCGGTCATACACGTGAGCCATAATCAGATAATGGCTTTGCCTTCTTGTTCCAGAATAAAGTTTAGTAGAATTGCTTCTTGAACTATTTTGGTGACATCTTTCATACTGTTGCAAAAGAGAATAACATACCCTGTTGTTACGCAGAGACTCGCAGGTATCCATCAGTTCTCGAGAATAAACACATTTATGATGTTTGTAGTTGCATGTGAGCTTGAAACAGGTATTCATTTCATATTCTTGCTTTTATCCGTGTTGATAAATAGTATTTTGTTTGCTTTGTTACAGACTTGAAGGTGCTTGCAACCACGTTGCTGCATTGTTATACACCCTAGTAGACATCACACAGAAGAAGGATGGTCTTGACGCATCCACCTCGCATGACTGTAAGTGGAGGGTACCACGAAAGCGACACCTTAGCCCGAAAAAGGCACAGCACCTTCATTCCAAAAAAATATGCCGCATCGAGCCTCAGAAACTTGGAGAGGCAGTAGAACATTTAATTATTGCTGCCTATTGTACAATGCTATTTACTCAGACGTAACCCAGCTGCACAGAGTGCTTGCTGGTTTTTCCATTAAAAACGTTTTGGGTGGCCACCGTGATGAGGCATGTGTAGTACTAGTAGGCGCAGTGCATTTTCACTTATGGCCCATAGGTATGTCGGATAGGCCTGAAATTTTGTAGAAATCTAAATGGAGAATCATTTTTTGTACCATAAACTTACGAGCTGGAGACGATTTGAGCACTTTGGAAACTTGAGCCTGTCGCTTTTATTAACTGTTATTCAACAAGCACAGTGTGTTCACTTTTTAGGGCTGCACACCACCCCAGTTTAGACATGCCATCCTAAAGGAAGTATACATGTATGAAGTGGGGTGAATACATTAGGACTGTTTTATCTTGGTACTGGGCTTTCCAGATTTCAGTGTAAGCACAGAGGTGTTCCTCGCGCTGGGACCATACGGCGTTGAGGCGCGTCCCCTGGGTGGTGGATAGGGGGTCCCTCGTGAGAGGGGTGCACCGAATGAAATAAGGTGCCGTGAACCAACATGGTCTAAGGGAAGGTGACCCCGACAGAAAACCCCTGGTCCTCCTAGTAAGGGGGTTGGGCGTGGGGGTAGCTTCCCCACCCTGCAAAAAAGGAAATAGCTACAAAAACGCCGACGAAAAGATTAACAGTAATTCCTTTCCTGGAGGAGGAAGGTTCTTCTACTAGAAGACTTATGACGTCCTGTGGTGAAAGCCGGAAGTCTTCGGAAGCCACAGGACCGAGCCGCCTCTCTCTATCCAGGGATACAACCATGGGCACATGGAACGTCAAGACCATGTACCAGAGCGGCAAGGCCGCCCAGATAGCAGCGGAAATGCAAAAGTACAACCTTTCCCTGCTAGGCATCAGTGAAGCCAGATGGACGCAGTCTGGCCAGAAAAGGCTGTTAAGTGGGGAGATGATTCTGTATTCAGGTCATGAAGAGGAGAATGCCCCCCATACAGAAGGAGTAGCACTCATGCTGTCACCAGTGGCACAGAGAGTGCTGATGGGCTGGGAACCTCTTGGGCCAAGAATTATAACAGCAGCCTTTAGAACCAAGAAAAAGCTCAAGCTGAACGTCATCCAGTGTTATGCGCCCACCAATGACAGTGACGAGGAAGAGAAACAAGAGTTCTACGACCGACTCCAGAGTGCCGTGGACAAATGTGCGGAGCGAGACATCACCATCGTCATGGGCGATTTTAATGCCAAAATAGGGGAGGACAACACCGGATACGAAGAGGTGATGGGGAGACAGGGACTAGGCTCGGAGATGAGTGAGAACGGGGAGAGGTTTGTAGACTTTTGTGCTCTAAACCGACTTGTCATTGGAGGCAGCATCTTCCCACACAGAAGAATACACAAAGCAACTTGGGTCTCACCTGACCATACAACAGAGAACCAAATAGACCATATCTGCATTAGCAAGAAATTTAGAAGATCCCTTCAAGATGTTCGAGTGAGGAGGGGAGCAGATGTCGCCTCAGACCACCATCTGCTTACCTTAAGAATGAAGCTCAAGCTAAAGAAAAGCCACACAGAGACAACAAGAAGACAGCGCTATAATGTAGGCCTCCTGAGAGAAACTGGAGTTAGAGAAGAGTTCAAACTGGTGCTGTCCAACCGGTTTCAAGCGCTACAGGAGCTAGTAAATGAAGAGGAGGCGGTCACCACAGAGCAGCAGTGGAAGGCAGTTAGAGAGGCGCTGAACTCAACCTGCAAAGACACTGTAGGGTTCAGGAAACACCACCACAAGGACTGGCTGTCGGCACAGACCTTGAAGAAGATAGAAGCGAGGAAGCAGAAGAAAGCAGCGGTCAACAACAGTCGCACGAGAGCAGCCAAAGTAAGGGCACAGGGGGAATACTCGGAAGCCAACCGCGAGGTGAAGAGGAGTATCAGGGCAGACAAGAGGGCTTACACAGACAGCCTGACAGCAGAGGCAGAAAAGGCAGCAGGCAGCGGCAACATGAAACAGCTCTACGACATTACCAGAAGATTGTCGGGTAAGTATGGCCATACAGAAAGACCAGTAAAAGACAAAGAAGGCAAGCCTATTGCAGACAGAGCAGACCAACTCGACAGATGGGCCGAGTATTTTGAAGAGTTACTGAACAGACCTAGCCCACCCGACCCCCCAGACATCCAGCCGGCAGAGACCGACCTACCCATCAGCTGTGACAGACCCAGCCGGGAACAGATCAGAAAAGCAGTGGCATTTTTGAAGAATGGCAAAGCAGCAGGGCCAGATGGCATCCCAGCGGAGTCTCTGAAAGCAGACCTAGAGACAACAGTTGAGATGCTGTACCCACTGTTTGGAAAGATCTGGGAAGAGGAGGTGATGCCAGCTGACTGGAAGGAGGGGTACCTAATCAAGCTTCCCAAGAAAGGCGACCTCAGCAAGTGTTCCAACTACAGAGGAATCACCTTGCTGTCAGTACCAGGAAAGGTCTTCAACAGGATCATCCTAGAGAGAATGAAGAGCTCCGTTGACCCCCAGCTGAGAGACCAGCAAGCAGGATTCAGGAAGAACCGATCATGTACAGACCAGATCGCCACTCTCCGCATCATCGTGGAACAGTCTATGGAGTGGAGCTCCCCGCTGTACGTCAACTTTGTGGATTATGAGAAAGCATTTGACAGCTTGGACCGAGAGACTCTGTGGAAACTCCTACGACACTACAGTGTACCCACAAAGCTCGTCCGCCTGATCAAGAGCAGCTATGATGGCATGACATGTCGTGTGATCCACGAAGGGCAGTTCACCAGAGAGCTCCAGGTCAGAACTGGTGTCAGGCAGGGGTGTCTGCTGTCTCCGTTCCTCTTCCTACTGGCCATAGACTGGGTCATGAAGATGACCACAGAGCACAGACGAAGTGGAATACAGTGGACACTGTGGACACAACTTGACGACCTCGATTTTGCAGACGACTTGGCATTACTGTCCCACACTCATTAACAAATGCAGGACAAGACCACGAGGCTTGCTGACATCTCGTCCCAAGTGGGCCTCACCATTCACAAACAGAAAACAAAGACAATGAGGCTGAACGCAACCAGGGAAGAACCAGTCTTGCTTGCTGGCACCCCGTTGGAGGAGGTGGAGTCCTTCACCTATCTCGGGAGCATCATAGACAAAAAAGGCGGCACTGATGCAGATGTCAGAGCACGAATCGGTAAAGCCAGAGAAGCCTTTCTCCAGTTGAAAAAAGTGTGGAGTTCCAGAGAGCTGTCACAACACACCAAAGTCCGGATTTTCAACTCCAATGTAAAAGCAGTTCTCCTATATGGAGCAGAGACATGGAGATTGACAAAAACCACAGTCAACAGAGTACAGACCTTCATGAACAGTTGCCTTAGAAGAATTTTGAAAATCCACTGGCCAGAGAAGATCAGCAACGTCAGACTCTGGGAGAGAACAGAGCAGATAACAGCAGAGAATGAAATTGGGCGAAGAAGATGGGGATGGATCGGTCACAGTCTGAGAAAGCCAGCTTCCAGTATCACTAGGCAGGCATTGTCATGGAACCCCCAGGGAAAGAGGAAAAGAGGTAGGCCGAGAAACTCCTGGCGTCGAGACCTCCAAGCAGACATCAAGAGACTGGGAACCACCTGGAGTAGATTCGAAGGAGAAGCACAGGACAGGAGTTGCTGGAGGTCTCTCGTCGACAGCCTATATCCGGGTAGGGGTGACAGGCGTAAGTAAGTAAGTAACAGAGGTGTTCTTTTTGTGTGCAGGGGTCGCACTTACAAGAAAAATTCTGCATAAATATTGTATTTTCAGCATGTTGTACCTAGCAGTTTCTTGTCAAATACAGACTCATTTGTAGAATCTGCATTCGATGGGAAAACGCTATGGTCACACCATTGATTGTACACTTGTTCGTTTTTCGTGATAGTAAGTGCAACACACTCTTCCAAATACTTTGCAAACACCGATGCAAACTGGTGAAAGCTAGTGCCACCCCTGCTTTATGCCTGTGGGGTGGGTTGTGAAAGTGTAATAGGATATCCGTCCGTCTCCTCCAGAACTCCCCCCCCCACCCCCCCCCCCACCCCCCACCCCCCGTCCTCATTTTGTTCTTTAGATAGTGGCACCAAAACGTGGCTCGGGGTGTGTGTGTTGAACAACAAATGAGAATTGTGTTGGTGTGCGTGCACATGTGTTAGTAACAAAATGCAACTGTGTAATGGAAAACATGACTGAAGGAACGGCTGAATTTGGGTGAATATTGTTGTTGCTGGCCAAGCTGTTGCTGATAACTTGTATTGCAGGTAGATGAATTCTGTTTCTTGCCTCCGAGTCAGAAGGGCAAAAAAAAACACAACAAATCAAAAACCTACAATTGTTTTTAGTGATAACACTAAAGTGGAAATTCTATTTCTTGATGTGTCAATCCTGTTTCAATTCCACAGTCACACATGTTGAATAGTCCGCATTACATTAATTGTGGTTGGATTCTTTAGTTCATAATGCTAGCCTGTTATAACCAGGAACATTGCATATTGAGCGTTATATATTGCACTTAGCTGAACAGACTATGCCCATGAAATTCAACAGTTGAAGTTCGCTCATTGGAACAACTTACTTACTTACTTACGCCTGTCACCCCTACCCGGGTATAGGCCGTCGACGAGAGACCTCCAACAACTCCTGTCCTGTGCTTCTCCTTCGATTCTACTCCAGGTGGTTCCCAGTCTCTTGATGTCTGCTTGGAGGTCTCGACGCCAGGAGTTTCTCGGCCTACCTCTTTTCCTCTTTCCCTGGGGGTTCCATGACAATGCCTGCCTAGTGATACTGGAAGCTGGCTTTCTCAGACTGTGACCGATCCATCCCCATCTTCTTCGCCCAATTTCATTCTCTGCTGTTATCTGCTCTGTTCTCTCCCAGAGTCTGACGTTGCTGATCTTCTCTGGCCAGTGGATTTTCAAAATTCTTCTAAGGCAACTGTTCATGAAGGTCTGTACTCTGTTGACTGTGGTTTTTGTCAATCTCCATGTCTCTGCTCCATATAGGAGAACTGCTTTTACATTGGAGTTGAAAATCCGGACTTTGGTGTGTTGTGACAGCTCTCTGGAACTCCACACTTTTTTCAACTGGAGAAAGGCTTCTCTGGCTTTACCGATTCGTGCTCTGACATCTGCATCAGTGCCGCCTTTTTTGTCTATGATGCTCCCGAGATAGGTGAAGGACTCCACCTCCTCCAACAGGGTGCCAGCAAGCAAGACTGGTTCTTCCCTGGTTGCGTTCAGCCTCATTGTCTTTGTTTTCTGTTTGTGAATGGTGAGGCCCACTTGGGACGAGATGTGAGCAAGCCTCGTGGTCTTGTCCTGCATTTGTTGATGAGTGTGGGACAGTAATGCCAAGTCGTCTGCAAAATCGAGGTCGTCAAGCTGTGTCCACAGTGTCCACTGTATTCCACTTCGTCTGTGCTCTGTGGTCATCTTCATGACCCAGTCTATGGCCAGTAGGAAGAGGAACGGAGACAGCAGACACCCCTGCCTGACACCAGTTTTGACCTGGAGCTCTCTGGTGAACTGCCCTTCGTGGATCACGCGACATGTCATGCCATCATAGCTGCTCATGATCAGGCGGACGAGCTTTGTGGGTACACCGTAGTGTCGTAGGAGTTTCCACAGAGTCTCTCGGTCCAAGCTGTCAAATGCTTTCTCATAATCCACAAAGTTGACGTACAGCGGGGAGCTCCACTCCAGAGACTTTTCCACGATGATGCGGAGAGTGGCGATCTGGTCTGTACATGATCGGTTCTTCCTGAATCCTGCTTGCTGGTCTCTCAGCTGGGGGTCACCGGAGCTCTTCATTCTCTCTAGGATGATCCTGTTGAAGACCTTTCCTGGTACTGACAGCAAGGTGATTCCTCTGTAGTTGGAACACTTGCTGAGGTCGCCTTTCTTGGGAAGCTTGATTAGGTACCCCTCCTTCCAGTCAGCTGGCATCACCTCCTCTTCCCAGATCTTTCCAAACAGTGGGTACAGCATCTCAACTGCTGTCTCTAGGTCTGCTTTCAGAGACTCCGCTGGGATGCCATCTGGCCCTGCTGCTTTGCCATTCTTCAAAAATGCCACTGCTTTTCTGATCTCTTCCCGGCTGGGTCTGTCACAGCTGATGGGTAGGTCGGTCTCTGCCGGCTGGATGTCGGGGGGGTCGGGTGGGCTAGGTCTGTTCAGTAACTCTTCAAAATACTCGGCCCATCTGTCGAGTTGGTCTGCTCTGTCTGCAATAGGCTTGCCTTCTTTGTCTTTTACTGGTCTTTCTGTATGGCCATACTTACCCGACAATCTTCTGGTAATGTCGTAGAGCTGTTTCATGTTGCCGCTGCCTGCTGCCTTTTCTGCCTCTGCTGCCAGGCTGTCTGTGTAGGCCCTCTTGTCTGCCCTGATACTCCTCTTCACCTCGCGGTTGGCTTCCGAGTATTCCCCCTGTGCCCTTACTTTGGCTGCTTTCGTGCGACTGTTGTTGACCGCTGCTTTCTTCTGCTTCCTCGCTTCTATCTTCTTCAAGGTCTGTGCCGACAGCCAGTCCTTGTGGTGGTGTTTCCTGAACCCTACAGTGTCTTTGCAGGTTGAGTTCAGCGCCTCTCTAACTGCCTTCCACTGCTACTCTGTGGTGACCGCCTCCTCTTCATTTACTAGCTCCTGTAGCGCTTGAAACCGGTTGGACAGCACCAGTTTGAACTCTTCTCTAACTCCAGTTTCTCTCAGGAGGCCTACATTATAGCGCTGTCTTCTTGTTGTCTCTGTGCGGCTTTTCTTTAGCTTGAGCTTCATTCTTAAGGTAAGCAGATGGTGGTCTGAGGCGACATCTGCTCCCCTCCTCACTCGAACATCTTGAAGGGATCTTCTAAATTTCTTGCTAATGCAGATATGGTCTATTTGGTTCTCTGTTGTATGGTCAGGTGAGACCCAAGTTGCTTTGTGTATTCTTCTGTGTGGGAAGATGCTGCCTCCAATGACAAGTCGGTTTAGAGCACAAAAGTCTACAAACCTCTCCCCGTTCTCACTCATCTCCGAGCCTAGTCCCTGTCTCCCCATCACCTCTTCGTATCCGGTGTTGTCCTCCCCTATTTTGGCATTAAAATCGCCCATGACGATGGTGATGTCTCGCTCCGCACATTTGTCCACGGCACTCTGGAGTCGGTCGTAGAACTCTTGTTTCTCTTCCTCGTCACTGTCATTGGTGGGCGCATAACATTGGATGACGTTCAGCTTGAGCTTTTTCTTGGTTCTAAAGGCTGCTGTTATAATTCTTGGCCCAAGAGGTTCCCAGCCCATCAGCGCTCTCTGTGCCACTGGTGACAGCATGAGTGCTACTCCTTCTGTATGGGGGGCATTCTCCTCTTCATGACCTGAATACAGAATCATCTCCCCACTTAACAGCCTTTTCTGGCCAGACTGCGTCCATCTGGCTTCACTGATGCCTAGCAGGGAAAGGTTGTACTTTTGCATTTCCGCTGCTATCTGGGCGGCCTTGCCGCTCTGGTACATGGTCTTGACGTTCCATGTGCCCATGGTTGTATCCCTGGATAGAGAGAGGCGGCTCGGTCCTGTGGCTTCCGAAGACTTCCGGCTTTCACCACAGGACGTCATAAGTCTTCTAGTAGAAGAACCTTCCTCTTCCAGGAAAGGAATTACTGTTAGTCTTTTCGTCGGCGTTTTTGTAGCTGTTTCCTTTTTTGCAGGGTGGGGAAGCTACCCCCACGCACTAGGAGGACCAGGGCTTTTCTGTCGGGGTCACCTTCCCTTAGACCATGTTGGTTCACGGCACCTTATTTCATTCGGTGCACCCCTCTCACGAGGGACCCCCTATCCACCACCCAGGGGACGCGCCTCAACGCCGTATGGTCCCAGCGCAAGGATTGGAACAACTGCTCAAGTAATAAATGTTCTTCTATTGTGAGTCAGACTCTGAGAATGAATTTTAGCTTTGTGTGTGTGTGTGTGCGTCCGCAGAATAAAATAGCAAAAGACACAAAACATTTTTTTTTTGTCATTTTCATTCATAGATGCTGAATCAGATTTTACAGCAGTTTCACAAATGTGCACTTATAATAAAATCATTGTCCCCCTGATTATGTACAGACTTCACAAAAAGTTAAGGACCAGTTGATAATTCAGGTACCATTTTCAAAAACAAATAAAAAAGACAGGAAATGGCTTGTATCATGCATAATGCCGATAACATTACAGAGGGCTAGCAGTGATTGTGACGGTCGCACGTGCACCACTGACAACATAATGAGCACATTTGAAAAGGTGCTGTTTTAGCATTATTTAACTAAATTTTTATGGTCAGGGAAGAACAACGTCCGGGACTTTCCACACTAGAAAGTCAAAATGCAGATGGAAGAATGATTGCCTGGCTTGGGTTCATTCACTTGCCTATGTATACAAACTTGTGGTTGTAACTTGTATCAACAAAATTAAGCACCACAAGAAAACTGAGCAAATTTTGTCAGTGGTCCTTAACTTTTTGTGAACCCTGTATATAAACAGACAGCAAAGCACCTAATCATTCAGCATGGCTTGGTGCCTAATTTTCCAAAGCGCCTATTTAAAACTGACGTGGGAACACACACACATGGGAACACATATTAATGCTTCCTTCTGATAAACTGGCACGCAAGGATATAACCTTAGTCCATTTGTAAAGCCTTAAGCTTGCTCAATACTATAAATGCAGGGTGTTCTTAACCCTAGGCAAGCATAAGGTTTCCTACACAACTGGAGCTTCAGCACGCTGATCTGAGGCAAAGGTTGGATTTCTTGTGCGTTAGATATACATACATCAGCATAATAGTTGTCACTGACCAAACACAGCATTGAAACAAATTCTTATTCAACCTCATCAATGGCAGGGTCAGCTTCATCAACACGGTCATGTAGATGCAGAGGGGGCAATAATGCAGAAAGGTAACTGCAGAGCGTCCAGATTTTAGATACTTTAGCTTTCATAGTGCCTGCCAAGTTGTTCAAGACCCTGTAGTTTTTCACTCACTCCATGTGTCGCTCTGCATGGATCCTGCAGTTTGCAACCCGCCTTGTCAAAGTTATATCTGCCTTTGACATTTGGCGTTTCTTTTCTTTCTTCGGTGGAATGATCAGCTCAATCTCTATCGGCGTTGTCATATCAGAAATGAGGAAACCCATATCACCCATCTCTGCATCTCCCTTCTCACATAGTTCCAAAATCTTACTTTTCCGTACAATTTGCTTGTCACTGATGGATCCTGCCCACAAATCAGACATAAAAGACACCACACCATTTGGAGTGATCCCGATCAATGCTTTCCAGGTCATGTGGGTCTTGAACTGGGTGAACATCAGTGACTTATCAGCCAGCGAGCGGAGGGTTTCTGTGAACAGCTCTGTGCAGTCCAACACAAAACGGGTCCTCGGAAACATCTCCCTGAAGTCAGCTGGCATGATATTGTTGATCTGTTCCCTGGTTGGCCAGTAAGCTAGAAATAAAAGATGAATATACAAGTGGTCAATCCACTTTGAAACGCTGAAGCGAAAACTCAGGTCAGCAATCACCAGACCTAGCTTGAGCCTCCTGAGGGTCATGAAGAGCTGATCAATTAACCTGAGCTAAGATCTGCGTCCAGGGTCTGTTGTTTTCTTTTTCTTCAATAGGGGGCAGCTCCTCAAAGACTGCCTTCAGTGTCTCTGCATTTGGCCCTTAGCATCTCAGGATTGTCTGCAACATGCTCAAATCTGAGTGGCGTCAATGTGTTGTCAGTCCAGCTGTCAGTCTGTGTTCCAACTGATTTTACACCAGTATGCATGCCAGATACCTCAATAGGCACAGTCTAAACTTCTGCATCCACTTGGTTGTTTTTTGTTTGACAGGCAGCTGTACAAAAGTGCATGCTGGATTATTGACGCCACGTTCACTTTACCAGCATAGTTGTGCAGCATGACAGAAGTTGAAGGCAGTGACAGGTCAGACTGCTGAAAATGAAGCTGTTAAAGAGTGGTCTTCAACCTCCCTACAAGATTCTGTTAGGGTCACCAGTTTGTCAGCATCCTTTGTTCTGCCACCTGTAAATAAATGAAGACGAAAAAAAAAACATGCATTTAACATATATGATAACTGTCAACAAAAAAGAAGGTAACCGAGCAGTACTGAGCTGTGACACCTGAAACAACATAAGCTGAGGAAGAATGCAACTGTCTGCCTCTGTCACATCAGTACACACACACCACTGCACAAACCTGCAACATCAACAACTAGTGATAGGATCTCAACTTCAAGGTTAACCATGTTTAGACTATTACTCCATGTGATAGATCAGTTTGTCTTTAACGAGCTTTTGAAAGCGTACTTTGGAAAACACAGATGCGATGAATCCAAAGCTGTTGGGAATCCATACGGGATGCTGATCTAACAAGTCATCGACACGATAGTCTGTTTCATTTTTTTATGTAGTAAAAATAGTCTATATAGGTCGTAGTAACATAGCACTTACCGGCCGTACACGTGTTTAAGGTGCGGTTTGCAAAATCTGAAAGGTACGTCGCCACCGGTGCGTAGGCCTGCCTTGTTAGTTGTTGACAAAGTGCTCCGAACAGAAACCGCTGAACGGTCTTTGCGTACGAAACGCAGGCGTCTCTCCCATACTCGTCGAAGGGTCTGGTCCCCGAGATACAGTCCTTCCATCAACTATTTTTCCAGCGTAGTTCGAACAGCATACGCAAAATCGTTTTCCTCCTCGCACAATAACTTTCACTTAGGCCATGTCTTGCTGGAAACCGGAACGACTCTATCGGCGCACTTCCGACTAGCGCAAGGGCGGATAACTCTAAACGCGTCAATTACGAAAAAGGCCTATAACAGTGCAAACAAGAGAAATACCCGACACCTATGAAATTACTGTTACAGCATTTGTTCAGCAGACGGGATACGACGCGGCAATCGAGCAAGCAACAATCCAATAAATTAACGTCTCGGCGATGGATCGGACCCTATTATACCTCATCACGTAACAGATAAAAGACAACGCGTGCGATGTTGCTCGGTGAACCTATTCCAGCTGTACAAGACACAGATCCGCACACCTTTTTAAACTGGCAGGGGATCGTAAAAACTGATAGTACGTATTCCTTCTGTTTTTTTTTGTTTTTTTGTTTTGTGGGGTTTTTTTTTTTTTTTTTTTCCATGTAATTTGACTCACATATGTGTTTCTCAGACATAGAAAATCTTCGAAATCTCTCAGTGGTTCAGACAAGTCTAGTTACGATTCAGCCACAGATCTGAAAGTTGGTGTCCTCCTGACTCTGATAATACCAGAGTTAAATCAGTACAACAAGAGACATAGATTTGCATCAGCCCCTGCTTTAGCTAAAGCAGGGGCTGATGTAAATCTGTGTCTCAGTCTTGCAGATAGAGGGCTTTTGCTTAATGACTATACACTGCTGAACAACGCTGCCGCCAGGGTCCAATGCTTTACACCTGGGATTCATTTGCCGACTAACTACCGCCTATTTCCCTGTGTCTCCATGAGTTACTGTCGCTAATTAAACGTATCAATTGCTCAGCGGACCGCGAGCGACGGTCGGTAAGTCAGGAAACCAGATCACAGCCCACCGCTAATAAACCTCCGCGCAGCGCGCATAAATATTTTGTAAAAGAACGTTATGAAGTGCTTCAACCTCGCGGTGCAGGACCCCGGCATTGACTGGAAGGTTGTAATTGGTCAAGGGGAAACTGGACAGGTTATCAAATTGATACGACTGAGACAGGCAATCGGCACCCGGCTCAACACGCAAAAGGTCATCGGGCCGAAATCGGCCGCAGTGGGCCCGCGCACAGTCGTGCGCAAGCCCACTGCAGCCGACTTCGGCCTGATGATCTTTTGCGCACTGGGAAAAGTGTGCATTATATCCGGCGCACACTCTCTGGGTTTCCAGCCTTGTCTTGATGCAGGGAAATTTAGGGGGACGGCCTTGAGTGGGCTTTGGCATTTGCTGCTACTTAACAAAGCTTACAATACTCCCCCTATCATTTTTTGTGTGTGCCTAGGGCAACTAGATCTATGATCATTGGGTAATAATATACAATTCTCTCCCTTATCCGTGTTTTTTGTGTGTTTTTGTTTTGTTTTTTGTTTTGGTATGGGGGGGGGGGGGGGGTGTTTGGCGATTGTTAGCACTCAAAGCATTTCCTGCTCAAGGGTGCGTTGATGTACAATAATTAAGTTTCATTCTTTTTTGTCAGGTTTGCCTCGAGTTTGACCGCTAAATGTTCTGTTCTGTTCAAGCTCGCTTTCAAACAGTTTTCTAAACCGAATTTAAAATGTTAACCCCTTGGCTATCGTCAGCTCTCTTTGTCACCACAGCAAAAACCGCTACCGACGGCTAGCCAAAGGGTTAATAATAAAATAGAAAGCGAATAAATGAGAAATTATCGATGGAATGGAAACTAATTAGTTACACGAGCTTCACAAGAGCTGTCTTTCACAAGCGTAACTACGCGTTTCCCCACCCGAACGGTGTCCTCAGTAGCAATCCAAGGGGTTAACTCATTGGAGACGTGCCGCATCTGGACGCCGCGTATCCGGATGCGGCACGTCTCCAATGAGTTAAAAAACACTGCGACAACAGCAACTTTTACAGGCACGACCCGTGGGGTATCTGCCGTTATATGGTTAAAAGCCAGTATGTCCCTTTTTGAGAAAAACGAGACTTTAATTGTAGTTATACAATGAAAGTCTCGCTTTTCTAAAAACTGGGAAGCTTTTTATAAAAGCTTTTGCCATATAAATTTTTAATGCAGAATTATGCTCCGCAAACGACTGACACCTATCCGTTCAAGGCATAGATGCTCATGGGCCCCCTTTGGCTCTTTCTGTGTGTGTGTTCTCCTCACCATCATCAGACATTTGATATCCGGACAGACAACCTTCAACAAAAAAACAAACAAACAAACAAACAAAAAAAGCATCTGGCTTAGACGGGATCCCAGTGCGGAAAGGACATCGAACCGAAGTCGGCCGCAGTGGGCCCGCGCACTGCGGCCTACTTCGGCCCGAGGTCTTGGGCGGTTCTCGGGACGACGTTAGAGTCGTCGTTGGCCGGCCGAGGACTGTTTGACTGCTTGGGAGGGGTACAACATTTTTTTCCGCTTGTGTTCTCGCCCGCTTGGGACGATTAGTTTATCTGCGAAAGCTATCTGCTGTATCTTTTTTCCTCATGATTTACACTTATCCCTTGGCGTAATTCGGGGCACATGTTTCTCGGCGCGTGCTTTCTTTCACGTTGTCGTCTTCAAAGGCTGAGGCCTCGTTCACATTCGCACGCTCATATTGCTCACACCTTCTCCCTTCGAGAAAGAGTGGCTAATCCAGGTCTTCCTGAACCAACACAAGAGCCATAGATGCTCATGAACCCCTGCGTTCGAGCGGGTTCATGACCATCTATAGCTCTTGTAGCTGTAAGTCAAGCTAGCTGCAAAGCCGTTCAGGCGCACTCGAATAGCAGATATTTTAATTTGTCCATATTGGCAGAGCGTTTCCTGGGCGATATCGCCTATCTCCCAACACTTTACCTGTGCGTGCTCTCGGACCACCTAGGTGGGCCTCGGTCTTGCCTGTAAATTGCCTTTCGCCCTCATGTTTGCGCCAGAAGACAAAATAATTGCTCAGTTCAAAAAGGAGTTATGACGGTGGGTTACTGAACATAAAACAGTCGGCGAAGACATCAAGGATGAATTACAACTCCGATTTATGGAAATACGATACCAGTATTTTCCTTCTCATGTCGTGTTTGGTCATTTGATTATGAGGGTATAATTATGATCATGAGAAGGAGGGTATTACAATTGCTGCTACTATTACTACTACTAATGCTCTCTTACTACAACTACTTACTACAACTACTTACTACAACTACTACTACTACTATTGCTACTACTACTACTATTACTACAACTACTACTACTACTGCTTTTGCTGCACTGCTGTTGCTATTGTTATGTGCACACAAAGATGGTTAGGCAGTATCATTACGAAGTTGATGTTGACTCAATTTTAAAGTTTCACACGAATTACATTTTAATAATAATAATAATAATAATACCGTTATTATATAGGCGCTTTTTCTCAATTTTTGGGCAAATCGACTCAAAGCGCCGCGAACTGAAACCCAACACGCACACTCACGTAACAGACACGGATTTACGCCATTTAAGACAAACACAGTACAAGACAGACGAAGGGCCAGTTCAGCTACTGAAGTTACAGAGATTTTTGATCGCTTGTATTTGAAATTTGTAAAGTGGCCTGAAACCGATACCAAAGTGTGGGGGGTGGGTGGGGGGTGGAAGAACCGGAGTACCCGGAGAAAGAACCCCCGACGGTCCGCCCGAATTAACGGTGACACTTACCAGAGGAGAAAAATCCGACGCCGGAAACCGTTTTCGAACCTCGCACCTTTGGCATTGGTGGCAGGCACCAAATCTGTGTATGTGTACTGACCTGTGATTGGAATTCACGAACTCTAAGACCAGCTGTCCTTGAACGATCGTGGTTTTTGTCACGTGCAAGTCTTAAATCGTAATCAGGTCAGCCACAACGACAAGGTCAGTCGCAGCACAGAGCTGAGGCTGATGACGACAGTGTTTTAACCCTTTCACTGCCAAGACAAAAAGCACACCGATCCAACGGCCAATTAGGATCTATGCCTCTTGCTGATGTTCCGATGTTGCTTGGACGCCAGGGTGTCGATGAATTACCAAAGATTTCAGAAACAGTTAGTAATTTGGGTTTAAAGCCGATTTCAGAAAGAATCTGCATTCACGTAAAGTCGTTAATCATATCATTAGCTATCCGAATAGCATACGTGTGCTGCTGTAATATTTTGGGCCCTACGGTCCAAGGACGTGGCGTGTTTCCTGTCACGTAGTCTCAGAAGAAAATAAAAAGATCAGTCAGGTCCCAGAAACCGCCAAACAGTTGGGACACACCTGCAAGGGCCGCACGCGTGACAGACTTCACACGAGACTTCGCCCGAAGCGGAAGCCCTCCGGCAATCCACAGTCACGCCTCAACTGCAAACGGCAGTAGGCCAGGCCACAAGCGCTCCGTTCCGATAACTGAAACTGGAAATAAATCGTCTGGGCGTCCGATTAAGGATGATATCTAGCGACTCGAGAGTTAGCTATGAAAACCTGTTTGATCAGACAGATCCTCATAGACACACGCAAGTTACAGGGGGCTCATAAGGATCTTCAGGTTTTCCTGGAACGATTTATGTCTGGTTCTTCGAGCTGGAGGTGATCTCCTGGTTCTCCATCCGCTGTGCGATGGGGATGATGGCGACTCAAACGGAACCCCTAAGAGAGGCCACCGGGCTGAAGTCGGTCGCAGTGGACCCGCGCACTACCGTGCGTGGGCCCACTGCGGCCGACTGTGGCCCGATGACCTTTTGCGTGCTTTTCCGTGCGGCCCCAGGACAGTCTGCTTACTGGGGGAGGGGGGGGGGGGGGGCAGACAAACAGGCTTGGAGCGTTAGCTAAGCTAGCTATGCTCGATCATTTTGTGATGCGATGGGTGGTAATCTGTCTGGAGATGCAGGTCATCACAGGCGTGCCCAGAGAAACGCCGCGCAAAGCTCACATCGCACTGAGTCGGTCTTTTGAGTGCACCTGCAGAGCGGCATAGATTTTCATAAGCCTCTGCATTCACAGAGGCCTATATTAAAATATATACCTCTTGCCTTTGAGAGATGTATAGAGCAAAAGAGTGACTGTCCATCGCAATAAAGTCACTAGAAAAACATTTCAGATTAACCAAAACTAAACAACAGTTTAATAATTTTCGGTTAAAACTCTTTTCAGAGTAGACAATATGACGAAAATAGACATACGTATTTCAGCCCTGTGAAAGTGAAAAGGAAGGAAGTCCATTTTGTGAAAAGCGAGACTTTCATTGCATTACATTGACAATTTCGCTTTTCACAAAAATGGACTTGGTGTCTTTTTTTCTCTTTTCACAGGCCAGGGCAGGTTTACCTTTTCTTTTTTCTTCTCAGGAAGTCGCGAGATCGTCCCTGATTTATACCATTATACAAAAGAGGAAGATTTGATCTAGGTTAACCCTTTCCCTGGCAAGAAAACGTGAACACGACCAAACTGCAGGAGACATAGATCCCCATGAAGAGCAATGCCTCTTGCTGACACAACTTTGAATCCAGTCCTGGGACGGCTTGGGGTCTCTCACGTTGAGTTAACTCATTTAGCCCCAACGCACTACAGCAGCAGATGGATCGACCATGATAATTCAAGGGTAGTGCCAGATTAGCTTGGCGCC
This sequence comes from Semisulcospira habei, assembly GCA_036245525.1. Taxonomy (NCBI): domain Eukaryota; kingdom Metazoa; phylum Mollusca; class Gastropoda; family Semisulcospiridae; genus Semisulcospira; species Semisulcospira habei. Next base: position 202,434,283 of record BTPG01000002.1, on the reverse strand, counting down.
ATCAGGCGCCAAGCTAATCTGGCACTACCCTTGAATTATCACGGTTGATCCATCTCCGGCAAGTGGTACATTGTCGTGAGGGGGCACTACTCACAAAATTTTGGGAAATCTGGCATTGAGGTTAAATGGGTTAACAAAGATTGCATGAGAAGACAATCTGCAACCCACTAATGGCAAGTAAATGGTTAAAATCTAAGACTGACTCACCGCTAAGCTCCACGTATAGTTTAAGTGTTTAGAATGGAGAGAGATAGACGGGGGAATCTTCCGGACGGCAATTGGTCCTAGATTGGCGTGAAGGTGCTCCACGCTCCACTGGCGACGTATGAGACAGGAGCGCAGAACGGGGGCCACCTGAGGGATAAGGAGCCAGATAATAAAAGGCTGCGCATGCACATTCTCACGTGCTTCAATTTGCGCTCCTTATTCGTTTTACCCCACCCGGGTCTGCCCTGGGGGACTTGGGTGGGGTTAGGTATTTTTTAGTTCCCAGGGTCACCCTGGTCAGCCCCACAGGGTGGGGTTTTCTCTCTATTCTGGGGCACGTGTTTCTGTCTACCCGAGGTCCATTCACCTGTATTTGCCTTTTTTAAACTCTCCCTACTGTCTGCACTGCCTGTAGCTCTTGATATTGGATGTGTGTTGCTAAATGGTCTTAGCTTTATTTAGGCCCCATGTGTTAGGTTTATTTAATGTGTTTGACCGGCTGGCGACATACATTCAATGTTCTGTTTAGTTGGTTGTTTTTTTTTCACAAGCAGTGCAGGCACGTCCTGAGAAAGCCTTGTTGCTGTCGGGACGTTAAGCAATGTACAATCAATCACTCAATCCTTATTCGTTTTCTCGTGGCTGGGGCAGTCCGTGGCACAGCCGGTTAAAAGCGGCTGTCTGCCACCAACGCTAAAGGTGCGAGGTTCGATATCCGGTTCCGGCGTCGGACTTTGCTCCTCTAGTAAATGTCACAGTTAATTAGGGCGGAAGGTTCTTTCTCCGGGTACTCCGGCTCTTACTCCCTCTCCACTGTGGTAGGTGTTAGGCCGTTTATAAATCTCAAAATACAACCGCTTACAAGCGACCAAAATTTCCGAAACCTCAGCAGCTAAGCTGACCCTTCGCACCACGTCTTGTTAGTTGTTGTTTTTTCTTCAGACTAGATGTGTGTGCTTCATGTGAGCGTGCGTGTTCGGTTAGTCTCGCGGCGCTTAGAGCTGATTCACAGAACTAAACAAAGCCTACATTTTGTTATATTGTTAACTCATTCTGCCCGCGACACACCACGGCAAGATATGGCTCGACCATGATAGTTCAAGGGTGGTGGCAGAATAGCTTGGCGCCAATAGGCGCCAAGCTATTCTGCCACCACCCTTGAACTATCATGGTCGATCTGTCTCCTGAATTGTAATGCAGTCCTCAGAGGATAACGCCAAAATGTGGGTATTTCGTACCTCGGGCTCAATGAGTTAACGTAGGCTGTTACGCACTTCAGTCCGTCGGTTCGAGCAATAACCGCATGCTGTGGCAATACAGAGTCAGTCACTGTCAAGGAAATTAGAATACGATCCAACTGCAAGTGACATAGATTCTCATGAGCCCCATTGCTGACATTATTTTGTATTCCTGTTAATTGGACGGATGTGGTTCTTTGGCATTGAATGAACAAAGATTTTAGAAACAAAAAAATGCGTCCACTGGTAGTTAGTGCAGGGGAAAGAGAACGTGTTTAAACGTACAAAGAGTTTGTATAAGCGTAACATGTCTGTTGATTTATGAATTAAGGCTGTATTGCCTCTAACCACAATGTTTCATGTCACAAACCAGGGCACACACATATCTATAAAGTGAAATAAGGAAAAAAAGAGGTATGCGAAACGAAACTTTTGAAAGTCGAAATAGTTCAACATTTCATAAATTCTCCACATTTTTTTTTTAAAAAAAGCTTGTTTCAGATAACAATTTTTTCCCCAACTTTTACAAATTTGTTTATCGCGGCGTTAAACTTGCGAACAAGCAGCTGAATAAGCAATATACCGTTTTCTTTGGAAGTTGCCATTGCTTCACACACGTTCTGTTTTCACGGTGGTATCTGAGTTGATGCAAAAGTTTCTCTTTTCCTAAAAGTATAATCCATCTGTAAAAGTCGTAAATCCTCATGAGACCCCAGCAAATGCTGGGGCTCATGAGGATTTACGACTCTTGCTGAACGCATTTTACGTCTGTGTTTCCTGGGACGCTCAAGTCTTTGATGACGGAGATGCGAGCGCACTTTGTTCTGATGTATATCTGTCAACGGAGCCGTGCGGGGCTGTATCTACACTCTTCAACCGATTAATGTGCCTCTGTGGCCTAATGGCTCCTTAGAACAACAACAAGGAAAACATTTTCACATCACTTTCAAGTGTTCATGCGAAATTTTAATGGAACGAAATTTTTGTTAGAGACATGACGCTTATAGCCCAGGCCATTTCACTTGTAACTGATTAATTCATCCTAGGACAAAATATTTAATGCTAGGAATATATAATTATTCCAAGGAACATGTCCAACCAATCAGACAGTAGGAATCGTCCCACGTGGCATGACGCGCGGTGATTGGTGGAGAATACGTTCATTTTCTTGGACGATTTCACCCGAGTCATCAAGGCTGATTAGCTCAATTAGTAATTTGTTATAGAATTAAATCGACTTTGTCCTAGGAATAGGACAAATTTGTCCAAGGGTAAAATCGAATTTGTCCTAGCATTTATTTTGTCCTAGGATGAATTATCCAATTCAGCCCCGACACACCACAGCAAGACATGGATCGAGCATGATAGTTCAAGGGTGGTGCCAGATCTGTCTCTAGAATTGTGATACGTCCTTCGGAGGGCAACTTCAACATTTGAGGATTTTGGTCCTGGGGTAGAATGTGTTACGTGAAACAGCCTGCCATAGCCCTAATGCCGGCACCGTCCTGTGACTGCTGGAGGCCGCCGGACAATGATGGTTCAAGGGTAGTGTCAGAATAGCTTGTCACCTGTAGACACCAAGCTATTCTGGCACCACCCTTGAACAGGCTATCATCATCGATTTGTCTCCTGAACTGTAATTCAGTCTTCGGAGGAAGACTGTTAAATTAGGAACTAGAATGTTAGACCTAAATGGCCCATTGTGTTGAAGCTTAGTTCCTGCGCGCACATCCATACGTACGCTAAGGAAACTCAGAATTATTCAAGATAAGATAAGATAGTTTATTGCTATATGTTTTCACAACATACATAAGTAGGAAAACATGACATATAAAACTGTTACCATAGCAATCAACATAATATAAACGAGTTGGCGAGGTAAACGAAGATGATCTGGTAATCAACTTGGATAATAACAATCATTAAAAGCTCTCTCTCTCTCTCTCTCTCTCTCTCTCTCTCTCTCTCTCTCTCTCTCTCTCTCTCTCTCTCTCTCTCTCTCTCTCTCTCTCTCTCTCTCTCTCACATACACACACACATACACACACACAAGTAAACGCTGAATATCACTTTCATGCTAAATACTAAACAAATACTGGTGTTATACACGGGCAAGACTCTCTGATTCAGTTATAAGCGGAATGTACACATTCCGACAAATTCTCTTGGGGAAAATGACATGAAAATGAAAATGGCGTGGTGACTGTAAGTCAAAGCGAAGCCTCCCCCCAAAATAATAATAATAATTTTAAAAAAATTAAAAAAATAACAAAAAAATTCATTATCAGACTAAAATAATGTGTTTACTATGCGCTTAGTCTTTTTTCAGTAAAATATTTTTTGAGAAAGCAGCAAAATATTCCTCTGCGTGTGGCATTCTATTTTCCTGCACCACCTATAGCCTAGTGACGTGCCCGCGACTTTTGGTGTATATTTTATTTATATATTATGTAGTTAAAATTAGCAAGGGGAAACCCCGTGTCATTCTGGCCAGGCCGTAAGTGGAATGCAGTTGGACAGGTGATTTTTGCGTTTTGCAGACCAGCCGATCGTGGGTCTGCACAGGAGAGTAAACGTGTTATAAATGCGTGTACTCAAATATTTGTGTGTAAAGCAATAATTCATTTAGCTGTGTGATGAACATAGTATTTAAATTTTGATTATCGTCTGCTTACTCGTATTGCGCTGCAAGACTGCACACTGGAAAGCTGGAGTTTTTTTTTTTTTTTTTTTTTTTTTTGCATACGTGTGCACACATGCGTTTGTACGGAGTACATGCATATACTGTGTGTGTGGGGGGGGGGGGAGGGAGGGAGGCGGGGGGGGGGGGGAGAGGGCGGAGGGGGGGGGGGGATCACCTCAACAAAAAGCGCTGACGACAGTCAAAGGGTTTATTTACGTTTTGTGAGACCTGATGTGCACTAAACTGGCGGGTTTGGAGTTATTGAAAGATTACCTGTCTTGAACATTACCTTCGTCAGTGATGACAAAAAAAATATTCACCAGAAAAACACAGGAAGCACTGAAATAAATAAGTTGAAGTTGAAGTTGAAGTTCAGTGCATTTAAGGAGAAAGTCCAAAGTCCACGGAGCAGTTGCATGAGTGAGCTTAGTCTTGCGCCAGCCCGCGCTAAGCAAGGTGCTCCGCTATAGCGGAGCATGCACCTTGCTTTGAGCGGGCTGGCACAGAAGTAAGCTCACTCATGCTACTGACCCCTAGAGCCTTAATAGCCGTTGAACTTGTGTTACTCCGGAAGTATCATTAACGTGACAGAGACCAGACCACCACAGAATAAAAGGCGGGATGCAGCATCAGAACTGGAAACAGTTGTTCAATGTTTTCTTTAAGGAGGCGATGCAGTGTGTATTTAAAATCCAGTGACTTTATCCGGAGTATGAGGAATGTAGACCCAGAAGAAGTGCAGATCTTCACTGACTGACGAGCCCGTGCAAATTACACTGCGAAAGGGGTAGGGTGGGGGGAGGAGGGGCGGGGGGGGGGGGGGGGGCGAGGGGGTGGGTGTGAGGCGGTGTGTGTGCTTGTGAGGGGGGTGTGGGGGGAGGATCTTGAGAATGTATGCCTGATGGTCAGTCAGTGTTTGGTGATAGACCAACTACATTGATCTATGCCATGCAGTGATAGAGAGTCAGTGTAGGCAGAATAAAACTTGTCAGTGACAGCAATCAAACAAACAAACAAACAACGCACTGAGATCTATGAAATAAAACTGTAAATGTGCTAAGCAAGAGGCATAGATCGCGGGGGCTCATAAGGATCAACTCCTCTTGCTTAGCACATTAGCAAATGCGGAATGATTCTTGTGGAAATTGACCTGTGCATGGTGACGCGGAAGGCAAAGCGAAGCTTTTTTTCCCCAAATAGTACTCATGAATAGTCAACTCTGTCTAAATGTGTTTACTATGAGGTTATAGTTTGTTTCAGTAAAATATTTTTTGACAATGCAGCAAAACATTTTCTTCAGTTTTCCTGCACTGTGACCTGCAGAATATACCAGTGAGGAAACTGCGAGGGCTCATGAGGATCTATGCCTGATTAAGACTGATAGTTTTCCTGGATGGAACTGCCGACTTTATGAACGCAATAACAGAAAGGATATTATGAAACACTGGCCAGCCGACCTGCGAAAAAGAATCGCTGAGGTGAACTTTTTGAATAGTGTTACACGTCCATCGCCAGATGCTCTAAATCAGTGGAATGAATGTGACAGCTGAAAGGTGGTGCCTGCTCAGCTTGGCTGCCGGGAAGTCGTCAAGCCGAGCTAGTCAGTCAGTCACCAATTCGGTTCAATCATTGTTAACCCCATTGCTGCCAGTGATCACGACGGAGTTGCCGGTGCATCTCGGAAACGACTGCACACTGACCGACATTCACGTAAAGAACACATAATTATTGATAATGACTGATACTGCTACTACTACTGCTACTACTACTACTACTACTACTACTACTACTACTACTGATGATGATGATGACGATGATGATGATGATGATCATGGTGATGATGATGATCACAACATTTACAGATGTAAATCGGACACAATTAGGCATAAATAATCTATGAATCAATAAATAATAAATCTGTATTTTACAACGGTAAAGGTAATTATTAACAAAGCCATAGCCAAATCTGCCGTGTGTGTGTGTGTGTGTGTGTGTGTGTGTGTGTGTGTGTGTATGTGCGTGTGTGTGTGTGTGTTTGTGTGTGTATGTGCGTGTGTGTGTGTGTATGTGCGTGTGTGTGTGTTTGTGTGTGTGTATGTGCGTGTGTGTGTGTGTTTGTGTGTGTGTGCGAGTGTGTATGTGCGTGTGTATGTGCGTGCGTGTGTGTGTGTGCGCGCGCGCGCGTGCGTGTGTGTGTGTGTGTGTGTGTGTGTGTGTGTGTGTGTGTGTGTGTGTGTGTGTGTGTGTGTGTGTGTGTGTGTGCTTGCGTGCGTGCGCGCGCACGCGTGTGTGAACAAAGGACTAGCAAGAGACTACAAACCCTAATGAGTCCTTGCGACTGTGGGACCGCATGAAGGTTTACGTCTCTTGTAGCTGGGTAGCGTTCGCCTTGCCCCGGCAGTGAAATGGTTAACTCATTCGCGGCCACGCGCATCCGGATGCGCGGCTTATGCCGCGCATCCGGATGCGCCTGGCCGCGAATGAGTTAATCCATCTCACACGGAAGACTCCGGGTCTCGGATAAGGCCATTGGCTCTTGGAGTGAAACTGCTTTGAGGATATAGCTCTCAACACTGAACCGAGCAGGCAAACTCAGAAGTCATATTCTCAGCAGTCTCAGTCACTCTGCATGGTAGATAGATTATCATGAACGCATGCAAGGGCAGGGACTAATGAGAATCTATGCCGACTGTTAATGACAGAGTTCAGACCCATTTACATCCGCAGACTGAAGAACTAATAAAAGCTTAAGCCCTGCAACTTAAATGACAAAAACCACCCTACCAGCCGTCGCTACAGGCCATATAACTATTATGATTTCAATTCAACTTAGGAAAATATAATGTTGCTAGTGCGAATTCCCTGGATGCTCAAAACTAAACTCGATGATATTGTGTGTTACGTGGTGGAGTTGTAGTCGTAGTATGATAAACACACCAGACGCACGCACGTAAGGTTCTTATTAAATAAACCTTATTCAGCTGCAATCCGTCACACATGGCTTAAGGATGTAGACAATACTGGAGTAACAGTTCCAACAATATTTTAATTCAGCGATTCGATCACCACACAATGCATTTCCAAATGCATCAACACTGATACAAAGTCTCTTCTGCAATGTCCACACTGCAACTCAAAGCTTCTCATACACAGCGTCTCTCGCAATAAACTGTGTGTCTCTACAACTGACAACGCAAGACAATGTACGAACGTGCTTTCCTAGCGCCCTCTTTATATATACTACCAATTTCCAGAATCATCTATGAAAATCATACAACGCAACCAATCAGAACGAAACACGTAATTGAAACTCATAAATAAGAATTTTCTGGAATCACGAAAATAGGCCACAAAAACTCGGCTGCTCACTTCAGCTCTAAATCCTAATGTAATATAATGAAGACGCATAAAAGTATGGTAGCCCTATAACCACGTTGTATATCAGGTCTAGAAGGTTCTCGACCTTTCACAAAACAAGAAAAAGGCTGCTCAATTCACGCGCACAGGAAAAACAAAATGTTGCGAAGTGTCGCTAACTACTCAACGTCACACATACGAGGTCACTAGACAGTGCGACCTTTCTAGAACGTTCTGGACTAAATTTAACGTATCATAACGAAGTGAATTCCGCTCTGCGCGACCGAAAGAAAACGTTACTTAAAAAGATACGTGAATCATAACCATGATAGATTAAAAAAAAAATATCGGATCGTTTCCTACGATAAACACATGTATGCTCTCACGGGATAACACAACCACAATCGTAACATTGTGTTAACCCCTATCATACTGAGGCTTCAAATTTGTACACTACTGCCATATGCAGGCTACATTATAGTACTACTTACAGATAGGGATATAGACCAATGGCTTTAGTTCAAGGGTAGTGCCAGAATAGCTTGGCGTCTAGAGGTGCCAAGCTATTCTGGCACTACCCTTGAACTATTTCAGTCAAACTTATTTCACCCACTGGTGTATTCCGAATGATAAGGGTTAAAATGAACAAGTGTGTAATGGTATTATTTTAACTTTGTCGTTGAATTTCAAAGTCACAGACTCTGTATAATCAGGAACTGGATCACACGAGAATACATATTCAAGAGCATCCGATTTATTACGATTATAAAAAAATAAATCTGAAAGTGTTTTATTGACGTTCTGTATACTATAAATCCAGTAGAAAAGCGTGACTGCCAAGCGTGTAACAAGCGAGAAAACTTACAAACAAAGAACTAAACGCGCTCCAAAATCAGTTATGAAGACTAAAAGTTTTCTCAGCTTTCGAGAGAACTTAGGAACTCAGTGTTAGAAGATAATAAGCAGATACTGAAGCAGCTCTGTTGTGTAAAAGAAGATAACCGACTCATTCGCCGAGACGAGCTGCATTCGGACACGCCGCGGCATGTTACCTAATGCGCAAAAGGCCATCGGGCCGACGACGTCCGCCGTTGGCCCGCGCCGCACGGACGTGCGCGGGCCAACGGCGGCCGAAGTCGGCCCGATGGCCTATGCGCACCCGGAAGCGGCGGCCGCATATCCGGCGAATCATAGCGGCTCGTCAGTCTCGAATCTGATCAACAGCTCGTTGTTATGACTGTTTATCTTCTTTCATTCAAGTTCTGAGTTGACAAACTGGCAACCAGAAACCTTGAGACGTTCGCTGAGCTAGCTCCCCGCAAAAAAATCCTGACCAAAAAGGTGACTGGCAAGCGTGTAAAATGTAAAGCTCACAAAGTACCGCCAACGGAAAAACAAGGCACGTTTAGAAAACGGACAGTTACAACACGAAATATTAATAAATTATGTTGTAACCGTCTTTTCTAAGCGTGTTTCTTTCTCCGTTGGGTACTTCAGTCTTTGGGTTCCCCAACGCCGCGGTCACGCCTCCGTGGCAGAGACTGACTCTTCCGCTGATTCGACATCAATGGTGACTGCTGAGGTAGAGGTTAACGGCCCTGTGAGGCGTCGGTAGCGGTTTTTGTCGAAGTGATTCCTGCGGCAGGAATCACTTTCTCACGACAAAAAACCGCTACGACATCCAAAGGCCGGTTAGGAGGTGGTTCAGCGGGGTGTGTGTAGCCGCGGCACTTTAAGCAAAGAAACGCAACTCGTACTTCAGTCGCACTTCCTGGTATTACCGTGTTGTCTGGGATTTTCTCCCTTGCACACTGACGCCGGACAAGCAGGAGACAAGCAGTAAACGGGATGTAACCCCTTCTCAAACGCATCACACTCTGCAATGTAGTATTTATCTCCCTTCACTTTAAGGTTGAAACATAACAGCTAAAAGATTCATTATCAGAGGCCACGAGCGGATCGTGGGTGGGGGGTGAGGGTGAAGTACGGGGGCCGGGGAGGGGGGGTGGGTCATAAATTAAAAAAACAACAACAGTAATATACCCAGCTACAAGAGACATACATCGTCAGGAGCCCCCGCAGTCGCGGGGTATGAGGAGGATTTTGTGCCTTTCGTTGGTCATAATTATGTTGTTTATGACACAACACTGGAAAACAGGAGTCTGTCTGGACTTCAACACAAAATTTGCGGCAAGCTGGATGCTTTAGCGGGCTATAAAAAAGAGGGGGTTGGGGCCGGGGTTCTCCGTCAATGAAATAATAATCTTTTGAGTACAACAACAACAACAACAACAACAACAACAACAACAAAAAGAGACGGCGCGATTTTTTGGATTTGCGAAACCGTTTGAATGGTCAACGTTTGTAAAGTTGACCCAACTATGACTTTCGACACACGTTTTTTTTTTTTTTTTTATGGGAAGCAAACGGCGACAACAAAAGAAGTTTTCTGTGTAGACGCGCAATGGGTTCTCTCCCCACATCCTTCTGTCTATTTTGTGAAGCCACTTGTAAAGGTTTCTCTCCCCTTATCCAAATGTCTATTTAGACAGTCAACGGCTGTTTACAGTGGCTGTCACCTGGGCCAAGCCCGCCTTGTTATTCTCTCGTTATCTTCATCACCATCTTCATCGCCCTGGCTCTATTTATCAAAGCCAACACCCTTGACTGAGCCCATTAAGTCAGTTGATCACGCTCAGAGTAGACTTTTAGTATGAAAGGATGAAGACTACAAGAAGATATGAATCGACCATGGCAGTTCAAGGGTGGTGCCAGAATAGCTTGGCGCCTGTCGGCGCCAAGCTATACTGGCACCACCCTTGAACTACTGACCATGGTCGAACAACCTCCAGAATTAAAACTTGATTTAGTCTTTAGATGACAACTTTCAAATTTGGAAAATCGGCCAAGACGACAGCATCCACGATATTTTGTGTGCGTTGACTGATTTGCAGATGGAATATTTCATGATCTCTTACAAATTACAGGGGCTCATGAGGATCCATGCCACTTGCTGTTATTCTGGAATCCCTCATCCCTCCCCCCCCCCCTTCTCCCATGCCCCCCCTCCACCTTTCCCGTTTAAAATTGAATGCTACCCAACTGCACGAGATATAGATCCTCATGAGACCCCGCAGTTGCGGAGATTTATGAGGATTTATGCCTCTTGCTGAAACACTACGTTGTATCCATGTTCCTTTGACGGTTGGAGATCTTTGACGCTGAAGTTACACTTCCACTGAATCGCATTGAAGTGGTGAAACTGCAAACGCATGATCAAACATCTTGTTTGTGGCCGTGTGATATAAACAAAATGTCTACTGATGTTCCCCGTGAAAACGTCTATCATAATACATCCTGGATGTCCCACAACGATGACGTTAGTTTTGTTATCTGGACAAATGACATGAGCGAAAGAACCAATGAGATTCCTTGTAACATGAGTCCTGACAAATCATATTATCCCTTGCTCAGATGTCACAAACCGTATAGTTTTTGTCCAGTTATGTTACCCCTGCCTACGTGATTCGACCTTTGACCTTGTCAGGTCTCTATCACTGGAACTAGAAGGCAGCTGTGTATATTTACATTCAGCGTGCAAGACCCTGATAGTGTGACGTTTCTGACAAATTATGGCCGTGGTTCAAAGACTGTATAAGCGCACGGTCCAGTTAAATTGTGGTAAGGAGGGGGCAATGCAGATTAAAATCATGAGTGGTTTTTATCGCTACAGGAGCACAAATGAAAATTATGACAGCAAGAGATGTAGATCCTCATGAGTCCCCGCATTTGCGGGGGCTCATGAGGATCTATGCCTCTTGCAGACGGACACATTGATACTGAGAAGGGAACCATTCCAGATTGAAAGTAGAATGACTTTCATTGCCAAAGAAGCACAGATTAAAATTGATCACGCCACCAAGAAAGTTAGAATGACTTTCAAAAGCCCCCGCAGTTGCGGCAGCTCATGAGAATCTGTGTCTCTTACAGGCAGAAGTCGTTTACTTAAAGTGATGCGAGGGATTGATAAATGACCTGTCAGGCCCGGCCAGCCGCGTGGAGCGATCACTGACGAGCATGATGGACACATTTGGTACTATAATGATCGGTTTAGTTTAGAGGTTTCACTGCACTGATGTTCTGAGATGCCGAGCCGATACGATGCTGATGTAACGTTTGTGAGTCTACGATGATAATTTTATTATGTATGTGAGCCTATTCGTTAATACATCTTTTAGAATCACTATACACTTAAAAAAAAAGGTATTCTATCTATTAATTCCTTCTCTGTCACTGAACGCATTTTTAAAATAAAGTCTTCGTTCATCCAGCGACCAAAAGACACAACCCCGTCCAAGGAACATCACGTGATTGATCCAAGCCATATGCAAGAGGCGTAGATCTTCATGAGCCCCCCGCTGTCGCGGGGGGCTCATGAGGATCTATGCCTCTTGCAGTAGGGTCGTGAACAAGTTGATAGGGTTAATCTCAGCCATCCTTCGCTAAATTCTACACGGCGAGTGAATCGTGGGTGCACACCCATACTTCTCATGATGCGACTCCCGATTCGCCGGTACGTCGCGGGTGTGAGCGCACCCATACTTTTAATAATTCATAGGACCAATAAGGTACAGTACATCACGGGTGTCAGCACATCCGTACATTTATAGAGTGGGTGATGTAGGTCACTTCAATTAAACAAAATCCGTGACCGACACTCTATTTTAGTTTATGAAGGTCAGCATGATTATGATAGCTAATAAACCGAAGAACTGCGGTAAATGATTGAGATTTGAACACTAAACACCTTTCTGGGTGCGTACACGGCACCTATGATTGACGGAAATGGTAAATGTTGTGCCAGTGTTTTGTTCCTATGTGTTCTGCAGAAAATACGTTTCCCCACCCCCCCCCCCCCCACCCCATCCCCCCTCCCCACCCCACCCCCCTCCCCACCCCCGCCGCCCCACCCTGCGGTATTGCGGAGGTATACAAAAACTTTTATTGGGCCATTACTGGCGGTTCACTCACTGAGATGGCGCTTGTCATGCCGGCAAAAAATAGCGGGACGTTCTGATACACCGCAAATGTTTGGACTATTTTATGTGTACGGGATCTTTTCACGTTTTATTGTAAAGTCAATTACTTTTGTCACAACTCTTCCAGTCTAAAGCTACCGTCGGAACTCGATTTGTGTCACGGCGGCGGACCACAGCTGGGTGAATATCCATTAAAATTGCCTTGTCCAGGGCAGACTTTGACTGCTAAACTTCGCCAATACAACAGATTCTCAATATTGTTTTTCCTTAACTATGACTTTCCTACCCTTCTGTTTACAAACCATATGAGCAGGCACACGTAACGGAGGTGGGTGTGCTGTTGCCCCTTGTGCGCAAGGAGGGAACTTTCCTTCGTAGCATGAGCAGAAGACATTCAAACTTCAAGATTAACTCATTCAGCCCGACGCACGTAATTCCCAAATTTTGGAGGCGTCATCTATGCACCTGTTGCAGGAAATGGATCGACCATGATAATTCAAGGGTAGTGCCGGCGCCAAGCTAATCTGGAACTACCCTTGAATTATCATGGTCGACCCTTCTCCTGCTGTAGTGCGTCAGGACTGAATGTGTTAAACAAAAGATAAGCTAGTCCTTTTGTGCAGCATTATTGTAAGACATATAAAAAACATTTAGTGAAAGAAAGTTTCAGTGAGATCCATTAAGTATTCAATCACGCACTGACACCCAAAACTGACCTAACTTCGTCAAACTGCGCAGCAACGCCATAAATGAAATAGAACACCGATCTAAAAACATCCAAGCTTCACAAATCAACAGAAGTTAAGCTAGTCCTTTTGTGCAGCAATATTGTAAGACAAATCAAGAACGTTGAGATATTGTGATCCATTAAGTATTCACAATCGCACAACCGTTGACACGCCAAAGCTGACCTAAACTTCCCCAAACTGTGCAGCAACAACGCACATGAAATAACACCGATCTCAAGACATTTCAACTCCATAAACAGACACTGAAAACTTAAGCTAGTCCATTTGTCCAGCATTATTGTAAGACATACAAAAACATTTTGTCAAGGAGATATTGCTAACCATTAAGTGTTCAATCACTCTTGCCATCCCCAAAACTGACCTAACTTCCTCAAACTACTCAGCAACAATGTAAATGAAACAACACCGATCAAGAATAGTGTCAGCAAGAGGCATAGATTCTCATGAGCCTCTGCGAACGCAGGGGCTCATGAGAATATATGCCTCAGTCTTGCAGATGGGATTCAAGGGAGGTAACCGGCATGGGAACAATATTCTGTATCAAAAAGCCTTTTGTCCTTTTCTCCCGGATTTCGGCCTCCGTTGTTCGACACTCTCATTTGGCAATTCCCCGGCCGCGAGCGCAACTCGATTAGCAGACAGCAGGGGACGTGTAGTTTCGCTGTTTGGCGCCCATCCATCGTTTAGGCCGCGAGAAAAAGAGGGAGCGGTGTAAGGTTAAAGCGGTTCTAAGACAATTCTTCAGGGACAACAATACTCTCACTCTCATTCTCTCTCCCCCCCCCCCCAACCTCCTCTCGCAATCCCCCAGCCTCACCCCACTGTCCCTGCCATCTTCTCCCCCTCCGGCCTCCCCCTACTACACAAGAAATCCCAAGAATAGTTTCGTCTCACACGCTTTCACAATTAAATTGTGTTCTTGTTTGCATCATTTCTATTTTAAAAAAAAAAATTGATCCTAACAAAAGACGGCAAACGACAGAAAATACAAGACTGGGCATGTCTTGTATTACTTGACTACGCCCACGTTATTAGGTCATGCTCACTTGGGGTTAAAAAATCGACACTAGGTAAATTGCACATATTTTCTCCACCCGAGATGGTATCAGTAAATGACTGGATCCTTCGGGGAAAATACATACATCATGACTCTTTTCACCCCTACACCCATCCTCCACCCTCCTCCCTTCCAATCCCCCATGACCTTTCGGAAATGTAACAAACCTTTTGCTTCCGATGTTTCTGCCGTTCCCTCTCGTCGTTTTGTTTCCGCAGCCGTGACATTTGTCCTAGGAATGATTTATCCCTAAACAGCTACGCTTCAGTGAAATAGCGCCCTCAGCAGAATTTATTTTCAGATTGAAATGAAGACGATCTTTTTCCAGCAAAAGGTATACATTTTCATGAGCCCCTGCGCTGAGGCGCAGGGGCTCATGAAAATCTATGCCTTTTTGCAGATGGAAGGAGGGAGGGGGGGGGGGGTCTAATGGTTTGCACATCGAACATCTAAAATTGTTTCCAAACAATACCCTGCGGTTCATAAATGGTGCGCCATCCTTCAGCCCAAATTCGCACTGACAGGGATCGCGAAACGCGACATGCTCAGCGCCGGGAAACTCACGCTCCGAGACTTGTTACGAGCGATAATCTACAGTCGCACACTTTATAAACGCGACAGCCTTTAAAAATTACATCTGTTATATTGACATTTTTTTCAAAGTTCCACCCGTTAACTGCCGGGAAACAGCTAGAACCACCCTATCGGCTGCAAGATGCATAGAACCTCATGAGACCCCGCAGCCGCGGGGGCTCATGAGGTTCTATGCCTCTTGCTGGCCTCATGTTGTATCCGTGTTCGTTGTACGGCTGGGGTTCGTATGCTTTGAATTTACGATGGTTTCGTTGCGGTTTTTAAAATGCAAGACTGTAGTGATATGTCTGTTTTGTGGAGGACGCCGAAGGCATCACGTTTGGGTTCGGTGTGCGAGTATTTTCAACGCAGTGATGGACGGACGACGATGATGATGATGCTGGTGATCATGATCATGATGATTTTTTTTAATTCATAGTTCCTGTAGTATTGATGTCAATCTTTTTAAGGTTCCATGTTTTAGATTAGTATACATTAATATATTTTATGTCGAGCCAAAGTCAAATTTCTGTGCCATGAAATCTTCATATTAATGTATTGTATTGTATTGCATTGTAATGTATTGTATTGTATTGTATTGTATTGTATTGTATTTGTATTGTATTGTTAGCCATTGTGAGAAAACGCAAACTGAAGTGGTATGGGCATGTCACGCGTTCAGCAGGGCTTGTTGTCATCATCATCATCATCATCATCATCATCACTCATCATCATCATCATCATCTTTAGTAGTTTGATTGTATTTGGAATTCCTCACTCAGAATTAGCGGCTCTCCGGGCTGTCCGGCCTGGATTCGAGGGATAGAGGTGGACCTACTGTATATGCCCCTTGCTTCATGACTAATTTAACCCCTTCTCTGCCATGAAAAAGACCCAGTGAACACGACCCAAGTGCAAGAGACGCCCCCTATGCCTCTTGCTGACACCATCTTCCTGCGACGGCTGGGGCTTTTGGCGTTGAGTTTACAAAGGTTGTAGAAACACCATCTACGTCTACTCGGGCAGTCAGGGGGTTACGCGATATCGCAATTTTCCTCGAAACACGTACAATTTGGACATACTTCTCTTCTTCTTTTTTTTTTTTTTCTTTTGGGGGGGGGGGGGGGGTGGGGGGGGGGGGTGGGGGCGGGGGTGGGATGGACTGAAACATCCAATGAATGGCCTGACATGTAGACTGAACAGGAACTCCGTGGACCAAAAGTACGCTGACACCCCCCGAACGCCAACAGACTGAAACAAGCAAGCAAGCGGCCATGCAATCGCGGCGTGGCCAATCCTTGCTTGTGCGCCGCCAGGGGTCAGGTTTCACTCTTTGGCAAAGCACGCGCGGCGCGTCAGTTTGGAGCAGCTAACTGCCCGTTGGTGTTGTGACTTCAGTGTGTAGAAGACTGAGGTTCATCAACACCGAGAGTTTAACCCCTTTATTGACAACAAACACAGATTGTGTTTTTGTATCAGATTGAAAAATTCAACGTCAAAGCGAACGTGGTTACAAAATGGTTTCAGCAAGAGGGATGAGATCCTCATGAGCCCCCGAAACTGCGGGGGCTCATGAGGACTCTATCCCTCTTGCAATGTTCATTTTTCTCGGCAGTGAAGGGGTTAGCTGATGACTCATACAATTATCTGTGAAGACAGCATTGATGTCTAAAATAACGGAATTAGTACAGTTATGGTGCTGATGGGGTGGGTGAGATTTTCTTGGTCATGTTGATTGGTGTCATTGTAGCCCCTCATATAAAACTCCAAATGTACATTTTTGGTGTGAAAAAAAATATAGTCCTTCTCTAAAATACATTTCAACAACCGTCAAAATTTCATCGCCCCGGCTTTTAATAAAAATGAAACACTAAGCTGTACATGGAGGTCCGTAAACACATCTGTGATATTATAATGTTCAGTGAGCTTTTGATGTGCTGAAATGTAAATATATCTAAAGTTGCTTTCATATCTCACTAAACTAAAATGCACGCCCACCTTCGTATTAACCATATCAAAGAAGTACCCAACGGAGAAAGAAACACGCTTAGAAAAGACGGGTACAACACAATTTATTAATATTTCGGATAAATACCCTTTGTCAAAATAGACAAACAAACCAAAAAAAAAAAATATATAAGTATCTGCGAATGAAGATAAGTAGCGGCTAATCTCTCTGTTTGTTTGTTTGTTTGTCTATTTTGACAAAGGGTATTTACCCGAAATATTAATAAATTGTGTTGTACCCGACTTTTCTAAGCGTGTTTCTTTCTCCGTTGGGTACTTCTTTGCATTTTACACGCTTCGCAGTCACCTTTTTGGTCTGGATTGTTTATTAACCATGTCACTGCCGAGAAACAAGAGAACGCTATACATCTACAAGAGACATAGATCCTCACGTGCCCCCCCCTTTCAACTGCGGGGGTTCATGAGGATCTATGCCTCTTGCATCCATTTGTATCCATTTTCTTTTGACGGCTGGGGCTCTTTGAATTAACAAAACCTTCCAAGACAGTCTGAGTGCAGTGCAATGGTTAAATTAATGTACTTGTGCCCATGATCTCACTGTCGTTTCTATAATCAGCTTCTCAGCAGGCAAAAGGTCATCGGGCCCGCGAATATAAACAGCAAAGAGTCGGATAGCCAGGGAACCGGATTTTTCTCTTTGTTATAATATGTATATCCGAAGTTTGTTATAAGCAAAGTAATTTACATGGAAAGAGTGTTGTCGGGACATCTGGTTTGGAAAAAAATCACAGGCTGAGGATGATCGTTGCGTATTTGGTCACCTCATAGCACGGGTAGAAATAAATAGCATTTGAGGTGACCAATTACGCAGGGATTATCAAATGCCTGTGGGAAAAAAAAGCGTTGTTGTATCCGTCCTTGGTTTTATCCAACCTTGTCAGTTATAAGCGAAGTCGACTTATTATGTTCTTCTGTGCGCGCTCATGAGGATCTCTGTATCTTGCAGTCGTTTTCACCAGTTATCAATGACGTCATCCCGAATATCGAGGTCCGCTATTGCATACACGTATGTAAATTATATCGTTACACAAATCTTAAATATCGCTAGAAAGAAAGTTCAGAATCATTGTTTTCTACTGATGTTATGTTACATCGTTGTCAAATTCCTCAGGCAGAGGGGATAATTGGAGTTCAGTCTAGGCCTGCAATGGTTTCGGGTCGTTAGGCACCGTATCAGATTCTAATGAGCCAGGACCGATGGTGCAAGATAAAGTTCTTTGATGGAATTAATCTGGTCAGAGCAGACTAGCAACACGATTTCGACAGTAAATGTTTGTTAGGTACTGGTCAGTGTTGCTGAGAACACAGCCACTGAGTCTACAAGAGGCATTGATCGTCATGAGCCCCCGCACTTGCGGGTTCTCATGAGGATACATGCCTCTTGTTGATGTCTTGTTGATGTTGAATTTACATATACTGCTCAGGCGGAAAGAGTACAATCTTAAACGAGCATACACTGAACGTCCCTCACAATTATCTTAGGTTACGGCACTCTATCAGAGAACGCTACGCATCTGTATAAAGGAGAGATCCTCAGTCATGATTCTGCACAGACAGCAGAGGATCACACAGGATTTATTGTTTTTTTGCTATGTCTTTCTTCAGTTTATGTATCCGATGTCACGTGAAGTATATGATGGTTTTTTTATTCTCTTGGGCGGGATAAAACTCTGCTGAGAAATTCTGTAAAGAAAATGCGTACAGAAAATCAAACAATTCAGTCACCACTTATCTTTCAATTGCCAGAAGAGAAATATTTGCCCAGTCTTTGGCAAATGAGAGATAATTATTGAATTGTTTCCGTGTCTGTATGTCTGGTTTGAAAAGGTGGCTTAACCTCAACATTTAATAAACTTGGTTGCAATTGTCCTCCTATGCGTGTTTCTTTCTTTGTTGAGATTTTCTTTGCGTGTTACTGTGACAAGCAGACGCACGCAGGGCAGTCACCATGTTGGTCTGGGTTAAGAATTCATGTCCACTGATTTTAATGTAATCTTCTAAAGAATACATGTTGTATTAATGTCGATTTTGAAAATTTAACAAAATAGGCTATGTTGTACTTGTCCTTTGTAAGCATGTTTCTTAGTTTCTTTGATTTGATTTTCTTTCAGTGTTGGGCATTTCTTTGCATTTTACACGCTTGGCAGTCAGCTGTTTGGTCTGGACTTTTTTAGTGTGTCCGCTGCTTTTATTGCATGATGTGAACGCCTATGCCACGCATAACAGATTGGAGGCATTCTCTGGCAGAATCGATTGAATGTTATAATAGTATCGACTCTCTAAGGTACTGGGCTCAGCTGCATGAGTGAGCTTAGTCCTGCGCAAGGTCACTAAGCAAGGTGCTCCGCTACAGCGGAGCACCTCGCTTAGTGGCTGGCGCAGGATTGAGCTCACTCACGCAACTGGCCCCTGGCGGTGTTACTCGGAAGTAAAAGAAACCGACTTGGTTAACTGTGGCGGATATAGGCAGTTCTAGCCAGGCCCTGGCATCTGCAAAAGACATAGATTTTCATGAGCCCCTGCAGCCTGATGTCCTCATGAAATATATATGCCTTTTGCAGAAGTTTGGCCTTTTTATATCCTGAGTTGTAGGGAGAGGGAAGAGTTCGGAAGAGATTCAGAGTCAGTTCAGACTGAAATTACTGGCAAGGGATAGACTGTTCCACTCCGGTGAAGGTCTGTGGCGCCGAAGCAGTTAGCGCTGGCGTTTACGAATTAGTTACTTTCTTCACGTCTTCAGCCATGTGTGGGCTGAAGCGTTTAAAGGTTCTTTGCTGGCAAATTAGGAGAAACACTGTGTGCAGCAATGATCCCGTACAATGCCGTTCAGCCGTAAGGTCCAAAATCACAGACCAGCACACAGTTACGAGTAAGCTGTTCGGAACGTGACGATGCGAAATTGGTTGAAACTGAAGCGGGACCAAAAAGGCTTCCAAATGTTATTTGACTCATTGTGTCCTACGGTAGAAGTCCCCAAATTTTGGAATTGTCATATGAAGACTGCATTACAACTTAGGAGTCAGATCAAACATGATAGTTCAAGGGTGGTGCTAGAGTAGCTTGGCGCCCATGGGCGCCAAACTATTCCGGCACCAACCGGCTTGAACTATATTGGTCGATCCAGATCTTACAGTGGTGTGTTGGGACTGAATGAGTTAAAACAAAAACACAATCTGCGTCCCGCACTAGAAGTGATTTTTTTTTTAATTTTTTTTTTTGGCTACTGCAAAGATAAGCTCTAGAAGAAAATCCTTAAGATTTCTGACTAAAATTACTGTGCGTTGTACTTGTCATGTAAGTGTGTTTCTTTCTTTGTTGGATAATATCACTGTGTCCTTTCTAAGCGCGTTTTTTTTTTTCATATTTAGTGAACTGTCTTTGTTGGACATTTCTTTGCCTGATTAGTAAACAAGGACGCAATAATAATAATAATAAATAATAATAATAATAATAATAATAATAATAATAATAATAATAATAATAATAATAATAATAATAAAGAGGAACTATAAGGCACCTATACATGGTAAGATGCTGTAGGCACCGTACATATGAAAAAGAAAAAATATCACACAAACGGTGTGTAATGCTTTGCAGTTCAGCCGCCCTTTCTTGAAGTCACTTCTATCCACAGTGCCAGTCTCACCACTGAGTCTCAAGGGCTGGTTACAAACTGTGCTGTTTGCTGACCAAAATAATCGGCTCCTGCTCAGGGTCAGTCTGAGACTGTTCAGAGTCTAATCGATTCAGTACTTGCAAAATGTTGGTGCGACCCGTTCCGCGGCGCCCACACGGCACAGGCATAGAATGATGGTTGTCTAATCGAGTCCAGATTCAGGCTTCGGCAGTTCGATCACCTGTACAACAGCCTGTGGAAAATGAAAGACCTTCAATTCCCCGCTACCTGCCGTACAGCCGCTCGAAGACTGATTCTGTCGTCGATATCGCTACGATCATCCGATGCCTGTGCGTTTGCCCGTTGCAGCATACAACCTGTTTTCACAAATTTTCATCACATAGTATATACCCCAGTGCGCGAAGGCCATCGGGCTGGCGTAGGCCGCCGTTGGCCCGCGCACAGCCGTGCGCGGGTCAACGGCGGCCGACGTCGGCCCGATGGTCTTTTGCGCATAAGAGTATAATATTATAATGTGTAAAAAAAAATAAAAAAATCAGGATAGCATTATCACCTTGACGGATTAAGTCTTTGGCTGTCGAAAACTGTTTTAGTCGCGATGATCGCGAGAAAAAGTGCGAAAAGTGCGAGCCCGCAAAGGGTTAAATCGTTTGAAACCAGGGAAAGGCAAATTCAGTGGCAAATAACCCCATATCCGTCCAATTAACCCATTCACTTCCAGTGGACGCAGATTTTTTTTTATATTTTATTTTTTGATTTTTTAAAAAAATCTTTATAAATTCAACGTCAAAGCCGTCGAAAGAACATGGATACACAGTGTTTTCAGAAAGAGGCATGGATCCTCA
The DNA here is from genome assembly GCA_036245525.1 of Semisulcospira habei. Taxonomy (NCBI): domain Eukaryota; kingdom Metazoa; phylum Mollusca; class Gastropoda; family Semisulcospiridae; genus Semisulcospira; species Semisulcospira habei. The sequence goes on along the minus strand of BTPG01000002.1, from coordinate 202,412,870 downwards.
TGAGCCCCCGCAACTGTGGAAGCTCGTGAGGATCTACGCCTCTTGCAGTTTTTTCTCGGTAGTAAAAGAGTTAAAGAACACAAATATAAATGGGACCTGCAAACGTCGAAGAACATAATGAGCCCACAGCACCTGAGGGGGGCTCATGACGTTCTTTGGTTCTCGCAGTTGCTATGACGGTGCGGTGTTCGCATTTTCCAGGCGATGACTAAGTTAAAAACAAACAGTGATCACAAAATAGACGTATTATGAGTCCGAAATAGCTCAGGCGGTTAAACGTCGGAGCAGGAGAGCGAAGGGAATCGCCGAGTCGTGGGTTCGAATCCCGTCCCGGCCCGGGTAGCTGGACTCACAATCCAGGGGAAAAAAACGGATTTGTTTAATAGCATGTCCGTTGAAAGGTCCTGGTAAATCAAAGTGGCACAGTTGAAGTGCGCCTGAGTTGATCAGTGTTCAGGTCGTACTCCGTAGGCAATAGATTTCCCTGTCCCCCATAACCCGCCCGTCAGGGCCGTCCATGATCACCTCGGTGCTGTGGGCGTTAAACCCGAACTAACCAAATAGACGTATTTTATTTTCAAATTTCATCGGTTCTAAAAATAATACTGTATTCTCTACCCTCTGGAAACCATGTTTGGAAATTACCTGCTGGCATCTGTGTACTGCGGAACGGAGTCAATAATTATGTGTCGACGTTTCTCCGTGAGGCCCGATCAGGGTATACTTTTTTTCAGTTTTAATTATTATTTCTTTGGTATGTCGGCTACAACCCATGTTTTCGGGAACTGAACAAAACACAGTCCACTTCTCTTATAACTTAACAAGGTGGGACATAACAACTCTGTGCGCAAAGGTCCATCGGGCCGACGTCGCCCGCCGTTGGCCCGCGCACTGCTGTGCGCGGGCCAACAGCGGCCGACGTCGGCCAGATGGACTTGGGGGGGGGGGGGGGGGGGAAACCCCACTTTTTGAGAGGTCCCGACTAATGTTTTGTATAAAGTCAGTTCGCGTATTAGCAAACTTCGGATAAAACGACGAGAACTTCTGTGTCCCCTGGCGATTTGTAATACAGAATACGAAAATTACTGTATGTTGCCTGGTGGCGGCGCCAAGCTAATCTGGCCCTACCCTGAATTATCATGGTCGATCCGGCATCTCCCGCAGCTAGAACACAGTCGTTAGGTAACACCTTCCAAAATTGGAAGAAAAAAAAAAAAGGCGGCCTTGGAGTTCAATGGGTTAAAAGTAAGTGAAAAGGCGATTTTTAGATGTAAAGCGCGAATGTCAAGTTATCGATTAACCATTTCGGTGTGAACTAAAAAAGAAGGGTCACGGATTAGGTCAGCTTGAGGAGAATTGAAAAGGTGTCGGTATAATCTTGATCTTGCTTAACTCATTCTGCCCGCGACACACCACAGCAAGATATGGCTCGACCATGATAGTTCAAGGGTGGTGGCAGATTAGCTTGGCGCCTATAGGCGCCAAGCTATTCTGTCACCACCCTTGAACTGTCATGGTCGATCTGTCTCCTGAATTGTAATGCAAGTCTTCAGAGGATAACTCCAAAATGTGGGTATTTCGTTTCTCGGGCACAATGAGATAAGACGAGAGTTTTTAGCCCTGTAAAAGGCAAAAGAAAGTAAGACCATTTTCTGAAAAGCAAGATTTTCATTCTATTACAAGGGGAAAAAAAATCGCTTTTTACAAAAACGGAATTACTGTCTTTTGCCTTTAGAGGGCCGAACAGATACAAATACACAACTTGCGTATCGGATCACTAAATCCTATTCTGATAAAAGTACTTGTTAGTCCGCAGTAACTGCATGAAATAGCTAAAAATAAATGCTCTGTTACGATACCAAAACGAGAAGAAGCAATAAATCGTAGATAACGGAATTTAAAATTCTGAATGTCGCACATAAAAATGTAAAGGTAGAAAGAGTAGGAGAAAACAGCTGTAGAAATGTATCAACTGTTCTGTTCATTGACGGAATTTTATGTCTGGGTTTTGGTCTATATTCTGTTTTAAACAAACAAGAGTTCGAAATAAAATAAAAAAGGACATTGAAAAAAGGTTCACAATTTTTTTTAATTCGAAATGCTCATGAACAATCTGCATAATTAACTCCTTGCGTGTCGGTAGCAGTTTTTGTCGCGATGATTCCTACAGGAATCATCGCGACAAAAACTGCTACCGACACGAAAAGAGTTTAACTCATTCTACCCCAGACACACCACAGCAAGATATGGGTCGACCATGATAGTTCAAGGGTGATGCCAGAATAGCTCGGCGCCCATGGGCGCCAAGCTATTCTGGCATCACCCTTGAACTATCATGGTCGATCTGTGTCCTGCACTGCAAAGCAGTCTTCAGAGGACAACGGCAAAATTTGAGGATTTCGGTGTTGGGGTAGAATGAGTTAACAAACAAATTTATCCACTATTCTAAGGTAAGGGTAAATTGTTATCAGATCTTATAGCCGACCATGAGCTGTAAACGTTACATACTGCAACAAATATACATCTAAATAAATTGAGGGCACGTATCTGTACATGTATTTTGCTTTATTCGAGTAGTTTATTTCCCTGCCGATAAATGAGTAAAAGTATCCTGATTTCAGTTCTAATTTCAGTGACGACAAACCAATACCTTTTATAGTGAAAAGGTCATGCACAACAAAGATTCATATTTAACACGAATGAATTGACATTTTAGTCGCCAAGTGGGGGTGGGGGTGAGTGTGGGGTGGTGTGGACAATGATAATGATAGATACAAAGTTGTTTCAATCACAAAATTAATAATCAGTCTGCAGGATTTAGTTTGAAATTTGCCAGATAACAATCTGAGGCGAGAAAAACACAAGAATAAATAATTAGATAGATAGATAAGTAAATAATTTGAATTTAACAATGAAAACAAATATGTGTACTGAAATATGACCGGCAAGCTGTTGGTCTATTTCTGACTTTTAAATTATTATTAAATGAAACGCGTACGTGTCAACTAATGAGTGAGTGAGTGAGTGAGTATAGATTGCTTTACGTCCCGCAAGCGACAAAGGCCTTCTCAGGACGTGCCCGCGCTAAATGAAGAAAAGAACTGCAAGAAGCGCAGACAGGAGGGAGAATTTCAAAAAGAAAAATACAGATGAACGAACCAGAAAGACAGAAATACAAACCCCCAAAAGAGTAGAACCCACCTTGCAGGGGTTAGACAAGGTGACCCTAGGAACTAAAAAGTAGACAACCCCACCAAGGTCCCCTAGGGCAGACCCGGTGGGGTTCAACTAATGCAAGGTGTCCCGCATCAATAGCCGGCGGCAACGATATACGACACTTTCGCAGCTATTGATGCCTTGAACTGATGAGTTAACAATTTCAATACCAGTGGAAATAATTCCGTTGTGACTATAAAATAACTAACCAGGCCAAATCATTGACCCTCTGGTTGACGTTAGCGCAGTTTGACCAGCTGATTCCGTATCGTCTCAACAAAAAGCACTACTGACAGACAAATGGTTAAATAGACCATAATAAAATACACGCAGAAACTAGACTTTCTTTAAAATAATGTACTTTCACTTAGCCGGAAAAGTCGAAATTTCCTCTGCCGTGAAGTGGCCTCAGTCTCCTACACAGTGTTAAACCCTAATAGCTAACTACCCAGTGAGCAAAAGACCATCGGGCAGACATCGGCCGCCGTTGGCCCGCGCACGGCCATGCGCGGTCCAACAGCGGCCGACGTCAGCTCTATGGCCGCCTTTGGGTAACTTGAATTATCCGACTAGGGAGATGTTTTCTGAAGGCTACACAGTACATCCTAGTTCAATGTAAAGCTCTATGGCCACCTTTGGGTAACTTGAATTATGCGACTAGGGAGATGTTTTCTGAAGGCTACACAGTACATCCTAGTTCAATGTAAAGCTCTATGGCCGCCTTTGGGTAACTTGAATTATCCGACTAGGGAGATGTTTTCTGAAGGCTACACAGTACATCCTAGTTCAATGTAAAGCTCTATGGCCGCCTTTGGGTAACTTGAATTATCCGACTAGGGAGATGTTTTCTGAAGGCTACACAGTACATCCTAGTTCAATGTAAAGCTCTATGGCCACCTTTGGGTAACTTGAATTATGCGACTAGGGAGATGTTTTCTGAAGGCTACACAGTACATCCTAGTTCAATGTAAAGCTCTATGGCCGCCTTTGGGTAACTTGAATTATCCGACTAGGGAGATGTTTTCTGAAGGCTACACAGTACATCCTAGTTCAATGTAAAGCTCGACAATGATTGTTCATGGATAGTGCCAGAATAGCGGTTGACAACGCTTTAATGTGCCAAACTATTCCGGCACTACCCTTGAATAAGCTATCATTGTCGACCAAATCAAACGCAGCGTATCAGGGCTGAATGAGTAACTTAGACAAAGGAATTGTGAACACAGTAACAAATTTGGTGGCATCCAACAGTTTTAGTTCTCCTGTGGGAACATAAACCCTTGGGCTGCCAGTAACGCTTTCTGTCAAGGTGATTCCGGTCCTTGCAGGAGTCACCTCGACAAAAAGCGCTACCGTCAGCCAACGGATGAACTATTTCGTTCCCGACAAATGAATACGCGCACACATTCAATCACCACAACAAATCTCAACATCAGAACGTAATTAACTCATTCTACCCCAACACCGAAATCCTTAAATTTTGCCGTTGTCCCCTGAAGACTGCTTTGCAGTGCAGGACACAGATCGACCATGATAGTTCAAGGGTGATGCCAGAATAGCTTGGCGCCCATAGGCGCCAAGCTATTCTGGCATCACCCTTAAACTATCATGGTCGATCCTTATCTTGCTGTGGTGTGTCTGGGGTAGAAAGAGTTAATATGCTACAGAAAACCGTCACACACTTTCGTTCATCGACTGTCTACAACACAATACTGTAGTAATGTAATACTGTAGTTTACCCATTTGGCTGTCTGAATCTCGACAAAAAAAAAAGTGATCTGACCGACAGGCAGTGGTTTAATACCGTAACATAGGGCAGTGCGAATGAGGCTTTTTTTATGTGGCCAGGGCGATGAATAAAAAAAGAAGGAAATACTTTTCGAACGAGCAACTGATACAGCTCTTGTAGTTCGTCATCCATGTACGTCTTTCGGCTTCAGCGTCAAAGTAGCTGACACAATTTCACACAAATCCAGTATGGGACTACCACCGTTACAAACAAAAAAAAAATATTAAAAAAAAAAAAAAAAAAAAAAAGAAAAAAAAAAAAAAAAAAGAAAAAAAGAAAAAAAAAAAAAGAAGAAAAAAACAGCAGAACTGACACTGACGTCATGATGGAATCGCGTTATACCGGCTTACATCATGGCCATAAGCTAGTAATAAGTTAACTGAGAATGAGTACGCACCTCAGTCACACGTATTGTAGTGTGTACCACAATCAGTGCATTAGTATGGCCAGCGATTGAAATCGAGTTTTACTTCAGGCTACGACTTGAAATCCAGACCAAAATGTTGACTGCCAAGCTTTGGAAATGCCAAAGAAAACCCCAACAAAAAAAAAAGAAACTCGTTCAGAAAGGCTAATTCCCAGTGCACAAAGGCCATCGGGCCGACGTCGGCCCGATGGCCTTTTGCGCATTGGGTTACAACACAAATAAATGGTGTTGTAATTTGTCCTTTCTAAGCTTGTTTCTTTTTTCGCTGTGATTTTATTTAAGTTCGGCTACATCTGGCTTCCATAATTTCAATTCACTTTGCGTCATCCTCTGTCACGAAATCGGCCAAACCAGTTCTTCAAAGATTCGTCTGTTTATGTGGTATGTGTCCACCCCTGATCTCAGACATTAGAGTTCGAGAGGTAACGGTTACAAAAATGAAGACTGGGCCACTCTTTGAGAGGAAGTGGTATTTACTGTCATGCGCTCCTGCGCCGGCTGCAGAGGCACATTACAATCTGTGCCTCATGCTGATGGAAACAGTTTGAACGTCCTTCAGTCTGATGTGTGTCTTCGTTTTCAGGCCTCTGTCCATGGCAACGCATGCAGAGAAGAATTTGGAGGGACATTTTGGGTTCCTGTCGTAGACTGCTTTACAGGCGTTAGTTCAGCATCGGTCTCCAAAGACATGTGGGTCTTTTGCTTTTTGTTTTCGGACCACAAAGGTGACTCCAAGCGTGCAAATTGCAAAGAAGTACCCAACAAAGACAGAACCACGTTTTTAAAAGACAAGCACAAAACAGTTTCTCTTTTGTGCTCTACCTTTCAAAGCGTGTTTCTTATTTTATTCCCCCCCCCCCCCTGACGCTGTCTACAAATTGAGTAGGACGTTCAGAGACGAGTTGGAGAGGCATACTTCATTAATAGACCCAGTTACTGGTCTGCGAAAAATTCAACAAGACATGTCCTTCATTTTGCTCCAGCTGGCGGCAAAGTTGGGACACCGAGGGCGCGCTGAGAAGAGGTGGGAAAATCATGAACGTGGGACCAGTGCGTGCCCATTTCGCGACGTGATGCATCTGGATACGCGGCGTTACGCCGCGTATCCGGATGCATCACGTCGCGAAATGGGTTAGGGTGTTCACGATCCCGTATGGCTTTTGTCCATTGACTTTAATCCTCTGTGGTTCATTCCGCTTTTTGCTCCTGTTCCTCTGTCCATGGCTGGAGGTTCTGGAGGGCGTGTAGAGAGGAGTTGGACAGACAGAGAGGGTCCCGCATGTCGTACACTGTCTTGCTGGCCTCTGCCTGTAGGCTTAGCATCAGTCTGTTGGCCGCCTGGCGTTCAGCCTCTCGTTCCTCAGCCGTCTGCCGTCTAAAAAGAAATTGCATAAGTCTTCACCAAAGGCCAAATAACTTTGATCACAACCCGGCACAAGTAATAATGCAGATAGGCAATACGAAATCCAGAACAAAAAATGCGACTGCCAAGTGTGTAAAATGCAAAGAAAAGAAGAAAGAAACGCGCTTTGAACAGGACCGGCATTTGTATCTTACCTACACGCTTTAATTGTGAATGTAAGTTTAATTTGCGACTTAGAATAAGCAGAATAAAATGCATTCGAGTGTTGTCTGAAATCAGTGTAGCCAAACATTAATAGCTGAATATGCTGTTGTCCTGCACTCTGCATGGCAGAAATATTGTCTGTGACAAAAGAACAAAATATACTGACGAACAAAAGAAATGCGACATTATGGGAATTAATGGAATGATTCCAAAAATCTCGCATTTCTTTTGTACGTCAGATACGATAGCAACTACTTATGCTTAGCCCTTCCTATATTTTGTGTGTGCTACAGAGCATAACAAGATATTTTGTTCCAATAAAAGAGAGAACGAGGCCAGACAACAGGCACAAGTCAGTTAACACATTCGAGACGTGCTGCATCTGGATACGCGGCTTTATGCCGCGTATCCAGATGCGGCACGTCTTGAATTAGTTGAAAGAAAGTCACGATCCACGTTTCTAGTTTGTTATATCCTACCTCCACTTGGTGCGTCTGTTCTGGAACCACGTCTTGACCTGAGCGTCCGTCATCTTGAGCTGCTTGGCCAGTGAGGAGCGCTCGGCGGACGCCAGGTACTTCTGACGGTGGAACCGCTTCTCTAGCTCCACGATCTGGGATCTGGAGAAGGACGTCCTGGGCTTCTTGCGCTTGGGTGGCGTGCGGTTCTGGTACGGGTGTCCGATCCTTCTCACGACTGAAACACACAGAGGAACTTGGACATAGCACGGAGAATCACTTCATATGCAAGCAAAAGGTTGGGTTGGTTGCTTGCTTGCTTGGCTGGCTGATGGATGTATGGACAGATTGTGGGAGAGTTGGTGGGTGGCCCGTGGGTTGTTTGCTTGCTTGCTTGGGTGCTGATTGATTGATTGATTGATTGATTGATTGATTGATTGATTGATTGATTGATTGATTGATTGATTGATTGATTGAAAAACTGTTTAATATCTTGGAGTCATTTATTGTGCTTTTTGTTACTGCCCATGGTGCAAGGTTTGGGAGGGCGTTCGAGATGAGTAGTTTGTTGCAGAGGCACCGCTTTTAAGATGCCGTAGATTTTCGTTTCATTATTTTATTCAACCCATTCAGGCCTGATGCATTACATCAGGAATTGAATCGACTTTGTTGTTTCAGAGGCAACGTCAGAAGGCGCCAAGTCTTACTTTTAGCATCAGCCTTGCATTTTGTAAGTTCGACCAGAATACAGAGTCTCTTGAACTGTAATGGCTTTCCTCATGCCCCCACTCGGGTCTGCCCTGCGGGACTTGGGTTGGGTTAATTACCTTTTAGTTCCCAGGGTCACCCTGGTCAGCTCCACAGGATAGGGTTTTCTCCTTTTTTTCTGGGGCATTTGTGTCTGTCAACCCTTGGTCCATTCATCTGTATTTTTCCTTTTTAAATTGTCCCTTATCTCTGCACTGCCTGTAATCCTTGATATTGGATATGTGTTGCTAAATGGCCTGCTGCATCTACGAGATGATGAGTTATGTATTTGCGGTTAATGCATTTTTTATGTCGTTTCCTCGTACACATTTCGTAATGGTAATGATTTTCAGTGTACTTTTGTAAACTAGAGTAAGATAAATTAGCATGAACTGGTGCAGCGTCCCAAGTATGTCTCAAGTTTACTTAGCATATTAGACCGGCTGGCGATATATTCAATTTTCCGTTTAGTTTTTCTTTTTACACAAGCAGCGTACTGAAAAAGTCTTATTGTTGTCGGGACGTTAAGCCGGCAATGAAAAAAAAAAACCATCCTCCCAGAGTGACAATTCTCAAATTTGGACCTAAGACCACCTTAAGGTTCAACGAATTAACATATTCGAGATGTCTGCATCCGGATACACGACTTGTAAGGCGCGTATCCCGATGCGACACGACTTGAATGAGTTAAACGACCGACGTCCACATGAATGACTGAATGTCGTGTACGATACCAGCTGCTCGGGCCATTCCAGTCCAAAAACACGTATGCCTGTCTTTTCTTCCCAAGATAGTTTTCTTTCTCAGTAAGCATTAACCGTTTGGCTGTCGGTAGCGCTTTTAGTCGCGAATGATTCCTGCATGAATAATCGCGACACAATGCACTACCGACAGTCACCGGGTTAACTTGGAGCGGAGTGTACAACACTCAGTCCATCATCACGTTTTTTAGTAGTCCGCGGCACACCCTGAAGCCGACGGGAACAAGCCGAGAAAAAATAACCAGAAAACCACCTGCTCTGTACATTGTGTGAGTTTTACATATTTTTGTACAGTCTACTTTTATTTTCTGCTAACAAGAAGTTTTTCAAGTCATTGTCGAGACATTCAGTGTCGTAATATAGCCTAATAATAATAATAATAATAATAATAATAATAATAATAATAATAATGATATGACGGTGATGGCGATACAACAACTACTACCTACTACTGCCACTACAACAGCAACTACCACTACTTAGTATTACTACGACAACTACTGCTACTACTAAAGCTACTACTATCAATAATAAACAATACACTCAGTGATGACTTTGAATAAGTAAATGACTTTAAATGGGTTAATAATAGAAAGTAAGACGCAGACAGAAGCAACTCTGAATGGGAGAAGGCGAAAAAGGGTCAAGTGGATGGGGACACAATTAAGTCATTTCCGCGGTGGGAAAGGCATTGACTGATTTCCTGCAAAACTACACTTCTTAACCCTTTGGCTGTCGGTAACGCTTTTTGTCGAGGCGATTCCTGAAGGAATCGCCTCGACAAAAAGCGTTACCGACAGCCAGTGTTAAAACCTGCCCCGGCCCATCCCAAGTGAAAACAATCAGTCCGTTCAATTGATGGCACGAGTTGTTATACATGAAGAGAATGTTTTCGGTGTTGGATTCCTGAACCTGTTGACGCACGACAATCGATTGTCATGTTAAGTGTGAAAATGAAATGCAATCTTTGAAAACAAAATAATCTTGCTTTGGAATGATTGTGTCATTTTATCTAAAGCGTGTTTTCTTCTTCTTTGTCTGTTAATTATACTACAAATTAGCACACTGAACCAGTATAGATCCCTACTAATTTGCTAGCTGTCATCGCAACTGACTACATTGCATTACATTTCAGTAGGCATATCGTCCATGATAGGTTGAAGGGTGGTGCCAGAATAGCATAGCGGCTAGAGGCGCCAAGCTATTCTGGCATCACCCTTCAACTTTCCATGTTCAGTCCAAATCTTGGCCGGTATATTATATAGTGTGCTATTGTTGTGGAGCGCCGAATATACTATGGAAGTTACCTTGGAAAAGTAAAGTTACAATGCACCCATAAGCATTCATTTCTCGCCACATAATAAGAAGAGCCACGGCGGGACCTCTTTATATGCGGCTTGAAAGGAATGGTTAGGTTCAATGGAAGTTTACTTTTCCAAGGTAACATTCATAGTATAATCGGCGGCGCCCCACAGCTAAGTAATTTAGGCATTCACAATGATGGAACTTTTCCCTTCGGAAAAATTGGAGGGCTGGGGTCATTTAGAGGTCAGTTTTCTCGGGTAAAATCCATAGTATGTTCGGCGTCCTTTAATCCTTTCCATCCTGGTATACTTTGCATGAAATTAATTTGACCATTATAATACAAGGGTAGTGCCAGAATAGCTTGGCGCCAGTATAGTTAGTTTAATAGATAGTTTTAGGGTGGTACCAGAACTGGTTAAATAGATAGTTTAAGGGTGGTGCCAGAATAGGTGGCGCGCCTTAAACTAAAAAGGTTGCTCTATCTCCTAATCTGTAGTGTAGTCTTCACAGGACAATACACACATTTGAAAAAGTTCACCCTCAGGGTGTTATGGGTTAAACTGACTGACATGCAGACTTACATCCAAAGCGGTCTCGCCTCATGTCCAGCCAGGGAAGGCCGTACCCCGTGGTCCACAGGGGCAGGACGGGCTGGGGACGGTGGGTAGGCACCCGGATCACACCGGGGTGGGGCATGAGGGCAGCCGGGTGCGGCACAGCGCCCTCGAAGCTGAAACGGGGTAGATACACCCTGTGTTCTCTGAAAATGTCCTTGTCAGCAAAACCTGGGGACGTGACCTCATGACGCAATGAATTTGTGTCGCTGTCGTCAGCAAAACTCGGGGACTGTTTGCCGTGAGGTGGCGATGACGTATAATTGTCGTTGTCGTCATAGGAAGAAGAAGACACGCGGCTGTCGGCTGATTTACAGCGGTCGTGGCCAGGAGACACGGAATCTCGCCCGCTGCCCAGAATTCTGTCGATGCCGAAGGACAGCCGAGGGCTGGTGGTGTGATTATCGACTTTGGTGCTTGTCGCTTTGACAGGAGAGACAGGAGACTCCGCCTTAGTATCCTGCGGACTCATGGCTGCCAGGAGCACTCACTCGGCCACTGTCACACCCAGCAAGGAATTATACAGGACGTTATACACAGGCCTGCAGCTATGACGAGTAAACTATGTTCTTTACGGCATAAAACTGCACGACGCACATTTTTCCTGCTTTCGCTGTTTTTGTATCTGGGAAATGTAAAATTAAACAGGTTTCAATCAGCGACTGCGGAGTCTGAAGTTGACTGGCAGAATAATTTAGTGTTTTAGCTATCATTGAATTTGACTGCCAAATGTCCTTGTTAAGCATCAACTTTGCGGGTTTTTTTCAGTCACTAAACACGACAGGAGATTATTTTTCAGTCACAAGTTACACGAATGATAAATCAAAGTGAAACCGTAACTGGCCATGACAGCAACGTGTTCGTTCACTTTCAAAACGGAGTCAAAAACAGTCACACTATAATGTTAAGTCCAAAATACGGCCGCGCTGTACGGTTAATGCTGGAAGACTGAGTTTCACACGCACGTACAGCCCAGACAGCGATTCCAATCCACTCTGACCGAAACCAATTGCACACCCGCACTTCACGTCTTGGGCAAAACTTCTCTTCACAACCCGCCGTGATCGGTGCCAGCGCCACTACAAGACAAGATAGTGCATGATTAGATACGGGGGGAGACGGGAAGAAAAGGGGGAGGGGGTGTGCTGTGAAAGTGGGTGGGGATGAAGCAAAACGATTCAGGAATGGGTCACGGCAAAGTCACAGACTACTTCCCCCGTCCGAGCAGCAAAAAACCGTGTAAAAAAAAAAAAACACCCCAGATTCAGTCGATAGTGTCTGTGAATCACTGAGCATAATATGCACAGACGCGGTACAGATGCTGGCATGGAATCCGATGATTGATGCAAAAGGCGTAGATCCTCATGAGCCCTTCCGAATGCAGGGACTCATGAGGATCTACGCCTTTCGCAGATGTAACAAATTCACTGACAACTAAGTGCAATTCGGAAAAGAAAGCGAGACAGGGAGGATCCGCAAGGGAGCCATTAGCCGGCCTCGGCAAGGGACGTGTTTAGGGCCGCGGCTCACGGCTCGTTCTGCTCGCTGATTGGTTAAAAAGTCTTTTGCGGTGAAACGCCGTCTCCCCAGATGCACGCGCTCTGGCTCCGCCCTCTTCACACCGCTGCACGCGCGTGAATGCCGCGCTATAGACTGACTGAAACATTGTTTTGCGATAGGCAGCAGTTTCTCAGTTTTTGCACTTGCGAGGAACACAGATTGTTATGTGCCCGAGGCCCTGCTATACGGGGCTAATGAGAATGTATGCCTGTTGCTTGTAAATGCCGCATTTGTACTCTGAAATTGCGGATGAATAAGTGACTTCTCGTAAGTATTGACTCAGGCCGAACGCACCGAGGCCATACGCCGATTCAGTGTGGAGTGACTGAACCATACCGAACGAGTGTAGCAGTCAGCAGTTGTAGATTGAACGCCTAGTAAAGACTTCAGTAAAATCCAGTAAGAGATACACCCCAATACGTAATAGACCATCGGTCCGACGCCAAAGCCGCAGTGGGCTCACTGCGCGGGCTCACTGCGGCTTTCGTCGGACCGACCGCTTTTTTGCTCAAGTGGTATAGATCCTCATCAGCACCCCGCCGCCGCTATGATCTTGCAGATGGGTGCTGTTTGTGAGCAAGGAGGCTGTGTTGGTTGGTTAGTTCGGGTTTAACGTCCACAGCACCGAGATGATCATGGACGGCCCTAGTGACGGGCGGGTTATGGGGGACAGGGAAATCTATTGCCTATGGAGTACGACCTGAACACTGATCAACTCAGGCGCACTCCAACTGTGCCACTTTGATTTACCAGGACCTTTCAACGGACATGCTATTGAACAAATCCGTTTTTTCCCCCATGGAGGCTGTGTCTATTTTGACTTTTATTTTATACAGCCTCCAGAAGGCTTGTTGTGGGACTAATTTGCATCAGTGATGCTGCTTAGTGAACAAAGGTTCTCTGGCCGACTTCGGCCCGAGAATCTTTTGCTTACTGGGCGGGTGGCCGGATCAGGACGGCCGTTACTGACGACTCCATACTGAGCACTGACACAAGTCTCTTTTTAGGCACTTTTTCAGTGTGTTTACAAATCACGTGATGGCGGCTGATCTGTGCTGTGAGGTCAGAATCACGGTAATGACCAACACACATGTGCCCATCTAGTTTCAGGTGCAATCTTTACACAATATCGTTCCGTTGAGTGCTCGAAGACAGATCTTAACTCATTCAAGGCCAGCCGCATCCGGATACTGACGCGGCTTTATGCATCGTCAATAGCTGGCTGTGAAAGTGTCGTATAGCATTGCCGGCGGCAGCGCTATACGACACCCGCAACTGTTGATCCAGGGCGCTTTGATTGAGTTACTCTTTTTTTGGTCACAAATAATTAGACTATTCTTAAGACATCTACTCGACATCTGTGGTGATTTAAACATGCCCTTAAAACTGAGATTTTGTACGAGTATAAAAAAAAAAATCTTATTAGAATTTTTCTCTTTTGGTGGGCCCGGGGGCAGGAATTTCGAAATCTGAAATCAGTCTTAGGTTCAGCATTGTAAATTTCACTAATTCCCAGTGACCGATGTCTCTAAATTTGGAGGTGTACAAATGAAAGTGGGCCTTATTATTACAGTAGTCCATCAGACTTGTTTACTGCATATATCAGCTGCTAGCAACCCGCATCTGCTAAAGGTTCATCTCAGATAGGGTCTTTTTAAAATTAGTGACTATTTCAGAGCAAGTGAAAAGCCAGTAAAAAAAATGTGCCTTAAAATATACATACATACATCACGAAATATAAACCCAAACGCCCATCCTGCACGATCTTTCGTGATACTACTGCTCATACTTATGACCTATTTTACTGGTCTGATTCAGTTGTAAAGTGGTAAAAATTATGCTAGATATAGCCAGCAAGAGGCATAGATTCTCATGACTCTGCTGCGCAGGGGCTCATGAGAATCTATGCCTCTTGCAGATCGCTCACACTGTGGTAGAGAGACGGTGTCTGCAACCGATGCCCAAATTAGAAGTCGATCTATAATGATGTGCCGAGTGGTCATATGTTTTACGTGCAGTTCCCAGACACTCGATTTGTATTGGATGCCATTTATTATGCGCAGATGCATTTCGTACATTCTTTGTCTTGTCTGTACTTTTTAGTTTTATAGGGGACCAGCTGCCTTGTCGCGGCGTAGTTTCAAAGAGTGCATGCATCACAGGGGGAGGAAATCGAAGCTTTAGCAAAAGTTTCGGGCTCTGAGAGAGTGCCAGTTGGCCTTGTGGCGTAGTTTCGAAGTTTAGTAAAGAGTTTCAGTCGTGCCCCCATGAGAGAACATCAATTGGACTTGTCGCGGTGTAGTTTGTGTGCATGCATCACATGGGGAGGAAATCGAAATCATGGCTCAGAATTTCAGTCAGTTGGCTTTATCGCGTTGCGTACATGCATCACAGGGGAGGGAATCAAAGTTTGGCTAGAGTTTTGTGCCCCTGAAAAAGCCGTGAGAGCGTCAGTTGGCCTTGTAACTCGCGGCGTAGTTTGGAAGCATGCATCACAGGGGAATCGAATCGAAGTTGAATTGAATGGAATTGAATAAACTTTATTGTCCATTAAACGACAAGCATACTGAAATGGAAAACATCCTTTGGCTGACAGAGACATCAGTAAAACACACAAGTAAGACAACGACTTAGACCAAGACAAAACAGTAATATATATTGTGAATTTGTCACAGGCACACACGTGAACACACACACACACACACACACACACACACACACACACACACACACACACACACACACACACACACACACACACACACACAATATGCATAGAAATACCACTGCTGCAGTATCAGTCATAAATGATTTAAAATGATAAAAGACTTCCGAAATTATATCCAGTGTGTTAAGCTGTACGTTTGCCATGTTATGGCAAGAGTTTCGTGCTTCTGACTCAGAGCGTCAGTACGATTATGTCCTCTTGACGCTCTAAGTCAGGAGCACGAAACTAAGCCATTACTTTGATTCCTCTTTCTGTGCATGCCGGCATATATGATAAAACCAATTTTGAAAAGACGCCAAAGCCGCCGAATGCCGAGGGAGACGGAGTGGGAGAGAGACATGTACAGAGGAAGCGGTATGTGGGGTGTGGTGATGGTTGTAGTGGTGGTGGTGGTGGTGGTGGTGGTGGTGGTGGTGGTGTGTGTGTGTGTGTGTGTGTGTGTGTGTGTGTGTGCGTGCGCGCGCGCGTGTGTGTGTGTGTGTGTGTGTGTGTGTGTGTGTGTGTGTGTGTGTGTGTGTGTGTGTGTGTGTGTGTGCCTTAGGGAGGGGGGGGGGGATGTGAGATGAGGTAAAATGTAGGCCTTGCCTAGTACGCAAAAGCCATCAGGCCGAAGTAGGCCGCAGTGGGCCCGCAGTGTCTTGTCAACACCAAGTGTGTCCGGTGTTTGACTACGCACGCTGACTGTAATTTAATAAATACAGGATGGAGAAAATGTCTGCTGGCACTTTGGTTAACCCATTCAACCCTGACGCACTACAGCAGGAGATGTGTCGACCATGATTATTCAAGGGTAGTGCCAGATTAGCTTGGCGCAACCGGCCTCCGTACCGCAGTGATTATCGTGTCGGACTGGCGGCCGGGAGATCCGGGTTCGAATCCCAACCGAGTCAAGCGGGATTGTTCCTAATCGGGTCGGCTCCTAACCAGAGCGGGTGTGCTATGAACCAAATGGAAAGGTTGATGCCACGCAGCCGAGACTCACCCACTTCACGGGTGCGACTTTGGGGGTGCTACCCGGGTTATGACGCATCGCAAGGTATGAATGATTACACGGCTGGCACCACAGGTGTCCGCAGTTCCCGGGCCTGGTTAACACCAGGATATTTATGACAGGAAACGTGGAATGCGGCCCTGTCACGTAGTCCCCAACCACACGGACCGCCATGGCATCATCATATCATCATCCTCATCCTCATCATCATGCAAAATGAAAAATGCTGTTCCAGGTTTTTTTTTTATCCCTCAAGTCTCCGTCTCATGGTGACCTCAGCCCAGTCCTGCAAGAGCCCTAGGTGCGCGGCCAGACCCTGCTGCTGTGCGTGGAAGGACGTAGTGGTTGACTCGCCACCTCTAGGGGGAGCTCCCACTCGTCGACTCCGAGACTAGCAAACAAGTAAGTAGAGGGAATAGTAGGTGTGGTCACCTGAAGGTCACACTGAACACCACCAAAGTGACTCGGTAGCAGTGCGGAGTTTCCTACGGAGGGAGTCCCCTACTGCCTGACTTATTATAGCAGCAGGGCCGGGAGTCAGGCTGGAACAGCTAGCGGGCCTGGGTGAGCACACTGGGATGATCGGCGTGAGAGGAGGACCTCTGAGGTCGACAAAGGAAACTTGGAGCAGCGAAAAAAAAAAAAAAATGGTCATGGTCGATCCATCTCCTGCAACTGGCACATAATCATTAGATAACGTCTCCAAAATTTGGGAAATACGGCCTTCGGGCTGAATGAGTTAAAAGTGTGGGTGTTCGCAGATTCTAGATCTTGAGAAGGATGACAGGTGCTTACAAAGTAGTTAAATCGGTTTTGAGATATATATTTAAAAACTAATTTGGTAGCTGTTTTTTGATGTTTTCGATAGTTTCAAATGTCACGTCGGATTTCATGACATTTATGTCCCTAATCATTTTTTAAACGCTAAAGCGCAGCTGAAACCTAGATATCATCAAGTCATAATAACGATCAACATTTGAGTTGCTTATTTTTCATTAAGTCTTGTGTTTGAACGCGTTTGTATGTACATATATAACATTCTGTGTTGAGATAGAGCACATTAGCGATGTTGAAACTGAGTGCATTCAAATAAACAAAGGAACATACAAACAAGCAAACAACAAAACTTGAGAAGCAAGCAAGCAAACAAACAAAAAACACCAAGCAAGCAAGCAAACAAACAAGCAAGCAAGCAACCAAACAAACAGCAAACATCAGGTAAGCAAACAAACAAACAAACAAATCAACAAAAAACGAAAGAACAAACAAGTTGGTTCTGTATTTGTTGTAGTGTGGCAGGGCTGAAACATAATCAGAATGTATCGTTATTTCCTGTCTTTTCACTCACTTGTGATATTAGACCAAAAGAAACAAACTCTGATAACAAAAAGGGACACATTACAACATCATACCTCTTTATCAGCCGCCGTGAGGTGGCCTTAGTCGTCTGCTCGGTGTTTAACCCAAATAACTAATTCTTTATCAGGAAACACAATATAACACAACTGTATATATTTTATAACTGAATGTGTCAGGTTGGAATGGATTTTTACATTTCTGATTTTACATCGAAATTCCGATGACTGCTTCAAGGCAAACACGCGTCGGAATCTCCACCATTCTGGCCAAGAAGTGGCATAGATCATCATAGACATAGATTCTCTTGTTCGTCCGCAAACGACGGGTTGCCAACAGCAACCCGCCGTTTGCGAACGTACATGAGAATCTACGCCGTTTTGTGGATGCATCGTGTTTTTCGCTTTTTTTTTTTTTTTTTTTTTTTTTTTAAGTTTGTCGCTTTTTTTTTTTTTTTTTTTTTTTTTAGCAACAGCACATGAAGGGCTATGCTTCGTAATTATTACTAACGCTTTCTTGCAGGTGGGCTCGTGAGAATCTGAAACTGAGGCACATATATATCGACGTCGCCACCGGTATTTTTTTCTTCCAGGATGCTGATCAGCTGATGAGGATCTATGTCTCTCAGTGCACGGAGTTCGCTGCTGAGTGTATGAGCCCATGCAACATGAGGCTGTCAACACTCCGTTAGTCGCCGAGTCCCACCCTCCGTCTCCCTCAACGCCAGGGATAAACAGTTTATCAAACGTCCTAAAACATATCCCGACCATATCTTGACATATCTAATTTGCGTCGAGATCTGCGGGTGTACTGCACGGTTTCGTCCCCCCGCCCCAACACTTTCCCCCATCTTGAGACTTGTCCTTGGGGACGCGGTAAAGCTTCGACGCGTCCCTCGAGGCCTGTCTCAAGGTGACGTTTGCCGGTGTAACACACACGGTTGTCTTCCCTCTTGAAACGTCCGCTGGGGGACGCGGCGAATTCTCACCGCGTTTCCCAGCGAACGTTTCAAGAGGGGAGGCAAAACCGCGCGTTACACCGGCAGATCGCACCGGTTCAAAAGCAGGCGCGTGCGTAGCGTCACTTGACGCATGTGTTTGCCCTTTTGCCACTAGGTGGCAGTTGTTAACAACTTCCGCTGACCAGGCAGAGACCCGGATGATAGGAAGTTGACGAAGATGGAGCATGGAAAGGATAAACGGGCAGCGGGACCCAGGCTGATTACCAAGCTGACGCGGAGCAGTTTTGTACACAAACTGACAGGCTCTCGTTGAAAGATTTGCCACCTGCACGAAGCATAGATTTTCATGAGCCCCTTCAGCTGTAATTTGCTCCGCAGTTGTTAATAACCATCTCAGGATTTGAGCAGAATCATGCATTCATTTTCCTTAAAAACGGGGGCTTGTGGGGTTTGAATTCATAGCGTAAAGTAAGATGTTACCTACCGTAGATGCTAACGCTCGATTACCCCTACACTCTGAGAAATGTAGATGTAAATGAAGACAGCTTAGATCTAAATCCTCACTACTGAACTTCTGCAGAATGCAAGGGCTGACAAGCGTCTATTTTTCTTGCAGACAGTTTTCATTTAGAAAGACGTGAACTGAATCCGTTTTTAATGCTCATTTCATACAAATCGTCTTCATCGCTGCAAGCAAGAGACATAGATCCTCATGAGCCCCTGCGGGACGCAGTAGCTCATGAGGATCTATGTCTATTGCCGCAGACGGAAGTCTCTGTGTTATGCTGAATTTCTAATTTGTTTGAGAGGACTATCATCCACCTGTTCTTTAGTGCTGCTGATGATACAGAGATTGGGGCTATGTTAGACAAATACCCCGCCTTTGTTTACTGCTATATGCAGCCGGGAATGATTTATATGGAGGTCAGCTCGCTTTCTCGGTCAATGTGTTCATGCCTGCTAATTACAAACGGCTAATTTTACCTCTTTTACAGTCCGGAAAAAATTAACACCGCCACTTTGAAAGTGCAAGAGGCAAAGAACCTCACGAGCGTCCGCATCTGCGGGGGATTATGAGGATCTATGCCTTTTGCTGACACCACTTTGAATCCGTGTTATTTGGACGGCTGGGGCTGTTTGGCGTTGAAGATTTCAGAACGCCATCTTACATCCAATGAACGGGTGTTGTCAGTCAAACGCATTTTCATTAAAACATATCGCTCGGGGTCTTTGCTCTACCTTTTTCTTTTTAATCGCACCACGTGTCAGTTAATAATTGTCAACATATCGCAACTTCAGTGCTCTCCCTCCATTTTTTTAAAACTCATGTTCAAAGCCCCCCCCCCCCCCCCCCCCCCCCCCCCCCGCATCAATACCTGTAAAAGTGTCGCAGAGCGTTGCCGGCGGCAACTCGGCGTTGCCGCCGGCAACGCTATACGACACTTTTGCAGCTATTGATGCGGTTATCTAATTAGTTAGTTATTGGAGTTTAACGCCGAGCAGGCGACTACCCAGCTATTGATGCGGGGTTCCTTGAATGAATTACATGATTTACGAAGAAGACTTCGTCTTTTCAAACAACATGTATATACAAGTCATGACGGCTAGGTAATCAACTATAGAATTGATCAATCTCCAATCGCCTCTAGAACAGGTGGTGTGAAATAGAAGAACTTGTATTACCCACTGCCTGTTTAAGAGGTGATCGAAGACTGGTCCTGTAGTCGATTACGCAGCCATCATCCCATGCCCGGGGCCCTGTGAAACAAACGTTTCTGAGCAGTTTCGATTCACTTCACTGACATTTTGTTGCAATATATAGTGAATGTTTTACTTTGAAAGAGCAGAAAAACGAAATACAGAAAGGCAAGAGCAAAGCTTAGTTAGTTAGTTAGTTAGTTACTTTCTTAGAAATACAGTTAGCTGGTTGGTTAGTTAGTAGGTTTAACTCCGAGCAAGGGACTACATCCATCTCAAGAAAGGGGCAGAACGGAACACAGACCGAAAACCTGAAAAAAGAACAAGATGTAATGAAAGAGAAGATAAGGAAAAAAAATGTTCAACCCAGGCAACAAGAAAAGAAGACAGGATACGAGAAAAAGACAACGCACAGCAATGGAGAGAGGGGGAAAAAAGGGAAGAAAATTAAAGAGGAGACGTGGTAAACACGATACAGCAATCACCGTGAGTGCATTTGACACATGCTCGTTGACTCTAAATTCATTTTATCTGAACATTCATTTATCTGTAAATGCCAGAAAATGGGGGTGGAAGTTCAAAATGTGTTCGAGTTCAAGACAACGTAAAAAGATGAAACCACCATCAACATTCTCGCCTTATCGCTCGAGAAGAGTGAACGCATTATTTGGCACCCTGTATTTATTTTTTCCCCCCGCCGCACAAACTACTTAACCTTGATAAGCCTGGAAATCAGGGGGTGTGAGATATGCGGCGGGGAATCAAATTAACACCCTGATGATATGAGAAATGACAGATGAGATGCAGAGCGCACCCATTCATTTCCAGGGCCACGTACCGACTCAAGTTTTCAGAGCCTCACTAAAACAGTAAACTCCAGATATAACAAATCACCACGGGGACCCAGTTTTCCTTGTTACATCCTAAATTTGTTGTAAACGAAGTATTTTACATAGAAAGAGTGATGTCGAGACCTTTAAAATATGCCGGTGTTGTTATCTCCGACTTTTATTATCTCCGACCTCGTTATAAGCGGAATAGACTGTATCATGGATGCTCAACACAGCGAGAATAACACGAGATACCCCAGTAAGCAAAAGCTCCTCTGGCCGACGTCGGCCCGCAGCGGGCCCGCGCACGGCCGTGCGCGGGCCCGCTGCGGCCGACATCGGCCAGAGGAGCTTTTGCTTACTGGGTCTCTGGATTGGAAGATCTGGAGTCGTTCCCAGGGCCGGTCCGAAACGAGATTAATTAATTCTTGGTGTGAAACCAGGCTGTTTATACCGTCGTACACTGAGCGTGTGATGACCTCTTATTCCGAGAATATAATAACAGATTTAGGTTATTTCAGCAAGAGGCATAGATATTCATGAGCCTCTGCGGCGGGTGGGTTCGGGGGCCCATGAGGATCTACGCCTATCCGCGCCGGATGCCGCGTACGGTAGGTCGCACACAAGGTTCATGAATATTGGGGTGATGTGACAAGGCCCCAAAAATTAGGGGAGAAAGGATCTGGTGTATTCGGTACTTTTCTGCCTTTTTCTAGGAACAGTTGTCCAAGGAATATATGCCCGCGTTTAAATTATTGGAATTAAATGAGCTGATACTGGGTCTATGCTCGTTCGCAGCAGAAACAAAAACTAAGCACCACCCAACTGCAAGAGATATAGATCCGCATGAGCCCCCGCACCTGGACCACTTTGTGTCTATGGGGCGGTCCGTGGCGCAGTGGTTAAGGCGCCTGCCACCAATGCTGATGGTGCGAGGTTTGATACCGGGTTCCGGCGTCGGACTTTTCTCCTCTGGTAAGTGTCACCGTTAATTCGGGCGGACCGTCGGGGGTTCTTTCTCCGGGTACTCCGGCTTTCCTCCCCCTCCACTTTGGCACCGGCTTCAGGCCACTTTATAAATTTCAAATACAAGCGATCAAACTGAATTTCCGAAACCTCAGTAGCTGAGCTGACCCTTCGCACCACGTGAATGTCCTGTGTTTGTCTTGTAATGTGTTTGTCTCCAGAGTGCTGTGTGTCACGTGAGCGTGCGTGTTGGGCCCAGTTCGCGGCGCTTTGAGCCGATTTGCAGAATTGGGTAAAGTGTCTATAGTATAATAACCGGTATTATTATTATGTTCCTTACATGGCTGGGCTCTTTTGCGTTGCCCGTATCGGACCGCTTACTAAACACGTTTTTCATCGGCAGTGGACGTATGGTCTTATCAGCGGCAAGGGCTTCCGAAATTATGTACCTTTTGTTTTTTAATTCGAACACTGGTTGATATCGCGCCCTGATATATTTAATTCTCTTATATTCCCAGAAGAGACTTTTTAGGATGGGACGCGGTGGGCGCTTCCAATAGCATGTACATGACGTCATAGGCGGGCAGGCATCAAACTCAGTGAAGGAACAAGATACACATTGCGTCATGTCACTTTTGTTACACTAACCTCGCTGCAGAACGTGCTTCTGGCGCAAAATGCCGTATGTGTATATCTGTGTGTGTGTGTGTGTGTGTGTGTGTGTGTGTGTGTGTGCGTGCGTGCGTGCGTGCGTGCGTGTGTGTGTGTGTGTGTGTGTGTGTGTGTGTGTGTGTGTGTGTGTGTGTGTGTGTGTGTGTGCATGCGTATGTATGTAGACAGGTGTATCTCCGATGTTTGTGTACGTACAAGCTTGAAAATTAAGGAAATGCTTCATATCTACTTCAGAATCAAGTCAGACAACAGTTAGAGACCCTTGACAGAGAGGACAGCTCACACATATACAATGTTTTGTGGGTTATGGTTCATCTCATCGTGTTGTCTCTGTGACTCTCGACAAAACACTGCAGTGATATGTGATTCTTAAAATAGCAAATTATTTGAAGTTTTGTGCATAAATTTTGACCGTTGTCGATTTCGCGTTGACACACGGAAGTCATCGTTAGACCGTAGCAATAGTTTGTAATGGAACCCAGCCTTGCTGGCCTGCTGCAACTGGCTCTAGTTGTTTAGTTGTTGGTTTTTTTTTTTTCTCAGATGGTGGAGAGCCATTGGGGGGGGGGGGGGGGGGGTGTCGCGTAAAGCCTGGGACCGTATGAGACCTCTGCTGGCTTGTTAAATTATGCTGCAAGGTGGCTCAGCTCATTCCGGGCCGCGGCGCATAAACGCCTCACCACTAAATGGGTTCGCACAAAATGGCCGCTCTGTTGCCTCAAAGTGGCCCGAACTGAATTATTCAGAGGTGGGGATTCACAGAATTAAAATGTCCTGAAGAGCGGAGGAAGAATTGCTTTAACACTTTTGCGGAAAAGGCGTGTTGTTCGTAACCTTCTGGTTGCCATTACACCTCGCCTCCAATGATGATGTGGCGCCCCACTGTAGCACGCCAAGATGACTTTCACTCTGTATCGACCCGGTGTCGCTTTTGCGTACGCGCACGCGTACGCCAAAGCGACACCGGGTCGATACGGAGTGCAATTTTGAGTTAGGGGAATAACACGCCGAATGACTCAGGAACACTTATTAGGAGTACACCATAGCGACTTGTGTGACTTGAGTACGGATGGCCAAAACACCGTGAAGTAAGTCATTAGTACATGTATTAAGTACTTAATACATGTATTAAGGCAGCCAATGAATAGTCCAGATATCGACACACGTGACAGACTTTTAACATGTATTAAGTCAGCAGTAGATGCAATAAATACTTAATACATGTACTATTGAATCACCAATCAAAGCAGCGCTTACAGTTTGCAAAATGTGTTGTGTGCGATAAACATGGCGGAAGGACAGACATTTCTTCGCCGTGCGCTACAAAGATTGACACATTGTGGCAACTCGATGATATCTGGTGTGGATCCGCCTGCTGTAATATTAAGGTATGTAAAGTATTCATGCATTTATCCCTCCAAATATACAGTTAATACCGTAGAAAGCGTCAACGGACTCCAAATTTCTAATAGGATCGACTCGGTGAAACTGGGACCTACTAAAACCCGGAATAACCTGTCCTAAGCTAAAATAACCATATCCGTAACTATTATTGCGTACCTAAACACAAAATAATCATGCTTTAAAAGTTTGGTTTACATTAATAATACCATGATTTGGTTGTACTAGTAAGCCGTTTTCCACTGCGTTGTCGCGTCGATTACTTCCCTTGCTACACGATCGCGCTGTCTGAAAACAGTCGGAATAACCTCTCCTAATAAAATAAACACATAAACACATACTATTAAGTACCTAAAGTCGAAATATTCTTATATTTGAGGTTGTAGGTGCTGTAAAAGTTGTTTATTTAGCGTTATAATGCTTCGAAGGGTTCGTTCTTTGAGTCTCTTGATCTATGCCTGTCTTCACCCTACGCGCATTCGCCCAGACCGTTCGGCCCAAACACATTTCGTCCCATGACGTTTCATCCCCGTTGCTATTTAATGAAACACATTACGCTATTAACGGACCAAGATAATCATTTGACATTCAAAGAGAACATAACAGGACCGTTTCTGATCTTAAAATATATAAACGTTTTTGAGACTCTTATTTTTTTCTATTAAAAAAAAAGGAATCCTTAGCTCATGTTAATACATAAAGACAGTCTTATTGCATTGCAGTGTCCTAAAGTCACAATGAATTTAATTAATATTGATAGTATGGCCTCTAAACATGATATATGATTGCTTCAGCAGAGAATCGAACGTTGATTCTTGAATTTGGGACTTTAACTAGTGCCAGCGATAAGTCGACAAAGGAAAAATACTCTCAACGATCTGCCAATTTTCACTCAATTGGCCGTGTAGGCAATGTGGCTTTGAAATGCAGCATGCCGAAAGTAAGCTCCAAAAAATTATTGGCTCCGGTGACATCTTTCACAGTGAAGACAAAGACCAGGCAAAGGGCAGTTGCATGAGTGAGCTTAGTCCTGCACCTTTAGCATGCTTTTTGAGAATTATTAATAATTTAAATTAGTTTCAGGCTAGCAGACTGAGCTGACCAATTGTTTACAGTATATATTCACTGGTTGTATTGAATTCCCATTATACCGGTACTGTTTTCATCTTTGGTTTTGTTATGTGTTTATTAGTCTGGCTTGGTCAGCATCCTAATAAGAGTATTGAGTAATTTGGCATTTGTTGATAGGGATGCTGAGGAATTTAGATCATATACATGCAGAGATGTCTTTCTGTAATTGCAGCCTGGAATCACTAGAGCGGAGCATTGCGCAAGTGTCTGGCCGTACTCTTCCAGTGGAAACTGCAGCGTCACTGAAAGATCAGGTGACGCAGATGTTGGAGGAGTCCCGAAAATGCCAGAATCCCATGCGCCAAGTAAGTTGTATTTTACTGACTTAGTGACATTGTTTGCCCCATTGTACCTCTTTTTGAATCCTGCAGAAAGTGAGAACACATAGTCAGACTGGAGCCCATGTCTTGTACAAGACTGAGAAAAGATATAACGCAGCTCTTACTTACACGGGTTGTTTCTGTTTCACTAGTGAAACTTTCAGTACACTTTGCAAATAAATTTCTTAGAAAAAAAGTACACTTTCCATAACTGAAAAGTGTAGAGGACAGGTGGGAACATTTTCATTGTACATTTACACATGTAGTAATAATACACTACATACATCATTGTACACAACATATGTGATAGGCAGTGCCTCAGGGAATGTGCTGTCTTCACTGAAGTCATTGCTGGGCCACTTTGTAGAATCGCAATGGATTAATAATTCATTTTTTGTTGGCAGCCCACAGTACTTAAAGAGCTCAGCGTGTTTCCAGGGGTGAGGCCCACGCTCCTCGATACCACATACCTGTGGAACAGCTGCAGTTGATGCAGGACGTGCATTTCAGGACAACAGAAATGGCTGAAATACTTGGAGTTTCAGTCGCAACTCTGAATTCAAGGCTAAGGTATGTTGCAAAGTGAGTAGCTGATAAGACATTAAGTATCGCATTATTGACTCATTTCCAGAAAACATTTTCACTGACACAAAGCCATCCCTTTACTTTACCCATTTAGCCCTGACGCACTAGAGTTTGACAATGACAGTTCAGGGGTAGTGCCAAATTAGCTTGGTGTCAGATATCATGGTCGATTCAGCTCCTGCAACTGGTACATAGTCCATATGACACATTCAAAATGTGGAAATGCAGCCATGCGGTAAAATGGCTTAAGGCACTTAAACTGTGGCTCATTTCAGTGGCCAAAAGGTCACAAAATATTATTGGTGTCGGGGCTCCTGTTTTTACAACTGCTTCAAGTGTCTGTAGGCCCCCAGGTGTGCACACAGACCCTCATCTGAGTATAATAACGGGCCAGAAAATTTATTTAAGAAAAATTTCATCATTTCCATGTTGTCTAGTTTAAAATTAAATAACTGGTGAATTAATCATTCAAAGCCTAACTCCCTCTCCCTGAGTGATTGGTAATCTCTTTTACACACAACAGTGAGCACATGCGTGCGCGCAGGGCACACACACACACACACACATGCATGCATGTCGACCACGTGCCTTCTTCTTGCTGAAGCTATTAGAAGAACACGCAACCAAAACCTCTGAAAGTGTCGAAGTGCTGCACACAGTGCAGTATCTTCTTGGGCACTACTCGGCGGTGTAAAAAAGTCAGAGGGTGATAGTATATATGACAGTGGCTTGTCGAAACCATAGCATTTGAGCTTTTTTTTTGTTTTCTTCATCATTCCATCATTGAAAATCGCGTATGATTCGTGATTCGAAAGTGATAGTGATTTGGCAACGCCAGCAGTTTATACAGTTTAGTCATACATGTGAACTGTGCAAGTTGTTAATTTCTCTTCTTTTTTTTATTTTTGTGTCCTTTTACAAAATCTGTTGTTTCTTTCTTAATGAAGCTGTGAGAGACATATTTGAAGGACGTCGGCTTGAGGCTACATTGCTGCAGATGATGAAAGGCAGCAGCCAGCACCCACAGGTCAGGCAAGAGAAGTTGAATGTATCTCGTGCCCTTTGATGAATGGCAAACTTCAGCTTCTCAAGGCTACTGTCGACCCGTTGTCCTCCAGAACTACGGCTGGACAGCATGAGGAATTTGTGTCAGGAGTGCGGCTTTATGAGGATGTCCTGAGATTCATTGCCGACAGTTAAATATCTGCATTGGTAATAATGTGTTTGGGCACACTTTGTTTCCAGTTGCACAATGCTTTCAGTGGCATTTACATTAATACGATTACATGCCCATGGGCCAGTCACATTTCCACTTGATAAAATTAATCATGTATGCCTGCTACTAAAGTTTTAGTAAGGACTTCATAAATACGCAGTAAAGAATTCTTGACAACTGGGTATGTACTTCCCAAAGCAAGGCATCATTCAGTGTAACTGTAAGCTACTTTGTGGGTTAAATACAAACTTTTCAAAGATGTGGACCATGTATTTTATCTATGCTCTGACTTGATGCACAGATTTTCCCACGCAAACTGTCTGTTCAGGGGGTGATGCTTACCGATGTGAGCATGCAGTTTAAAGTAGTCTCTATGAAGAGCTAATCAGCATCTGTACATGGTTAGTGCTAGTAAGTTACTATGAGTATGATAGTGCTCCTATGGCATGTAATTGATGTAGCAAGAGTACACAGTGACTGAAAACATGATACATGAGGAAAACGGTGAAAACATTTGGGTGGTTGCATAGCTTAAATTCCAAACAGCACCAAGACTTTCTTAGGATGTGAAAAAGGAAACAGCATGCCAGTAAAAGAAAAGTAGACAGCTAGTACCCAGACAGACTATGCCTGTGCACCATAGTCATGCTAGTGCAAGATGAAAAATATTTACTTTCCTATTTCTCATGCTTATTTGGGTTCAATTAAGTGTCTTCTGATACTGTGCCCCAGACCTGATTTCATACTGGTACCGTATATAGAAGACTTGGGGATGAAATCATCCTAGTGTTTGACTCCAGGTTATTCATTGCAGTAGATAGTGTATTTTGTTGTTTTAAGCTCACCTGCTACCTTTAGTAATAGCAATAGGAAATATAGCTTTGAGACATAAACTGCATATTTTTGTGAAATAAACATGTACTTTCTTTACAGTTTTCTGAATTTTGTGTAATTTGATAAGGTTACAGATTTTGTTTGGAGGACCGGGTGAATGGAACGCACAAATACAAGGTTTAGTCTGTGAACCGTTTTGAGTCGATCAAGAGATGGGTATCAACCATTCCCAGTTGTAAATGCAAATATTAGTGATTGATAATACGGTTTGCAACACTTCCCCTTGCACGTCGGAAGGAGATAAAATGAACAAGAGCTCCAATCCTGTGACACTATTGTGACACAATTAGCGATGATAGTGTTGCATGCGATATGTTCGCTGATGAAGCAGTTAGTTTTGGGGCTTTCAAGCACTGTAGAGCAAACCTGTTTTTAGTTGCAAGTTATAAAAATGCTAACTGGCTGCATGCATGATTATAAAGGTAATTGTCTGCTTTTGCTTAACGACTACCCCCCCCCCCCCCCCCCCACATACTTCACCCATCCATTGGGGGCGGTCTGTGGCGCAGTGGTTAAGGCGCCTGCCACCAATGCTAAAGGTGCGAGGTTCAATAATGGGTTCCGGCGTCGGACTTTCCTCCTGTAGTAAGTGTCACCGTTAATTCGGGCGGATCGTCGGGGGTCCGGGTACTCCGGCTCTTCCTCCCCCTCCCATATGGTACCGGTTTCAGGACACTTTATAAAATTTCAAATACAAGCAATCAAAATTTCCGAAACCTCAGTGCCCCACTTGGGTCTGCCCTAGGGGACTTGGGGTAACTAATTTTTAGTTCCCAGGGTCACCCTGGTCAGCCCCACAGGGTGGGTTTTCCTCTCTATTCTGGGGCATGTGTTTCTGTCTACCCTTGGTCCATTCACCTGTATTTTTCTTTTTAAAACTCTCTCTACAGTCTGCGCTGCCTGTAGCTCTTGATATTGGATGTGTGTTGCTAAATGGTCTTAGCTTTATTTAGGCCCCATGTGTTAGGTTTATTTAACGTATTTGACCGGCTGGCGACATACATTCAATGTTCTGTTTAGTTGGTTTTTTTTCACAAGCAGTGCAGGCACGTCCTGAGAAAGCCTTGTTGCTGTCGGGACGTTAAGCAATGTACAATCAATCAATCAACCGAAACCTCAGTAGTTGAGCTGACCCCTCGCACCACGTGAATATCCTGTGTTTGTCTTGTACTGTGTTTGTCTTCAGTGTGTGTCACGTGAGCGTGCGTGTTGGGTTCAGTTCGCGGCACTTTGAGCCGATTCCCAGAATTGGGAAAAGCGCATATGTAATAACCGGTATTATTGGTATTTTTATTTTGTTTTAAGTATTGTGCCAATTTCTGTGTTTTTTTTTTTTTTTTTTTTTTTTTTTTTTTTTTGTTGGTTATTTTTTGTAAGCGCCCTTCCAACACGTCGGGGGTTCTTTCTCCGGGTACTACGGTTCTTCCACCCCCCACCCCCCCCACACTTTGGTACCGGTCTCAGGCCACTTTACAAATTTCAAATACAAGCGATCAAAAAATCTCTGTAACTTCAGTAGCTGACTGGCCCTTCGTTTGTCTTGTACTGTGTTTGTACTGTGTCTTAAATGGCGTAAATCCGTGTCTGTTTCGTGAGTGTGTTTGTTGGGTTTTAGGCGCGGCGCTTTGAGTCGATTTCCCCAAAAATTGAGAAAAAGCGCCTATATAATAACGGTATTATTATTTATTATTACTCTAGTCAGTATTATATGTCACTGGAGGCAATTTTTAAATACTTTTTTTAAATTCTGTGTTGCTAGAATCAATATGCCAGGTCGTGGTTGCCTGCATATTTACATATATTATTAATGTTATGGTTTCATGGTTACATTTTTTTTTATTGTACCGATGCCAGTTGATCAGCATTATGTACATGAATTTGACACTCTTTTTAACCCATTACATCCTGATGCTGATTTTGTCAGATTTCCTTATTGTCCTATGAAGGCTACATTAAAATTACGCAACAGATCAACCATTTTAGTTCATGGGTAGTGCCAGAATAGCTTGGTGCCTCAGGTGCCAAGCTATTCTGGGACCACCCTTGAACTGTCATAGTCAATTAATTTCAAGCAGGAGTGTATCAGGATGAAAAGGGTTAATAAGGACATGTCATATGAAATTCTTTTCTTTTCATAACCAATGTTGTTTGTGCCAAATCCTGTATTTTAGGAGGAAATTTTGTCTTTAATCGAATTGTCAGTATATTATGTTAATCTGTAAGAAAGTTAGTCATGCACTGTATACATGCGCTGTATACAAAATCTGTTATGTCTACAGAACCCGTTGCCAGTACCTCAAAATCTGTGTGTATATTCAGAGATGGTTTTTGTATGTCATGTATCAGAACAATTGCTTTTGTAAATTGTGGGCATGGTTTTTTTTTGGTACATTTTGTGTATTGTTACAGACAGGTTTGGTGGGTGGGGGGGGGGGGGGGGGGGGTAATTTATCGGTTCAATCCTGCCTGAGGATGATTTGTTTTAACTTCAGATTGCCATGTGAAAGCTATGTTATGGGTAAGGAGATATACATCAACCATTTTAGTTCAAGGGTGGTGCCAGAACTGTGCACAAAGCTGTTCTGGCACTTCTCTTGAGCCAACATAGTCAAATTATTTCAGGCAGTAATTATCAGATGAAAATGGTTAGCTGAGATAATCATTGTCCTTAATTATTCATATTGCAACGCATGCTTATAATTACTATCGGTATAGTTAGAATGTTTTCTATTTTTAAAACTGAGAATCAGATTAAACTTGTGCATCACTGTGAATCTATGAGTTCAGGTCTTTTTGTTTAAGTTGTGTTTTGAGGTAGGTGTTACATATTTTGATGAACGTTTGATTTGATCTTGCCATGCAAAGGGAAAATGGCAATTGTCCAGGCCTAGTGTTGGCTCATAATGAAGCTAACTAGCAGATTTATATATGTTTGCATGATGGTCATTTTCCTCGGATGACTGAAAGCTGGATTAAATTACAAATATCCAAATCTGGGACAATACTATACAGGTTGGAAAAAGGTTGGCAGAATATCACCAGAAAGGATTAAGCTTGGCACTATATTGGCAGCCAATATTCACCATACTGGTCCTAGGATGGATGCAGCTTGGCACTATAATGGCAGCCAATATTCACCATACTGGTCCTAGGATGGATCCAGCTTGGCACCATACTGGTTCTAGGATGGTTCTAGCTTGGCACTACATTGGCAGCCAACATTCACTATATTGGCCCTAGGATGGATCCAGCTTGGCAGCCAACATTTACCCAATATTGGGCCAACATCGGGCAAATTTGCACTTCCAATATCGACACCCATATATCGGCCCAATATCTTAAGCCAATATTGGGTCAATATTGGACCTATATTGGTGTGCTGGCTGGGGCGATACACACTCCCGATAAGGATTTGTCAGTAATTGACAAGCACCTACAAAACACACTACAGGACATTAACAGCTGATAGAGTAACAATTTCATGATCTTAAACCCTGCAAAGACTGAATGTATGGGTGTAAGTACCCGCCAAAAGCACCACATCGGCACTCTCTCACTCAGCTTGTCCCTTCAAGGCAAATCTATCAGCCAGGTAACGGAACATAGTCTTTTCGGTGTTGCTGTAGTAACCAGTTTAAATGGCAATGCCATCTTAGTAATATATGTAAAACAATATCAAAGAAACTGTTTATTTTATCCAAGTTAAAACATATAGCTAATGTAGAAACACGAAAACTGTTCTTCAATGCCCACATCAGGTCACATATAGATTATGCTTCTACGGTGTGGGATGGCGCAAGCGAGGTCCAGTTAAAGAGGCTGAACTCTCTTCATCGTAGAGCCGCGAAGATTATCTTTTCAGACCCTAACTCAACAACGGATAATAAACTGAAAACCTTAGAAATTCTCCCCTTGAAAAAACATTTATTATACAATAAGGGAATAACAATGTTCAAAGTATTGAATAACAGACTCCCCGAGTATATTAACAAAAATGTTTTCCCTCCCGGTATCAACATACTCCACATCAAGGCAGTCCATTACTGTGCCACGACCTAGTATCGATCTCTGTAAGACAAGTTTAGCGTTCTCGGGTGCTAGCATATGGAACACATTGCCCAAAAATGTTACAACATCAACAACGCTTTCATCTTTTAAAACCAGTCTCTTTAAGTACCTCACCTCATCATCGTAAGCACTTGCAATGTTCTATTTTCCCCTTTCTAACTCTTCATTCAGTTATATCTTCAGTTAATACAAGATGCTAATGCTGTACATATTTGTGTGCGCGCACGCGCACGTGTGTTTGTGCTTGTGTCTATGAATGTATGTATGGATATAGTACACCTTTACAACTGTGTGTATGTGTGAGATTTTCTATGTTTATTTCCACTTTTTCAATGATTTCTTTTTTTAAAGTTTATATTTTCATTTTTTTTTCTTTTTATATTTTGTTTTTCCCAATTTAAAGATATTATTTTGTGATTTGTGCATTATATGTTATGTAGATTAGCAACAGCAAGTTCGAGAAATGGTTTCACCAAAACATTCACCGTTGTAAAATAAAAAATCATTGTCATTGTCTCTCTCTCTCTCTCTCTCTTTCACACACACACACACACACACACACACACACACACACACACACACACACACACACACACACACACACACACACACACACACACACACACACACACACACACGTGTTCATCTGGCATAGATCCTCCTGCGCGTGCCCTTTGGGTGTATGAGAATCTATGCCTCTTGAAGATGTTTGGAGCGCACATGCACGCACTAACACACACACTGGCACACATCGACTCGCTTTCAGAAGAGCATGGAAGTGACCCGTATACTTAGTATTATATGTAGCTAAGAAAAGTCAACCTGCTTTCACACAAATTAGTATGCTTTGTTGGGCTGGAGAAGTGGCAGCAATTATGAAGAATAGCAGGAGCAACAAAATGACATCACTATAAGCTTGACGTTAACGCAAGAATTACGACGCCGTGAACAAGGGGACAAAATTGATGTTTCAAGTCACTCGTCCCAAAGGCACGCAGCCTCTTCCAGGGCTGACTGTTTTGTTCCACACAGCCTCTTCCAGGGCTGCCTGTTTGATCGGAGTATATAGTAGATCCAAAACTTGCAGAAGTGAATTAATTATTATTTTAAAAAGTTAAAGAAGTACAAAGATGGCTAACAAACTCATCCTGTGTCTTTCTTCAAACTAGCTATGTCCTACATTTCAAGTAAATATATGACAAAAATTACGGACCCTAATCTGGGTGAACCGACTTTCTATAAATGGTTTGTTATGTCTTCAATGAGACATCCATCAGTTACAAAATGCTCAAAGGCTCTCTTAACCATCCCTTAAATAAAGTATTGCGTCAAGTTTCAAGTGAGCTTGTACGGCCAGGACAGCAATATCTGAGATTGTCATGTCTACATTTATACACACACACACACACATACCGCCTTTCGTGCCAAACTAGACATGATGTAATTTTTATCTTATTATTCATTTGTCAGAGGTTTGGGCCTCAGTGCCCACCTTTGACATCATGGACATGTTATTAAATTCGCCCCACCGCGACCAATCCTAAAAAGTCCCTTCCATAAATAGAGGAGACTTAAGAAACAACAAAGCAAATAATTTAAATATGAAGAGTATAATACATTTAATACACACAGAGTATAATAATTTATATCCATTGCCCCAAAATATTTAAACATAAATTAAGGGTTGCTTGAAAAATACAAACTCAGAAACGTTTCCTTTAACTATTTGAGCTCAGAAACGGTCCAGTTATCTTCTCTCTGAATGTCAACTGATTATCGTTGTCCGTTCATAGCGTAACCACCACAAGGACTGGCTGTCGGCACAGACCTTGAAGAAGATAGAAGCGAGGAAGCAGAAGAAAGCAGCGGTCAACAACAGTCGCACGAGAGCAGCCAAAGTAAGGGCACAGGGGGAATACTCGGAAGCCAACCGCGAGGTGAAGAGGAGTATCAGGGCAGACAAGAAGGCCTACACAGACAGCCTGGCAGCAGAGGCAGAAAAGGCAGCAGGCAGCGGCAACATGAAACAGCTCTACGACATTACCAGAAGATTGTCGGGTAAGTATGGCCATACAGAAAGACCAGTAAAAGACAAAAAAGGCAAGCCTATTGCAGACAGAGCAGACCAACTCGACAGATGGGCCGAGTATTTTGAAGAGTTACTGAACAGACCTAGCCCACCCGACCCCCCCGACATCCAGCCGGCAGAGACCGACCTACCCATCAGCTGTGACAGACCCAGCCGGGAAGAGATCAGAAAAGCAGTGGCATTTTTGAAGAATGGCAAAGCAGCAGGGCCAGATGGCATCCCAGCGGAGTCTCTGAAAGCAGACCTAGAGACAACAGTTGAGATGCTGTACCCACTGTTTGGAAAGATCTGGGAAGAGGAGGTGATGCCGGCTGACTGGAAGGAGGGGTACCTAATCAAGCTTCCCAAGAAAGGCGACCTCAGCAAGTGTTCCAACTACAGAGGAATCACCTTGCTGTCAGTACCAGGAAAGGTCTTCAACAGGATCATCCTAGAAAGAATGAAGAGCTCCGTTGACCCCCAGCTGAGAGACCAGCAAGCAGGATTCAGGAAGAACCGATCATGTACAGACCAGATCGCCACTCTCCGCATCATCGTGGAACAGTCTCTGGAGTGGAGCTCCCCGCTGTACGTCAACTTTGTGGATTATGAGAAAGCATTTGACAGCGTGGACCGAGAGACTCTGTGGAAACTCCTACGACACTACGGTGTACCCACAAAGCTCGTCCGCCTGATCAAGAGCAGCTATGATGGTATGACATGTCGCGTGATCCACGAAGGGCAGTTCACCAGAGAGCTCCAGGTCAGAACTGGTGTCAGGCAGGGGTGTCTGCTGTCTCCGTTCCTCTTCCTACTGGCCATAGACTGGGTCATGAAGATGACCACAGAGCACAGACGAAGTGGAATACAGTGGACACTGTGGACACAGCTTGACGACCTCGATTTTGCAGACGACTTGGCATTACTGTCCCACACTCATCAACAAATGCAGGACAAGACCACGAGGCTTGCTGACATCTCGTCCCAAGTGGGCCTCACCATTCACAAACAGAAAACAAAGACAATGAGGCTGAACGCCACCAGGGAAGAACCAGTCTTGCTTGCTGGCACCCCGTTGGAGGAGGTGGAGTCCTTCACCTATCTCGGGAGCATCATAGACAAAAAAGGCGGCACTGATGCAGATGTCAGAGCACGAATCGGTAAAGCCAGAGCAGCCTTTCTCCAGTTGAAAAAAGTGTGGAGTTCCAGAGAGCTGTCACAACACACCAAAGTCCGGATTTTCAACTCCAATGTAAAAGCAGTTCTCCTATATGGAGCAGAGACATGGAGATTGACAAAAACCACAGTCAACAGAGTACAGACCTTCATGAACAGTTGCCTTAGAAGAATTTTGAAAATCCACTGGCCAGAGAAGATCAGCAACGTCAGACTCTGGGAGAGAACAGAGCAGATAACAGCAGAGAATGAAATTGGGCGAAGAAGATGGGGATGGATCGGTCATAGTCTGAGAAAGCCAGCTTCCAGTATCACTAGGCAGGCATTGTCATGGAACCCCCAGGGAAA
Source organism: Semisulcospira habei (assembly GCA_036245525.1). Classification (NCBI taxonomy): domain Eukaryota; kingdom Metazoa; phylum Mollusca; class Gastropoda; family Semisulcospiridae; genus Semisulcospira; species Semisulcospira habei. The sequence continues at coordinate 202,377,017 of BTPG01000002.1, read as the reverse complement.
GAGGAAAAGAGGTAGGCCGAGAAACTCCTGGCGTCGAGACCTCCAAGCAGACATCAAGAGACTGGGAACCACCTGGAGTAGAATCGAAGGAGAAGCACAGGACAGGAGTTGCTGGAGGTCTCTCGTCGACGGCCTATACCCGGGTAGGGGTGACAGGCGTAAGTAAGTAAGTAAGTTCATAGCGTAATGTGTTCCAATAAAGAGCATAGGGGATGAAACATCATGGGACGAAATGTGATTGGGACGAACGGTCTGGGCGAATGCACGTAGGGTGAAGATATGCATAGATCAAGATGCTCAAAGAACAAGCCCATCGAAGCTTTCTAACGCTAAATAAACAATTTTTGCGGCACCTACAACTTCAAATATAGAAATATTACGACTATAATATGTGTTTATGTGGTTATTTTGGTTTAGGAGAAGTTATTCCGACTGTTTTTGGACAGCGCGATCGTGTAGCAAGGGAAGTAATCGACGTCAACGGCAGTGGAAAACGGCTTACTAGTACAACTAAATCAACTTTAATGTAAACCAAACTTCTAACACATGAATATTTTGTGTTTAAGTACGCAATAATAGTTATGGATATGGTTATTTTAACTTAGGACATGTTATTCCTGGTTTTAGCAGTACCCCGCGGAATCCTTGATGAGGGTGTAACCCCTGCGGTTATTTGTAAGCGCTTATCTGATTGGCTGTTCATAATAGAACATGTAAAAACTGACTTATTACACGTTCTAATACTACGCGGTTTGGATTGGCTGGTACTTTGACTTAATACATGTACTATGTCGGTCACGGGGTCGATTTGCGAACTCTGATTGGCTGCCTTAATACATGTATTAAGTACTTAATACATGTACTAATGACTTACTTCACGGTGTTTTGGCCAACCGTACTTGAGGGGAGTAACACGCCAAGATGAATTTCACGCCATGCGTGACCCCGGGTCGATCTGGCGTGTGGGTCATTGTTGCGTGTTACACCGGTCCAAAGTGCACCTGCCGGGTCGCAGCACAGCAGTCCCTTATCTTCGGTGGGCTCCGCCACATGATTCATCTGTAAGTCATTGTTAAAGTCAAGGTCGTTCAAGATGGCATCTCTGCGTTAGAAAGTCTTTCAAATGATAATAATAATAATTAATAATAATACATAGTTCTTGTATAGCGCTGTTCTCCAGGAAAACACTGGACTCACTGCGCATGCACAACAGCACGCCCTCTCTCTCAGACACACGCACGATTATACACTACTTTAAACCACCCCATCTCTTCCCAACACCTTACATTCACTTCCTCTAGGATCAGAATAAAAGGCAGTCAACAGTTAGCTAAAGATGAGCTAAGTGTTAAATGCCCGACAGAAAAGAAAAATCTTTAAGTGAGCTTTGAACTGTGACTATGTGGGCAGATTCCGCCGCATTTCAGTTGGCAGATAGTTCCACACACTTGGGGCTAAAAAGGTGAAAGAACGCTCGCCGACAGTTTTCATGTTAAGCTTCGGGATTTTAAAAAGTTTTATACTAGAGGAACGGAGGGTGCGTGATGGCTGATAAACAGACAGCTTGGCAGAAAGGTACGGCGGGAGAGATCCGTCAAACTGCCGATAGGCGAAAGTTGCAATTTTGTACTGGCAGCAGAATTTTACGGGCAGCCAGTGCAGCTGCTTCAGTAGAGGCGTAACGTGGTCTCTCTTTCGTTTTTTCAAGATGAGACGCGCCGCATTGTTTTGAATCATCTGCAAGCGTGAAATCTGATCTGCCGGTCAACCTGCCAGTACAGAATTGCAATAATCGAGTCTGGACGTAATGAATGCATTTACAAGTCTTGACGCCGCACTTTCTGTGAGATACGGTCTGAGCGGCCTGAAGAAATTCTGCGCAGCTCAAGGAAACCAGCTCGGCAGACGCTACTGATATGATCATGCATGGAGAGCGTCGAATCAATCTTCACACCCAGATATTTGACACAGTTCTGGAAGGGAACCTTGCAGCCACCAATGTTTGCGAACTCGCCGTCAATCAGACTAAGGCGAGACTGAGAGCCAACAGGCATGACTTCGGTTTTGTCGGTGTTAAGCTTAAGTTTGTTGCTTGTCATCCAGGACAGGATCAGTTCAGACGCTCTGCAAGCGTATCGTGAACTAGCATGTCCGTTGGAAGGCCTTGGAAACTAAACGTTGCATGTCATTCGAAGCCTTTCAACACACACACTAGATTAAAAAATATATCTGCAAAATCGTTAATATGCTGGAGTAAGATGTCAAAGCCAAATCCGACAGTAACTTACTGATCGGAGATTCCTAAATTCTGTATACATTTTTTTTTTAAATGAATAAAAGACACGTTAAAGAAAACAACAACCATATTACATTATCGGGCTGGCTGATTTGTAGCTTGCATTGTCCTGACTGACAGGAACTTTATACCGCGCATGCGTCGTCACAATTTCCTGCTCCCCGGGGAGTGGCGGGAAATGCAAGTGTCCCCAGTCCTGTGGTATCGATGACGTGCAAGCGGAGGGGCAGAGAACCTTTGGCGGGATGGCTGTCTGACCTCACGACAGGGGGTTGTCGGTCCTGTGTTTGCTTACGAAACAGTCCTTCATCCAGTCCATAAAATTTGGCCCGAAACTATCATCTGCAAGAGGCATAGATTCTCATGAGCACATGCAGTCGCAGGGGCTCATGAAAATCTAAGCCTCTTGTAAAGTCAACTCTTTTCGACTGAAGTCAGTTTTGATTGTCATAATGCGTCATGAAGTACATATAGCTAAATGAAACTTTCTAAGATGATTAAGCGCCAGTATGAGTTTCCCGGTAGGCACCGTCGCAACATCGGATAGAGTGACATAAAATGCTCACAAAATACAGTGGAGATTACAGTTTCAGCTTAAATGACTAAAATGCAATTATCGAAATGTCCCAAATGTTCTCATTGTGGGTATAACGTTATATTATGCCCGTGATTAGCCATACCCCTATTACAACATTGGTGTGACATATAGTGCTCACAAAAAGTAGAGGACATTACAGTTTCAGCTCTTTGTCATGAAACTTTACAGCGAAAGTCATCAACATTAGTAAAACGATACTACGAAGAGAAAGCTAAAACATAATCTGATATCATACACACCTTCTCGACATCTCGACACATTTCTTCCATTGCGATCGAGCCAGCTACAGTTGCCAAGATCGATATGGAAAACACATGTTGAGAATTTACAATATAGACAGAGCCTATCGAAGCCTTCTTTGCACAGTAATCACATAATCATGTGAATGAATGTCCGGCTCAGAAGAAAATATAGCTCAGATGTGAAGACATTCTTGCAGGAGTCGGTAAAATCTCTCTCGTTCAATCGTCCACGCATTTCAACAGTTTTAACTCATTCGAAACGTACTGCATTCGGATACGCGGCTTTACTCCGCGTATCCGAATGCAGCACGTTTCTAATGTGTTAACTGGAAGGTGGGGGGATCAAGATTATAAAATAATCCAAACTAATTATTGTCGATTTTTTCCAATCGAGGATACACGCTCCATAAACTCCCATTATCATCGTTATACTTCATTATATCATTATTTTGCTGTTATTATTTTATTCGCTAGAAACGGAACCACAGAAACTAACGTGATCCGTTGTTGCGCATAGATGCTCTTCTTCATCAGCCTGTTGACGAGATGATCAGAGCATGAAAGGACAAGCCATTTTCTTACATCTCTTTCCTATTTCTTCCGTGATCCGGTAATCTGCAGACTATCGGCAAACAGTTCTTTCTCAAGCAATCCCCAAGTAATTCCCCCGAGATCTGCCAACGAGCTAGAAAGTCACAGGCTTAAAGCTACTACGTCTTCTCAGGCTGAGGCACAACTGACAATAACAACTCCCCCGAAATCCAACCAAACAGCCAACCACCCAACCAACTAACAAACAAACCGTTGTGACGATCTTGTAGCAAGAGTCATAGAGTCTCGTAGATGCTCGTGAGCTCCTGCAGTACACATAATACAGAGGAGTTTAACTCATTCGCGGCCAGCCGGATCCGGATGCGCGGCATAAGCCGCGCATCCGGATGCGGCTCTCCACGAATGAGTTAACCCTTTCACTGCCAGTGGACGCAGATTGTGTTTCTGAAGAAAAGGCCACAAGTTATCAGCAAGAGGCATAGATCCTCATGAGCTCCCGCAACAGTGAGGCGGTTCATGATGATCTCTGCCTCCCACAGTTAGGTGTTGTTCAATTTTTCTCGGTAGTGAAGGGGTTAAACCGCAATAATTTCTCAGTCTGAGGAGCATCAATGTAAGGGTCACAGGTGGTGATTTATAATCATAGTGAACTCTATATGATCCTCACGAGCCCGTGCAGAATTTAGGGACCCATGAAAATCTATTCCTTTTAAAGATCGAAAGATTTCAGACCACATGAACGAGCGCGAACATCATCGTCTTGAGAAGAAAATAACAAAATGGCCTCGCATGGTCCGAGCAGCAGTCGTTACGTCGAGTTTGACAAACTGTCGCCCCGCATTTTGCCCAATAAGGAATGACGCGACACAGGGCCCGCAACCCGGGAAACAAGGCCGGTAACTCTACCTCTCTCCTTGGGCCCGAGATGGTCGAGGGGGTCGGAGCGAGAAGACATGAAAAGGCGCGATCAAACCATCAAGCCAGTCACAGCTTTTATTTTAGCCTCCTGCCTCTCTCTCATCCGAGGGACAGAGATGTAAAAGTACCTTTCTTTGCTGGCAAGAAGATTAGCTGAGGTAATGTCTAGAGGATGCAAGAGGTTTAGATTCAAGAACTCTTTTGCAGCCTGAATGGTTCAAGAACATCTACGCCAATAGCGGATGAAAAGTTTCGCTTAAAGCAGCCAGTCTTGCATCGGTAAATGGATTAATTTTCGCCTTCAATTTCTCGCTCTATTGCTCTTCCCTTCCTTGGCCGTTAGATCTGGTGAATCCAGTCGCAGACTTAAATCCCAATTTCTTTCTAGACCTGAGGACAGGAACTGAAGCCAGACCGTTCCAGCAAGAGGCAAAGAGCCTCATTAGCCCCTGCTTCAGCTGGGCTAATGGTGCTCTATGCCTCTTGCACACCGAGATAAGCGGCCTGCTGATGATGAACTGAATATACAATAATGATGATAATACCGGCTTGTTCGGCTGTTAACCACCTCGTTGTCTTAAAGACCCTGTCTGGAAAGGTTAGCGTCTCGGGGAATTGGCTGTAAATGATATTTTCCCGGTCGATGAGCGTGCAGGGCCAGTTTGTCAGTAACGAAAACTTTCTCTATCTTTGGCGGGTAGGGACTGTGGCCGAGAGTGGGGATGGGCTTTGAGGGATGAGGGGTGGACTGGAGAAGGAACGGGGCCAAAATGACACCCTTGCGTTTTGTCCAGTGACACGAAATCTTTCATGGTCTTTTAGTGTTTATTGGGTTTATCATTGATTGTTTGTTGCCGAGCACCCGCTCAACTCGATCAGAATCAGTACAGAATAGAGACTGATTTCATGTTACTTTATGTACTTGGCAGTTGTAAGTATAAAAGTGTTTGTTTGCTTGACAATGAATGTATGGAAATAAAAACAAAGACCCCAACGGAGAAGGAAACACGCTTAGAAACGACATTTACCACACAACGGATCAATGTTATGTATTAATTTGGCTGAATTAATGCATTAATAAATTAATTATTTAATAATGGCCACCTTGCTTCTCCTCAATCACAAGATACGTACACGTGTTTATTTTGTATACGTATTTGTTTGTCTATTTTGATTAAAAAAGTAATTGCTGTCATTTCTAAGCGTGTTTATTTTTCTCCGTTGGGTTCTTCTCTGTATTTTACACGCTTGGTAGTCACCTTTTTGGTCTGGAATGTGTGGAAATAAAAGGAATGACTGTATGAATGAGTGACTAATGCAGGGTGTGAGGTGCGAAAGGCATGACAAATTCCTTTCCTTTGCTTTTGTATGTGCACGGTACTGCCCTCCTCCCCCTCCCCCCCGCCCCTCCCCTCCCCCCCCCCCCCCGCAACCACCAATGAACTCCTCCTTTAGCAGCTTCTCTCCCCCCCCCCCCCTCCCCTCCAGTAACCAACATATAATTGCGCTCACGTTGGTATTAGCTGGTCCGCGAACGACTATGGATATGAGGGCAAACTGCACTGATATCATGTGGTTTGCGTGACTACACTACAAAGAATTTCACGTATCTATAATGTTATAATTTGGGTCAGCGTATCTTATTTTCGTTAGCTTTTTTCAGAATGTGCCACTCGTGTGCATTCTAATAAGTAATGTAACTCTCCGTCAACTTGACCGTCCGACATGTTACTCTCTCGTCAAATACATTTCAATAGAATCGTCTTGCCAATTGTAAATGACAGATCGCACGCCATATTACCAAGCGGCAAAACCGCAAGGAGACAGACAATTAACTGAACAACATCACAAAAACGCAATCCGTCATTTAGCATCTTTATCCTTTGACGACATAGTTCCCAGAAGTGTAACCATCTGCAAAAGACATAGAACCTAACGACCCCTTGCTGCCGCAGTGATCATTAAGCTCTTTGTCATTTGCTGACACGATCCGGTCAGTTAAATTCTGCTTTATGTTGTTTAAACAGAGGAGGGTATCGTGGTGTTAACGGACAACTACACGTTCTTCACAACATGAAAATTTCAAGTCATAAATCCTAAAGCCGCATTGCTGATTCGGATTTCTGAGTCTTGAAAGGAAAACTTCTCAGTCGGTACAGAGTGCATTTGTGTGTCTCAGCTGCTAAAGGAGGAGTTCATTGGAATTTTTTTTAAAATCCTGTCACATGCATCACAAATCCCTCCTTAGACAAGCTGGGGACTGCATGCGACAGACTGAGGTCCCGTGCTGAGATGACGAGCGCGTGAGAAGTCATCTCAGGGAGGTGGTGTTATACGGGGCACACGCATGCGGCGCAAATCAAGCTGACACCCTAGAAGACAAATTCAAAATGGTCTAGGACAGGTTTTCTCGCCCAGCCCGCGAAACAACGCATCAGTCACAGATGCTTCAAACCCAGACAGACGACGACTTGGAAACCTCCGTCTGAAGACCGCAAGATAAATGAAAGTGAGGTCTTTTTTGGTGGTCTTCAACAGCAAGAGGTATAGATTCTCATGAGCCCCTGTCGAAGGGTCTCATGAGAATCTATACCTCTTGCAGGCTGAAGGGTGTTGAATGGTGGACTACGGGTCCTAGGCGTGAGCCGGGTCGCGGAGTCTCCCAGTGTCTTTCCATCTCCATGGTAATTGGCCGAAAGTGGTTGGCCGCACGTGGTTTCTCACGACTCTCATGAGCGTCAACGTCCCAACTTCATCAGTCTTGGAAGTAAATATGTAAATGGGCATAGGCTATATACAAGAGCAAAGGGCATACGTTCTCACGAGTCCCTGCTCTTGAGAGTCTATTTCTCTTGCAGACGGAGGTGGGTGTCGTCCCGCTTGAGGTCCCCCTCTCGGGAGTGCGGCCCTCGAGCGCTTCCCCCCGTCACAAGAGTTGTAGGCAACACGCAAACGCTCCCTAGGGCATTGTATTACAATTGGCCTCTTGCACAGGCATCCACTTTTTCTCTTCAGTTCTGTGTTTCTTAATTTCGAACTGTTTCCAGCTATGGCTTAAAAGTCTCTGGCACCGACATTACTGGCCACATACATCAATAGCTCTTTAGGTTTGTGAAAAACTGAACTCCCTGACTTTCGGGGTTGCCCGCTGGGGATGTCGTACGCACCGGCCGCAACAGATCTGTCTCATTGACATGCACTGTTGGCGTCTGGGTGTTTATCTTCGCAATGTTTCGCATCAAGATCAGTTTTATCGTTTCTAGCCATCCTCATCCGCCAGGCACACATCATAATTATCTCATTGTGCCCTAGGTACGAAATGCCCACATTCTGGAGATATCCTCTGAGGACTGCATTACAATTCAGGCGCCAAGCTATTCTGCTACAACCCTTGACTATCATGGTCGAGCCATATCTTGCTGTGGTGTGTCGCGGGCAGAATGAGTTAAAATCAATTTTGTGTCGGTGTAGCGCTTTTTGTCTAGGTGATTCAGGCCTCAGACTCGTCAAGATCTAATTGCTGCCTTGCAGTTCCATTGGATTGCAATCCAGCAGGGTGTGCTGCAACATCTGGTGAGATCTATGCCCACCAGACTTTGGAGTGCCGCCTCGCTGCAAATGGCGAGCAAGAAAAGGTACTGAAACTTAAGCTGTTTTGATTCTGGGAGAGTTGGCTGCAATGCGGAGACATTCTGACAGTTCGTGTTTACGGGACTGTTAATTGGACACTTTATTGTAGTTAACGACCTCGCTCTTGTCAGTATTTTATGGACATCTGTGCTAAAAATGAAACTGCCAGGTTTGGAATGAATGACTATTTTTAGTGCGGCCGTGCAGAACTTTTGCCGTTAACTAACATTCCAGATACAGGATCTGGATATGCGGCTTACGCAACACATCTCGATAGGGTAACCATTTGGCTGTCGGTAGCTCTTTTTGTCGCGATGATTCCTGCAGGAATCATTCGCGACAACTGAAAAGAGCTACCGACAGCCAAAGGGTTAGCGTCCCCACAGCAGCATTGACTTTACATAGGTGGCTACCTAGATACTCTCCACGTTGACTGTGATACTTAGGAACGTGACAGTCACGTAAAGATTTATTTGTGAAAAGAATGAGCTATGGAAGTGCATGCACAACTATGATATGACAGTGGCTCACCGGAAACTGGGCAGGAGTTCCTTCCCGTCTCCCGCTCTCACACTGATCTTCCCGGGATCGATTGCGCAGGCGCGGCGAGCCTGCGCAATGATTGATGACCGGGAGTCCAATAGCGTTTGCACGTCATGTCAATTTCCATAATCAACAGTTACATGCGCGAGAGATAACTGCGCTCGCTTCTCTCCCTTTTTTAGGTCCCCAGGCTTATCTTCTCTTGATCGTTTTCGATTGAGATTGTTTTGTCGGCTTTGTTTTCCGCCGGAACATTGGGAAATTAACTTTCTATGACCCCCAGCTGAGGAAACAGACCTAGACCGAACCACCAAGAGGCGTAGATCTTCAGGGGACCCCGCAGCATGCGAGGTCCCATGTAGATCCCTGCCTCTGGCAGATGGTTCGCGTTCCTTATTGGAGCTTGTCTCAAGTTTCCGATATTGCTAACGGGACCCAGAGGAGAGATCCAAGCGGGTTTATGGGCTGTGTTGTAAACAAGTGGATTTGCTGGCTTGTCATGGGCTATTTTCGCCAAAATACTTCACTCGGCTTATTTCCAGCGCGCAACAAAGTCAGTAGTGCGCAATTTGCTCTGACACACCACAGCAAGATATTGATCGTCCGTGATAGTTCAAATGTGGTGCCAGAATAGCCTGGCGCCGTAGGCGCCAAGCTATTCTGGCACCACCCTTGAACTATCACGGTCGATCTGTTTCCTGGATTGTAAAGCAGTCTTCAGACGACAACTCCTAAATTTTAGCCTTTTTGGGGCCTTTGCACACAATGGGTTTCAGTAACCCCTTCGATGTCAGCGGTTAGAAATCATGTCTCTAAATCCGTCGCTGATGCTGTGAAAGATAACACCGTCTGTCTTAGTGCAGCGCGCATTGAGCTAAATGAAGCCAGCAAGAGACATGGACATAGAGAGACAAATTCTCATGAGTTCCAGCGATTGCTGGTGCTCATGAGGATCTATGCCTCTTGAGTTTTAGGGTGTTCTTAAAATATGTCGCGACAGTGAACAAGTTAAAAAATAAATTGCTACCTCGGGAGAGGAGACAAGAGATTTAGACACGGACTTCTAGTTCAACACAGTAGTTGGCTTTTCCATTATTGTTGTCTTCCACGTTTGTTTATTTTATCTTTTTGCTGGATGTGATGGTGGAGTGAAATGGTCGTGGTGCTGGCTGTGAATTTTAGGAGGGGGTGGGTGTTGGGAGGGGGGGGGGGGGTTAGGTGGACAAGAACATGAGAATACATGAGTGAGTGATTTCATAATTTGTGTTCAGCTCTCAGAAATGAAAAAAAGAAAGCCTAACATTTTAGGACGCAAAGATGTCTCTGATAAGCTTTTTGTTTGAAGGTGTAGTATATGCCATGCGTGGAGTTGCCATTAAGTTCATTATGCGTGTCGTACAGAAAGTTTGCAAAAGTAACCAGAAATTCACAGTAAATTCATAGACGTCCAGTGCGATTGCTGGAGTCGTGTATTGGATCGAGATTTCGACAATATCACAATCGTCACACTGCTCTGTGTACACATTATCTGGAATCTGAACGTGCTTTCCATCAATATTATTTGTTTTTGGTTGTCACTAAGAGGCTCCACAAACTTTGTGACAACAGACGATTTGGGAAATTTGAAGCCGGTCAAAACCGCCGCACGCGTTTGGACGAAAACAGTGGATTAAAAGCCCGTAAAGCAGACATGTGTCATAAAACGTAATGCTCGATGCCCGTAAAGCAGACATGTGTCATAAAACGTAATGCTCGATGCCCGTAAAGCAGACATGTGTCATAAAACGTAATGCTCGATGCCCGTAAAGCAGACATGTGTCATAAAACGCAATGCTCGATGCCCGTAAAGCAGACATGTGTCATTAGGGGCGGTCCGTGGCGCAGTGGTTAAGGCGCCTGCCACCAATGCTAAAGGTGCGAGGTTCGATTACGGGTTCCGGCGTCGGATTTTTCTCCTCTAGTAAGTGTCACCGTTAATTCGGGCGGACCGTCGGGGGTTCTTTCTCCGGGTACTCCGGCTCTTCCTCCCCCTCCACTTTGGTATCAGTTTCAGCCCACTTAATCAAATTTCAAATACAAACGACTTTGAATTTCCAAAAACTACAGTAGCTCGCTTGAGCTTGCCCTTAGCACCACGTGAATGTTCTGTGTTTATGTACAGTGTGTGAGTGAATGCGCGTGTTTCACGTGAGCGTGCTTGTTGGGTTCAGTTCGCGGCGGCGCTTTGAGCCGATTTTCAATTGGGATAAAGCGCCTATTTAATGCGCTTATTATTATTATTATTATAAAACGTGGTGATGAACAAGATCTTACAAAATAATAATCCCAAAACGGCACAAAATAATTTCAATGGATTAAAACTTTGACGAGTCTGAGTTAGCTGTTAGTCAATGTTTCGCTCTGTACCACGACTAAACAGTGATGTCCACGTTATGTGTGTGCTGGAAGCCGTAAGGTCCAAACTCATAGACGAGCACGCACTCTGTTGTAACGATACGTTACGTTTTGCAAAGGGAAAGAATCCAGCTGTCACCTCTTACTCTTACTTACTGTCTGGTCAGTATTGGTCCCTATTAGTATTACGTCCATTGCCCTTCAGACAGGGGAAACCATCGGGGTAGTCATTCGAGACGTGCCGCATCCGAATACGCGGCATAAAGCTGTGTGTCTGAACGCAGCACGTCTCAAATATGTCAGAAAACTCATTCAGCCCTGACACACCACAGCAAGACACGGATCGAGCATGATAATTCAAGGGTGGTGCCAGAATAGCTTGGCGCCCAAAGGCGCCACGCTATTCTGGCACCACCCTTGAATTATCATGCTCGATCTGTCTCTAGAATTGTAATACAGTCCTTCAGAGGGCAACTTCAAAATTTGGGGATTTCGTTTCAAGGGTAGCCGAATATGTTAACCCCGGGATTGCGCGGTCCACTTGACAATGCATACAAATTCTGATGAACTTTAAAAAGCCGCACATATTTCAAGTTTAGCCTGATGTCTACAATGTCTTTTCTGTGTAAATCTACACTGGTGTTGGCCTCTTGTTTTCCTCTTTCTTCTTTTTAATCTTCTTCTGTTGCCCCACCGACGGAGGAAGCCATCATCTGATTTTCCATATATTTATCTGACTAGATTGTATTTTCTGCCAAATTCTTCCTAAATTAATGGAGAGGGTTATGGGATGGGTGAGGGTACCGTCACGAATTCACGACGATCTATTTTGCGTATTCGCCTATCACGAGTTCAAAATAATAGCATTCACGTTTCGTGTTGGATGGAGACGGTGGAGAAAGAACTGGCAGGGAGATCGGGGGTGGGTCTGTTTGTGTGTGGAAGTGTGTGGGGGGGGGGGGGGGGTAGGAGGGGCGAGGCAAAGGACGCTGGACAGCGTAGGGGAAGTTGTTTTTTTTTGCGTCCTTCCTCTAGCCGAAACATCAAGTGAAGCGAGAAGGAGAATATGCAGTGGGGGGAGGGGGGTAAGGGGGAGGGTGTGGGGTGGGGGGTTGAGGAGACACTCAGTTTGGACTAAGTGTCGCAGCAGATTTCACGTTTCACGCAATAAATTTTCTTCAAGAACGACTCCCGACGAAAATCTCATCGGCTTTCAAGCTTCACGACGATTATGTTTTTAACGTATCACAAAAAAATCTCTCTCTTACTTCTTTCCTTATTGTTCTATCGCTTTGCCAACCGAGGAAGCCATGGGGGTTTAACCCCCTCGCTAGTGACTTTCTACATATTTATCGGCACACCATCAGCGCTCCCCCACGATTTGCAGGCTGGCATCGGTCTGTAACCGGATACTCTCGCTGGCGCCGTGCAAATTGGCTTGATTTTATTTGTTCTGGGCAGTCATTACCATGAAGTTAATTGATGGCGACTTCTGAATATGAAATAGGCTGTCATTTCCCGCTCATGCTTGCCTACTCTCCTCTGGGTATTTAGCCAGAGGCTGCATGCTGGCTGCAACGTCCCCCCCTACGGCCGTAAGGTCTAAAATCACAGACCAGCGCACATTTGGGGACGGTGGGGCTGATGCCGGTTCCGACCCGTGATCCGAGGCATCTCCAGCTCTGCTACCCTGCCACAATCTCCTGCGTTAAACTGTGAAAGATTTTACGGTTTACAAACGTATATTTTCAGTTGTGAATTACTGACTTTGAATTTCTGTGAATTACTGCAGTGTACAATAAACACAAGTTCAGACATGAAAAGAAAACAAGATACCACAAAGTTCCATAAGATGAAGAAACTTTGAAATGTCATTAGTAGGGGAGAAAACTCATTTCAGAAGAAAAGTGTTTAAAACCCATTATTTCAGAAGAGAAGTGTTTAAAACCCATTATTTCAGAAGAGAAGGAAAGAAACACTTCATCCCTTCTGAACTTTTTTTCTCCTACTGGCACTTCAATGTTTCTTACAAGTTCAGACACAAAAAGAGCAACGTAAGGCTTATGAAGAATGTCTGACTACAAAGTACCCATCAATGCAGATGGCGTTATAAAATATTATAATTTTATAATATAAACGAAAGAACACACCCACATTTGGAATGGCGAGCAGATTCCGTTCACAATATATCTGGCCGCAGTTTTGGCATGAATTTCGCGCCTAACAACAAATTTCCCTTTCAGAGGATAAATAAAATACTCCGAATCTGATATCTTAAGGGTCGTGCGTGTTCAGCTCGGCCCTTTGAACTGAAAGACACCGAGCTAATGAGGCACTGCCCTCGAGCTTTAACTGTCGGCACATCTCTTAACCCATTACACCCTGAGGCTGAATTTGTTTTGATTTGCTTTTTGACCTATGAAGACTACATTGCAGATTAGGAGATAGATCAACCATTTTAGCTAAAGAGCGATTTCCGAATAGCTTGGCGCCTCAGGCACCAAGCTATTCTGGCACCACCTTTGAACTATCCTAGTCATATAGTATTTCTTACAATTGTATCAGGATGAAAAGGCTTAACGTGTACGCTATACACGTGCTTTGCGGGTGAATATAAAATGTGGGCATTTAGACTGACCCGATACGTCCGGTCGGGGTGCTGTGAGGGTGCATCTGAGGCAGAAAAGATGAGGGTAAGGGAGGGTGGGGGAGATAGAGGCAATGGTGGCTGTAGCCGACGGCTGCTTGTGTATTATGCACTAATTACCCGGGTCTAAAGGCCCCGCCACACGAGCCGGTTGTGCCCCGATTTTGAAGCCGATTCCGATCCGATTGCGATCGGATGACGTCAATTATCCGATCCGGTCCCAATCGGCTGGGAATCGGGTGTCTAGAACCTGCTCTATTTTCCCGATCCGATTCGGCCCCGGTTGTAAGCTTCAACCAATCAGAGCGCGTCTCGCAAAGCACGTCGTTTCACAGTTTGCAAATGGCCGAACACGCCTGTTGTGATCAGTACCACCGCCGTTGCCGCTGATGTTTCGCACGCCTCTTCCCGAATATGATGCAAAACTGCTGATAATGCAAGCACATCATCATCACTGTCAAAACTAGCAGTCATTTTGCAGAACAGGTACGACTTTGATCTTCGGTTCAAACCGGTCGGCTAAACAAGTCGGGACTGTGTGGCAGTGTACACGTTTTTTAGTCCGGCCCGATCACCTACCGATTCGAAAACTGATCGGGAATCGGCCTCAAAACCGGGCTCGTGTAGCGGGGCCTTAAGAGTTGAGTTACAGAGTTTGAACTTCAATTCTGGAAGTACTAATGTTTTGTTGACTTTCCCATTCCCAGGCTAGCGCTGTTATTAACCCTTTTAGCCCCGAGTCCCTACTGCAGGAGATTGATTGACCATGATAATTCAAGGGTAGTGCCAGATTCTGGCACTACCCTTAAATTATCATGGTCAATCCACCTCATGCAACTGGTACATAGTCATTAAGTAACACTTCCAAATTTGGTAAATGGGACCTTGGGGCTAAAAGGGTTAATAATAATATGTAGTGTGTTGTGAACTGCTTAGCTGAAATGGTAGAGAGTTCGACTCTCGTCCGAGATATGGCGACTTTGAACGCTGGGGTCAAAATTTGTGCACACCGGCCTTTTTCGGTGCTCTGTTATCTGTCGACATCAGACGTTAAACCTTAAACGTTTTTCAAGTCAGTTGTGTTGTGAGAGTTTTATTTCTTTGTTTTCCAGTTAGATCCACTGATGTGGGGGAAACCGGGTCCTCGCATCGACACCGACTCGGGACCAGTGTCCAGTGCGCGAAAAGGCCACCCGGCGCAGGTCGCTGGCCTGCGCACGGCCGTGCCGCAAACCAACGTCTGCCAAAGTCCGCCCGATGGCCTTTCGTGCACTGGGTACAGTGGTTGGGAAGAGTCTGACGTCAGTTTTTCGCTTTTAAAAGAACTGAGTACATTCCAGATTCGCAACTTCAACCACACTATTTTCAGGGGGGAAAAAAGATCAGACATGATTATTTCAGTCCGTTTAACTTTAAAACAAACAAACAAAAAAAACCTGAGGGACAAGGACGTGACAAAGCTCAGTATGTGTAGGCACTTTCGAAAAATGACTCACTGAGATACGCGACTATATGCCGCGTATCCGCATGTCGCGGCACATCTGGAATGAGTATTATGAATACAGTCGCCAATAACTGACAATCCTTTTAATCCTGACATAATCAACGTGGTCATTTCTGCGGGGACTATAGAATCTACGCATGTTGTGGACGGCGGATAGTGTCCGCCATTATCCTCTTCACTCAAGGTGAACACCATCCAACTGGAAAAGGCATAGATTCTCATGAGCCCCCACAGTTGCGGGGGCTCATGAGGATCTATGCCTTTTGCTGAGGTCACTGTGTAGCCCTGGTCCGGACTTCGGCGTTGAACTGACTACGACGATTTCAAAAACACAGTCTACGTCCACAGGCCGCAAAGAAAGGGGTTATTACACTGAGACGCCTTTATTCTCTTTGCACAAAACAAGAAAAGTTCACACAACCATTGACCGCTGACGCTTTGTGCGAGATGGTGCCATATTGTCCTTCCTCCATCACCACCACTCAGCCCGATGGTCAGGGCGTTTCATTAGGAGTTAGCGTGCCACAAACCGCTGGTGCTTACCGCTTGCCTGCCCACTAACACACGCTGCCTGAGCAGCTTCATACATTTTCGGCTGGCGCATTGTTCTAACCCTCATGAAATTCAGTTTGAGAACTGAAGCCGCACGCAAGCGAACCAAGCTAAGCAAAGGAAGCAAGACAAGTAAACCAAGCAAGTACTGAGTAAGCCAAGCAAGTAAGCAAGCCAAGGACTGAAGCAAGCCAAGTAAGCCAAGCAAGTAGCAAGCCAAGTAAGTCAAGCAAGTAAGTAAGCCACGGAAGCAAGCCAAGTAAGCCAAGGAAGTAGCAAGCCAAGTAAGCAAAGCAAGCTAAGAAGGCTCAACCAACCCACCAACCAAACTACCAACCAAGAAGTAAATCAATGTGAACGATTGAACAAACGAACGCAGAACCAACCAGCCAACCAATCAACCAACCAACCAACCATACAAACAAACACAAAATGCAAGATTTATGGAGGCCTTCTCACATTATCTTGTGATGGCGTTACTATTTTCTTTTAGTGCAGTGCTCGAACATAAATGCAGTATCAGTAGGGCACAGATTGGCAATTACGTATTTTGGACTACACATACTATTCATTTCATAAGTTCGGTTTAATCTTTTATTTGATAACTGCGAAGTATAACGTTTAGCTCTTGAAGTCTTTAGTCCACCACAAAGATGATTTCAAAGACAGGGCATTGAATACGGTCAGAAAAAAAAAACTCAAATGGATTCGAACCCGCAACTTTTTGGACGAGATTCGAACGCTTACTTCCTCAGGCCGCCACCCAGCTCCACGAGTACGAAGCGAAAGCGAAATGGTGGCGGCTGCCCGACGAACTGAATCGTCAAAAACAGACTGTGCGTACTGTTCCAGCCCAATAGCTTTGGAACAGTTTACCCTTAAAACATGTCGACTAACAGCCGGAACAATCTTCCGTCCGAAACAGCAACTAATTTGTCGCGGCGACAGTCTCACAAGTCTGTAAAAGAAAAGTTGGTCCCCAGTCCCCAGTTAGACTATTCCACCTGCAAGAGCACAGAGTCTCATGAGACCCTGCGAAGCAGGTTCTCATAAGAATCTGTGCCTCTTGCTGGACCGGTCATCCCTAGTCACTTCCTTAGCTTGAGGATGGTGCTAGGGCCGGGGTCGGAGACTGTGCGGGAAAAGCTCCAAATGACCCGGAAATCAAATCAACTCGCCCGCAGAGACCAGAAGATCGGGCGAGCAGAAAAGGATATATTAGTTTAGCCGTTGATTAAGTTGATGAGTGTACGGCTTGGCAGATTTGAAAGTCGAACTTTGCCACGCCTTTGTATTGCCTGCACCCGGTCGATCGGATGGCTGGCTCGTCCCAGGGGCTTTGTAGCAAAAGCGCGCGCAAAACATCCAATGCACAAAATGCCAGGATCAGCCGGACTCTGGTGCTGGCGGCTTACACCTTAGATCTCTTCCTTCATCGCAGTAGGGGCTGAGATGTAAACTGACCAAGGAGATCTGCCCATAGCGATGGCAAAAAGGCAGTAATTTCATTTGTTGTTGTTGCGAAAAGCGAGATTTTCATAGTCTTAACACAAGAAATCTTCTCACAAAAATGGGCTTACTGTCTAGTCTTCACAGGGTGGAGATGTCACTGACGCAGAACTTGGGCTACAAAGGTTCATACGGAGGCTCTTTTCTTTGCTGAAGAAGAAGGCTCTGTAGGGTTTCGTTATGAAGCTGTACCTGATTTTGTAGACGGGGCACACGAAACACTGATGAGCCAACACACATGTAGCTTATAAGAGACCTATCTTTAAAGACATTATGCTGGATGCTTTTTTTTTTTCTTACGGTAGAGAAGTTGATTTTCATGAGCTCTAGCACAACGTGCACTGAATTCTTGTGCGTCATCTGAGTTGAAGACTGGAACCGCTAAAGCAAGAGGTATAGGTCTTCATGAGCCCCCGCAATTGCCTTAGCAGTTCCTGCCTTTAACTCGGATGACCTTTCGTCCTCTGTTTATGGAGGAGGGACGTAAGTAAACTGAATGGACCTCCGGCCGGGACTAATGTCGTATAGGCCTAACAAGGA
This sequence comes from Semisulcospira habei, assembly GCA_036245525.1. Classification (NCBI taxonomy): domain Eukaryota; kingdom Metazoa; phylum Mollusca; class Gastropoda; family Semisulcospiridae; genus Semisulcospira; species Semisulcospira habei. Next base: position 202,359,092 of record BTPG01000002.1, on the reverse strand, counting down.
AGGGGGGAAGGCGGTGTATGCGGTTGTAACTTCAACGTAACTTTGTTAGTTTTTATATAAGAATCACGGTTCGCGGAAATGAACGCTTTCAGCTATCGCGGACATTTCATACAACGTTTTATTTACAAAAAAACGTATTACGGAAAGATATTTTAAGTGCAACGAAAACCAAAAATAAAGGAATCACGCCGCACAATCCTAGTCCACGCCCCACTCCTCGTTCTCTGCTCCCCCCCCCCCTCCCCACCTATCCGACCCCCTCCGTCCCGCCGCCTTGATTCTGCAGCAGGAATGACGCATAAAATCCATATTATGCCTATTGAGGGTAGATGGAAATGATGGAAAAAATGCAAGGTGTATATATAATTGTATAACCCGTTTCCTGCCACTAGAGGCATATTTTATGTCTGAAATCTTTGTTCATTCAAGGATCAAACGCAACAACCGTCCAAGAAACAATGATACAAACTGGTTTCAGCATGTGGCATATATCTTCACGAGCAACTGCTGGGGCTCATGAGGATCTATACCTTTTGCAGTTGGGTCTTGTTCATTTTTTTTCGGGCAGAGAAAGGCGTTACTATTTTCGTTTTAGCAAGAGGTATATAGATTCATGTGAGCCCTTGCAGTAGTTAGAGGCGCATTAGCCTCTATGCCTCTTGGAGGTGAAAGAGCCGGCCAAGGTGAAAGAGTTGATTAGTTTTTTAAATGCTTTCCTTTCTCCCCGTCCCCTGGGGCTTGTTTGGTGGTGCGGCAAATCGCGTCAAGGCGAGGCGGGCTATGACACTTGCTTGGCGTTTTCTTTATTAATGAACTCGGGGCTTTTTCTGCCTGACTCCTTCGCTGCCAGTGTAATGCAGACTGAGTTTCTGACGTTCAGTGCCAGCTGACGCAGACTGTGTCAGTTTCTGCAACTTTCTTTAATTCAAGACCCAAAAATCCCAAGCTGTCTCAGGAACATGGATCCGAAGCGATGTCAGCAAGAGGCATAGATCCTCATGAGCCCCCGCAACTGCGGGGGCTCATGAGGATCTATACCTCTTGTATTGGGTGCTGTTCACATTTTCTCAGCATTTAAGGTTAATTGAAACTCCAAAGAACTTTAATCGTCCAAGTAACGTGGATGCAAACTGGGGCCAGCAAGTACGGGGAGCTCATGAGGATATATCATTTATTCCTCTTGCATTTGGATGGTGTTCAGTTGTTCTCGGCGGTAAAATGGTTAACGTAGTCTTGTAGCCGCCTCCTCCATCTGAAGCAGGCCGAGATTCTCATGAGCTCCTGCAGCCGTCTCTTGCTGACCGAGAAAATTCAATCGATTTTGTATTTTCCTCAAATTGAGTGTGTCAAGTGGCATGTAGTCGTGCGGTTCTTTTTCATGCAGTTTGCGGAATGTTTGTATTTGTACACTGCGGCCCAGCTCTGTCAAAAAGAGCTAAACTCGTTCTCTTCAGTCACTGGTCCCCCCAGAGTCCAATGATTTACAACGCAGAACTCGTTAAGCAAGTGGTATTCACTAAGTCACTTGTACAACAAACCAAGGGGAATTACTCAGCGCTGGACAACAGTTAGATCCCCTGCCCCCGCCTATCAGGCACCCAATCGCCAGCCCACAGAGAAATACGCAGGTATAGAATAAGACGATCATTTGCATCTTCAAAATAAGATGCATCAGGTCTCTTATATAACCCATGTCTTTCTCCGGAACTTAGGAAGTAGGCAGGGGAAACATACATACACAAACACGAAGGTGCATTACTATATGTGGTCGGGTAAATACCCTGAATTCCCACAGTAGATGCACAGAACATTACACAACAATGTAACGATATAAATTTGCCTCGAGTTATACTGAGATACTCACAAACCAAATGCAAATGATCGTCTTATTCTATACCTGCGTATTTCTCTGTGGGCTGGCGATTGGGTGCCTGATAGGTGGGGGCAGGGGATCTAACTGTTGTCCAGCGCTGAATAATTCCCCTTGGTTTGTTGTACAATTCTGCCAGCGCTAGCCTCACCTATCTGGTTTGTGAGTAACTAAGTCACTTATTTTGAACCCACACTCCGTGTCTCCCCATGATTGACTGATGCGCTCAGTCGGCATCAGCGAAGCACTAAATCGAAGGATGCAACCAGTGTGATGATAAACAGTGTCGCACATGAACTAAAACGACCGTGCAGGTGTCATCGGTGTTAGATCAAGGTCTCATCATCAGAAGAATTTGAACTAGCAGTCTTTTGATTATTATTCTAGGTATAAACCAGGCAGAAGTTGCATGAGCGAGCTTTAAGTCATGCGCAAGCCACTAAGCAAGGTGCTCCGCTATGTCGGAGCAGCCTGCTAAGTTTCTTACTCAAGATCAAGTTCATTCGTGCAATAGTTAGTGCTTGATGTCACACGCAGAACGCTGACACTAGAAAGGTTTGGACTGACCAACAATGTTCCAGTTTCGCGTCACATGCCTGCGGGTATGTCAGCGTGCCGGTCAACTCTGTGCCGGATTTCGATCTTACGGCTTCAGAGCTGGGGCCAGTTGCATGAGTGAACTTAGTCCTGCGCCAGCCTCTAAGCAAGGTGCTACGCTGACAGCCTATTCATGCGCCAACCACTAAGCAAGGTGCTCCGTTAACTGAGTGAGCTTAGTCCTGCGCCAGCGGAGCACCTTGCTTATTGGCTGGCGCAGGACTGATCTCACTCATGCAACTGGCCGCAGGAGCCGTAAGGTCGAATCTCACAAATAATCACACAGGCACATACAAAAGCGTGTCCTGAAACTAGAACTGACTCGATATAAATTGATTTCAAATGGGTTTAACTTCCTCACAGCATTCGCTTTTGAAGTTGCCAGCTGTCCTCTTTTCTGTTTTTGAAGTGAAAAATGTGTTACATTATGCTCGATGCGAACTGACAAGGCGGGATAAAACAGACATTTCCTTTTCGTTTACCTTATTAAATGAATTGCTGGTATCAACGTTAACTTTATTTTCCTTTTCTTTTTTTTTTCTTTTTCGTTTTGGACTGTTTTGTTGCTTTTGTATAGATGACCAGAGGGGGTAAAAACCCGATCCTCCCTAATTACATATGAGTAACCTGGGCCCGATTTTTTAAAAATTATTTGCTGATTGTCCTGTAAAGGTTACGTTACACAATAGGAGGTAGATTAACCATTTTAGTGCAAAGGTGGCGCCAAGCTATTTTTGTCACCACCCCGCCTGAAATATCATAGTCAAATTTATTTAAGCAATAGTGTATCGGGGTTTAATCCTTTGGCTGTCGGTAGAGCCTATTGTCGCGATGACACCCGTGCAGGAATCATCGCGACAAAATGCGCTACCGACAGCCAATGGGTTAACTTACCTGTCTATCTTCCATAAATTTTTTTTTGGGGGGTGACTGAAAATATTGTACACTGCTTTAGGTTTATCGTCCGTTAAATGAGCATTGATAAACATAATTCAATAAACATTCACAGTGTTGAATTATATCGCGTATGTATATGTTTTCTTCTGAATTTCACCGTGAAATAAATTTACGTGAATCTCTTTCAATCTGCTCACAACTTAACCCCTCACCTGCCGGGGGTAAAACGAAAGCTACCCAACTGCAAGAGACATAAACCCTCATGAGCCCCCGCAGTCGCGGGGGCTCATGAGGATTTATGTCTCTTGTTGGTCCTACGTTCTTAATGCCTATTTCTAGTCCTATTTACATCTCTGTTCTTCACGCGAACGTCGGTCAACGTGCAGTGGTTTCAGACGCAAAATCCGTGACCATTGGCAGCGAGGGTTTTAAATGTAGTCGTCAGAACAGAAAAAAAAAAACCTCTGATGTTACGTGTACAGGCCGGCGTGATGGCCGGGCCGTCATTTGATTATCGCTCGTGTTTAAAACCCAGAACGACAGTAAATTTACGCGCCTGTCGGAGCCGGTTAGTCAAACAACAATTACTCTGTGAGACAACACAATGCTCATAAACGCATGGGTGAAACCGCACACGACTGTAATTAATTAATTATTCTGCGACTTTAATCTTGAAATGCGCATCCGGGGCCGTGTGATACGCAGCTGTCCGGCCACTCCCACGTCATGCGCTGAACTGCCTGGGACCTCCTCCGCCCGAGTAAGACGTAATGTGTGCTGGTCTGTGATTTGGGACCTTACGGCTTGAGAGCCGTAAGGTCCAAAATCACAGACCAACATACACACGCACTGTGAATTGAGACAGACATTCATTCTTACATGCTCGTGCGCACTGACATACACTGAGACGAAACTATGTCCAACACAATGAATCAGAATCTTGGTGGTTGAGTATCTTTTTAATATTTGGCAAACTTTGGCATGCTCGGCACAAGGTACACCGAAAATAAAAAAATAATCCAAATAAGTGCATGTTCATATACAGCAAACTCTGGATATAACAATAAATTAAATAGCCAGGGGACCCAAGTTTTCTTTTTGTTATATTCGCCGATGTTTGTTATAAGCGAAGTGATTGACGTTGAAAATCCGCTGTTGGGAGCTTTGAAAACGTGTTGCTATATCCGACTTGTGTTAAATCCGACCTTGTTATAAGCGGAGTACACTGTATTTATTATATAAACCCAAATAGTACAATAAAATGAATGAAATGAATAAACCAATGGGAACATAAAGAAAGAAAGAAACAAACAAAAACAAATAATAAAACAACAAACAAGTACATAAGCTGCAATCTAACCCTTTTCATCCTGATACACCCATTGCTTGAAATAAACCCAACTGATAGTTCATGTTTGTGACAGAATAGCTTGGCGCCTGAGGCGCCAAGCTATTCTGGCACATTCCTTGCACTGCAATGGTTGATATATCTCCTGATCTATAACGTAGCTTTCATAGCACAAAAAGCAACTTTTAAAAAAATCAGCTTCAGGGTGTAATGGGTTAAACAAACACAAATAAATAAATTTAATTATCATCTTCCGTTCCAGACTCTCCACAAAAACGTCTGGAAGCCCCTCTGGGGTATTACATGGATAACTGTCACTCTGTGTCAGTCTTTCGTTACGTGTTACACGTCTTCAGCTCTTGCTGACACGTCCACTGCGAACCTTGCAGCCACCGGCGAGGGAGGGGTGAGGCAGGGCGGGGCAGCATACGCTGGTCCGTCAGGATCATCCGTCCTCAGACTGAGTAGGAACTTGTGGGCGGCCTGTCGCTCCATTTCACGTTCCTCTGTCGTTTGGCGCCTGGGGGAGGGGGGGCAGAGGGAAATAGGGAACAGATTAGGGAACAAGCCACAGTTAAACATTCGTAAAGACAAGAAAAATGAAGAAAATGAAAATAAGTTTCATGTCAAGAAATAAACCGCAAGTTTAAAATAAATTAGAGAGAGAGAGAGAGAGAGAGAGAGAGAGAGAGAGAGAGAGAGAGAGAGAGAGAAGGAAAGAAGAGAGAGAGAGAGTCATGCACGTTGTAACTTCTTAACTGTCAGTACAAGGAGAACGCTACCCACCTGCAAGAGACATAAACCCTCATGAGCCCCCGCAGTCGCGGGGGCTCATGAGGATTTATGTCTCTTGTTAGGTCACTTTACGTCTATGTTTGACGGTCCCATGCAAATTTTAGTTTTTCACGCGAATGTCGGTCAGTGTGTAGCGGTTTCAGACGCCCAATTGGGGATGACTGACAGCCGAAAGTAACTATGCCACCACTTGCTAAAATTGTCTTGAAAATCGGTGCCTCTTACATTTCGTTAAGAATTACTGAATCCTGACAGTCAAAGGTGTAAGAGAAATGCGCCACATGCCTCCATGGAGAAGTTTCTTTAAAATACCTTTAAGCGTAAATCTGAAGACAGATTTCAGCACCAATTGTCTTTGTTATGCCTTGTCGACATTCCTAATGAACTTCTGCGGCAGTTTGGGCACGCAGCAGACGCACACGCATACTCGCACTTGATTATTCTGCGTAGCCCGTTAGCGCGTCAATATATGATTAGCTCAGCGCTACTCGTACAGATAGCGCTGAGAGGAATCATTGTCAAATTGCTTGATATTAAGACGACCTGTGCTGACCTGGATTCTCCTGTGTCTAAATGAACCATAACTAGACCTGTATGTAGAGTTTCGCAACCATTTGTTGCAGAAATGTTCCTTTGAACATTTTCCTTTTTAGCGGGATAGAGTGTTCGATGTCTTGCCTGCTACTGACGATGCCGTTCGGCGGAAAAGACGCGTAATTATCCGTCTTTTCCGCCGAACGGATTCGTCAGTAGCAGACAAGAAGTTAATTTCATTCGGTAGCGATATCGTCCGATGAAGGGGGAATCTATCATGATCTACCTCCACTTGGTGCGTCTGTTCTGGAACCACGTCTTGACCTGAGCGTCCGTCATCTTGAGCTGTTTGGCCAGTGAGGAGCGCTCGGCGGACGCCAGGTACTTCTGACGGTGGAACCGCTTCTCTAGCTCTAGCACCTGACTCCTGTTGAACGCTGTACGTGGCTTCTTGCGCTTTGGTACGGCTCGGTTCTGGTAAGGGTGACCCACGCGGCGCACGACTGTAATGTAATAGGTAGTGAAAATTTAATACGTATCTATATTTTAACTCAGTAAAAATTCAAGTGTGAGTGCTTGCGGCCGGAGTGAATGACTGACTGATTGAATGACTGATAATTGACTGCGTGACTGAAATACTGACTGACTGACTGACTGAAAACAATAAGCACTTCAAATATTTGAACAGTGATTCAAAATATTTATTAAAAAAAAAAAATACCAGAATAATGGATTTTATTCGAAAGGTAATTCAGTCTCAATTTGTGTAAATAACTCAAGTTGAAAATAAAACCACTCAAGAAATGTGTAAATTGCAAGTGAAATTGAAATTGATCACAAACACAACTTTAGTCAAGCTGTTACATGCACATATTAAACCATTTACCCTTTGCCTGTTGGTAGTGCGGGGATCATCGCGACAAAAAGCCCTACCGACAGCGACCCGATTAACTTCAAGTACTCATGATGTAAAGTACATGCCTCTATTTGTATGCAGAGAAATATTAATTCTGTTCATGGCCCTTTACACTGAAGCTATTTTCCTTTTGAAAATACCATGTGAAACACACTTTTTAAAAAATGCAAATAAGTATTGAAACAAATTATAGAATAATTTAACAGACATGCATAATTATGATAACAAAGTGTAAAACATACAAAACAGAAACACATGTAAAAACACAATTAAGCAACACAAACACAAGTAGATTAAAAAAAATTAAACAGATAAATACACAAACAAACAAACAAATTTTACCTCCAAATCTATCTCTATGAGTTGCCGACCATAGATAAAGATGGTTCTCCCCCCATGGATTTCCATTCACCCTGCGTCCCAGGGGATTCACAGCCGGATGTCGAGGTCCGATGTAAGGAGTGTGGCCATCTGGAGGCGGCCGAGTGGCTAACACGTCCGCAGTCCCGCTGTAGTAACTGTGGGTCACCATGGAGGGAGAGAATGGTCCTGTCCTGCTTTCAGATGTGTTCACAGCCGACCATAGAACTTTGGGTGAGTTCACACCCAAAGTCCTATGGTCTGTTCTGAATACGTCGGAAGAATCTTTCAAAGAATGTCTGTCTACACTTGTCTGAAAGAGTCTGTTTTTGTCACCCTCCGTGAAATCCTTGTATTTGTCACATATTTCTGGATTGGTGCATTTGGAAATGCGTTCTTCTTTAGATCCGAGATTGTTCCTGACGTCACTCGATTTACTGTATGGCGTGGACACGATGACAGCTGGAAATCGTTGCGGTTTGTGCTGTAGAATCTGGTCAATCCCAAAACTGAGTTTCGAAGCGCTCTTCACATTTGGAGGTAAATGTGGTAAGTTTCTCGTTTCTTCCTCCATGCCAGATATTCCTGAACGCGAGCACTTGTAGTCAGAACCGATAGAGCTTGGTGAGCGAGAAGGGCTTTGAGTGTCGTCCATCCATGGACTAGATCTTGACGAAGAGCAAGGAGAACGTGAAGTGTCATTTTTGTCGGCATAGTCACCGTGCTTTGACGGAGAGTCAACAGAATATTGAAGATGTGTTGGAATCGTGTTTTGGTCACCAATGAAATTTGATGTGGGAGAAGGCTTACTGGTGGTGCTGCAAGGTGAACTGGACGACATTCTGAGAAGGTCGTCACTAGAAGCAGATGCTGAAGGAGAGTTGTTGCTGCGTGAAGAATGTAAAGAGCCGCATCTGTTTTGGTCCATGTCAGTTCTGATTTTGGACTTGTGACAAAATTCTCTTGTTGTCCATCACAAAACCTGAAATCGACATAATGAATTTCAATGAACCCATTGACTGCTACTGACGATACCGCTCGGCGGAAAGACGCGAAGTTACGTAGTTAGATAGTGACGTAGTTACGCCTCTTGTCCGCCGAGCGCTATCGTCAGTAGCAGTCAGAGGGTTAACATAGGCGTGTTTTGATCAAATCGTTTAGCCCATTCAGTCTTGGAGCACTACAGCAGGAGATGGGTCGACCATGATAATTCAAGGGTAGTGCCAGATTAGCTTGACGCCGAAAGGCGCCAAGCTAATCTGGCACTACCCTTGAATTATCATGGTCGACCCATCTCCTGCAACAGGTGCATAGTCGTTAGACGACGCCTCCAGAATTTGGGAAATACGTGCGTCGGGCTGAATGACAGTTACTGACTAATCAAAGATGTGATCACAGCTAGAACGGTACCCCTTGCAGTATACAGAGAAGAGCCCAACGAAGAAAAAAAAAAAAAAAAAAAAAAAAAACTCAGAGAAGACAGTTACAATACAATTTATTGTGTTGTACTTGTCTTTTCTAAGTGTGTTTCTTTCTTCGTTGGGACATCCGGTGCATTTTACACTCGTGGCTGCAGTCCCCAATCAGGATCTTGAAATAAACAGGTTTTAAATTGCTCTGCCCAAAATAACACTAACCAGTCAAATGTATATTATTTTCTAGTTTTTCCTTTCAATAAACTTTTCCCCCCGTAATTTCGCAATAACAGAACAAAACCAGATGCTGATCAGCAGGCTGTTTGGTGACCTGCATTGTTCTCAGACAGCCACAAATGATCATCCAATTTTAGCAGTGGACAAAGAAGGAGTCTGGAACATGTGGCCTTGACAAGAATCGATGGCTTGTTAAAAAGAAATTTCAAAAGTTACACTAGTGCAAATGAGGTAAGCCGTGCCAACATGTACAGATGGCTGTCTGCGCTTGTAACCCCTTCACCGCCAGTAGTCACAAGCAAGGGAATCATTGCACATTCAACACTCCAAGAATCAGTTCCAGCCGTCTAATGCAAACTGGCGTCAGCAAGAGGCTAAAGCTTATGAATGCAGGTACAGGGGCTCCTCTTGTGAGCCCCCCCCCCCCACCCGGGTCTGCCCTGGGGGACTTGGGTGGGGTTAGGTACTTTTTAGTTCCCAGGGTCTCCCTGGTCAGCCCCACAGGGTGAGTTTTTCTCTCTATTCTGGGGCATGTGTTTCTGTCTACCCGAAGTCCATTCACCTGTATTTGCCTTTTTAAAACTATCCCTACTGTCTGCACTGCCTGTAGCTCTTGATATTGGATGTGTGTTGCTAAATGGTCTTAGCTTTATTTAGGCCCCATGTGTTAGGTTTATTTAATGTATTTGACCGGCTGGCGACATACATTCAATGTTCTGTTTAGTTGTTTTTTTCACAAGCAGTGCAGGCACGTCCTGAGAAAGCCTTGTTGCTGTCGGGACGTTAAGCAATGTACAATCAATCCTCTTGTGAGCCGCTCAGTGCATGTCCTGAGGCTCCTAGCCTTGCGATCCCCTCAGTACAAGTCACGGGTCTCCTCACGTGAGCCGCTCAGTGCAAGTCATGGGGCTCCTATTACGAACTTCTCAATGCAAGTCCTGGGGCTCCTCTCACGAGCCTCTCAGTGCAAGTCCTGGGGCTCCAATGGAGCCCCAGGACTTGCCCTGAGAGACTCGTAAGGCTCCATGCCTCTTGTACTGAGTTGGGTGGTACATGCTTTTTTCCTCGGCCGTGAAAGGGCTGAATGATAAATGGCCTACACTCTCGATCATACGCAAGAAAGACCTCAGCAAAACAATTTAGCCCCGTGAAAGCTGAAGACAGTAAGTCCATTTTTGTAAAAAGCGAGATTATTTTTTTAATTGTATCACAATGCAACTCTCGCTTTACACAGAAATGCTCTTACCATCTTACCATCTTACCACCTTCAAAGTGCAGAACAATCTAGTTTCTGGTAATGACGCTTTATCTGCAATAGTCATAGATTTATATAAGCTCTTACAATGCATTCTTCAAGCCCGGATCGGCTATAGCTGTTCCTGACACCGAGGATTTTATTCAGGATGTAAGCGTAAGGATGATTTTTAAAAAATATATATATAACAAGTTTCCTTTGTATGTTCTTATTTCTTAAACACAAAACAGCCCGCACAGTCGGCTGTCTCTGAGTTTGAAAATGCATCGCTTTCGGAAGTTGCTTGCGGCTGAAACGCCAGACTCTGTGAACATGGATTAAAATCGAGAAAGAAAAAAAAAAACAACAAACACCAAAAAACCCAAAAAAAACCTACTCGACAGCAGTTTTCAGAAACGGATCGATCTTGTTCAGCAAAGGGGATAGATTCGTATACGCGTGGAATCCTGAGAATTTATGTCTCTTGCAGACGGTTGCATTAAATGTGAGGAAAGGTGAAATGCAATCCACCTGCAAGAGGCATAGATCCTCATGAGCCCCCGCTGTCGCGGGGGGCTCATGAGGATCTATGCCTCTTGCTGAAACCTCTTGGTATATACTCACAAACCAGAATAGGTGAGGCTGGCGTTTGGGTGCCTGATAGGTGGGGGCAGGGGATCTAACTGTTTGTCTGTCCAGCGCTGAGTCGTTCCCCTTGGTATGCATACTATACTCTTGGTATATGTATCTCTTTGACGGCTGAGGATCTTTGACGTTGAGTTAGCAATGATTTCTGAAAAGCACAGTCTGCGTCCACTGGCAGTGAAAGGGTTAACCTCTTTGCTGCCAGTTCGGTAAAGACTTCGTTTCTGAAGGCGTTGTTCATTCAACGCGAAAGAGCCTCTGCCGTCCAGCGAGCATGGATACAACTGAAGATGTGTCAGTGAGTGGCACAGATCAATCAAGATGATGAGCTTTGTCTCTTCAGTATTGTTTAGTCTGTGTTCACGTTTTGTCAGCCGTGGGAACACATGCACTGTAGGCGTTGTTTTTTTTTTTTTTTTTTTTTTTTTTTAAATCCATTTGTTATGCTTTGAAAGTGATACAACAGGGATTTTAAAACAATGACGGAGGGCTAGCCAAAAACCGGAATTAGTTGAGTTTACTTCTGCCGGGATGCAAGTACCGCTGAAAATGAGTTATAACCCCCTTGTGCATGTGACCACCGATACTGTAAACAGTAGACTACCGGTGGTTGCATGCAAAAAAGATTAAATCAGCCGCGGAAGGTTACGTACTAAAATCTCTCCACTTCAATTGGTCGAACCCCAGTTCCGTACATTTTCACCACAAATGAAGACTCGGACTGACAAGGTTTTATGACGACAACACACTAGTGCTTGTAAATAAATATGTTTAACTCTTTGCCGGTCTGTCGGTAGGGCTTTTTGTCGCGATGATTCCTGAAGGAAAGCGCTACCGACAGACAAAGGGTTAAGATACTAACATGCTTTCTAGCATCAACACTTGCCGCAGTTGGGCTATGGAATCATCACTGACCTCAAAAAACCGACACTGAACAACGTTGTGGGATGCTGCCTGGACTTCTGGGTTTTCAGGGTGCTCTGATGACGATGATTGAAGAAAAACACACACGGCACGCACCCGGCAGTGACCAGTGGGGCAATAACTGAAGCAAATCGACCAGTAGTCCGTCCGTCATCAGGCACTATCCACTCACCACTCATTCGCCAATCCTCGCTCGCTTAGTGTTAGTGACGGACGGTTAGCCTTCTTCTGCCACCCCCTCACTCCGGCCTTTCCCACCGGCAACCCTCGTCCCTTTGCCACCTCTCTCTGGCCCTTCGCTTTTTTGGAAAGTAATAGACATAGATTCTCGTGAGATCCTGCATAATCAAGAGCACATGAGAATCTGTGCCTCTTCAGTTCAGAATGAAAGGAAACGTCCAGAGACCTGTCAAAGCCTAATTTATGTTTCCCAACCGTTTTTCACTTCAATGCTGTCCGTCAGTCACTCGTCAGTCTTACTCCGTCTGGGGAACAGCCACGCAACTGCATAACTGGCTGCAGGAGGCAGCATCACTCAGGCAAGAGGCCGACACAGATACTCATGATCTCACTGTCGCAGGAACCCTTGATAATCTATGTCTTTTGCAGGCGGAAGGTTTTCTATGAGCGTTTTCAACATTTGTCTTGGGACTGAACCAGCACAAGATTAGCCCAGCGATTGGCGCAATTAGTCAGGTCAGAGGTCGGGCGGCGCTGTTAACAAACAGGGGAGGAAACCCCGCCCTGACACAATTCCAGGCAATAGGAGGCGGCAGGGCAGAGCATGTGTTTGCTTTACCATTTGCAGATCAATAGAAAGGCACCTCTGCAAGCGGCATCGATCCTCGTGAGGCCCTGCTTCAGCAGGGCCTCATGAGGATCGATGCCGCTTGCCTTGAGGCTTATGGATGAGACTCATTTACGGTCGCATCCCCACATGAAGAAGTTACGCGGGTTTATGCCGATGTCTGATTCGCAGATCAATGGGAATGCCTCGTCCCACAATCATATTAACCACGAGAGCTAGGGAAATCTCCTAAAAGGCCGGGCTGGGTATTAAAACACTTTAAATTACAGGCCCATCGCCTTAATTAACGCTTGTTCTAGCGGCTGGGCCTTGGGCCTTCGCTTTGTGGGCCGCAGGAACAGGGCATGTGGGGTCGGCCAACAGGCCCGTTATATCTGCGGTGGTCCCACTTTTATATCAAACCTCGTTTATTACTGACGCCGCAAGCATGCACGAAATGGCCAGCGCCCCCCCCCCCCTCCTCCCCCCTCCCCTCCCCCTCCCCCGTCGATGCGATGCTTTATCCGAAGGGATCAACTTCGCTATATTCTGAGGTAAAAGTGGTAGAGTTCGTATTAACTTCATTTTCACCACGGCCATGGCAGCGTAAAACATGTTGTCCAACATGCTGCTCAGTGTGTCTGCCAATGCAAAAGACAGCAAAATTATTTTTTTGTGAACAGCAAGATTTCATTGTATTACATTTCCTTGTATTTCTCCTTCACAGGGCAACATGATTCAAGTTAATCCTTTTCCTGCCGAGAAAAGGACAAAAGACGATTATATGACAAGAGACATAGATCCTCATGAGCCTCCGGAGTTGCGATGGCTCATGAGGATCTATGCCTCTTGCTGACATCATTGTGCATCCAGACTCCTTGGAAATCTGGGGTTCTTTGGCTTGGAGATAGCAAAGATCGCAGACACACACCCTGTGTGCGTCCACTAGCAGTTCATGAGTTGATCCGTTTATCATATTTATAATCACATTTTTTAGAATGATAATAGTAATAACTCATTCAGCCAGACGCATTTATTTCCCAAATTTTGGAGGCATCGTCTAACGACTATGCACTTGTTGCAGGAGATGGATCGACCGCGTCAAGCTAATCTGGCACTACCTTTTGAATTATCATGGTCGACCCATCTCCTGCTGTAGTGCGTCTGGGCTGAATGGGATAATAATAATACTTTATTATTATTATTATTATTATTATTATTATTATTATTATTATTATTATTATTATTATTTATAATATGTTTAATGCAGCGACTTCGGCCCCGATTGCGCCAGTATAATTTAAGGTAATCGTAATATTCCCTGTCAGCATGATTCCTTTGTGAATGGTCTCCACAGACCAGGTCCCGCTAATTGAATGGAAATCAGAGAAGATGGTTGCCTCCCTTCGGGACTTTTGGTCAGCATGGTAGCGCTGCCTGCGCAAGATGGCGCGTGGGACACTGACAAATGTCGTAGACAAAGTTACCCTTGCCTCCGTTGCTAAATGGAACCATTAATTTGGCCGGAGCAACTGAACGTTTGGATGGCAGCCAAAGATTGGGGAAAACATGTCAGTGGATTGTGTTTCAAATCAGTAATTAGGGTATTAAACTGATAACTGCCCGTCTGACAAGAGTGTTTAATGTGAAACACAAGATGAATGGGACAGAGTAGAGAGTCACACTGGCTGCGTTATTCATGTTTGCGAAAATAGTCAAGTTCTCCTCTTCACTGCCGAGAAAAGGTGAACATGATCGAACTGCAAGAGACATAGATCCTCATGAGCCCCCGCTGAAAACAATGTGTATCCATGCTCCTTGGAAGGTTGTGGTGGCTTTTGGTCGCTGAACAAAATACGCGTCGAGTGGCAGAAGGAGACGAACTCGTTAGCTGGTTTTCCCAGTGCAAATATTATTGTTAAGAAAGATAATTTTTATGAGATCATGTACGATCCGATTTTTTTTTAACTCAGTCGAGACGAGCCTCATCCGAATTTGCGGTATAAAGCTGCGTATCCGAACGAATGCAGCATGTCTCGAATGTGTTCAGTAACGGAATGAAGCCCTTTTGTTATTTTTGAGAGTAAGCTTTTTCTTGTCAAGTATCGTTTGATTACAACTGGTGAAATGTTTTGCACAGAATCATCATTTTGTTTTCAGAGAGGCAATTGTACTTCGGGGAGGTGGGGAGGGAGGGAACATGGTTTAACCCCTTCCTTGCCACTGGGCGCATATTTTGTTTCTGAAATCTTTGTTCATTCAATGACCACTTAAAACTACCAACTGTCCAAGAATCATGGCTATAAATTGGTCTCAGCAAGAGGCATAGATCCTCATGAGCCCCCGAAACAGTTGGAGCTTGAGGATCTTTGTCGCTTGCGATTGCCAGAGACCATGCTCTCCGTTTTCTCGGCCATGGTCAGCGAAGGTATGGTCAAAGGTTAATTGCGCGGTTGGATTCTGGGGTTTCTTTTGTCTGGGACATACCCTTGATGCAAAATCTGACGACATTAGCGCACATCTTCAGTCCCAGTCAAATAATGCTGAATGCTGACTGAACATAGTCCTCTGTCTGAATTTGTTCCCAGTTATGACGCCTGTCGGCACTAGCGAGAATCCTACTTTTTCATGAACCTAGTGCAGGAGTTCAGTAATCAGAAATCTATCTCTCATAGGGAAAGGGACTGGATCAGACACCGGTGCAAGGAAAGAAGCTTGGGTGATAAAAGGTCTGGGAACGTGTCGCTGTCCCCCTAAACAAGACTACCCCAGTAGTAAAACATATTCGGTCCCACGACGGCCGCAGAGGGCCCTCGCACGGCCGTGCGCGGGCCCTCTGCGGCCGTCATGGGCCCGAGGGCAGCAAAGAGGATAGAGACAATGCTAGCCTCTATACACTTTGGTATCTTTCGAGGGGCAGAGATCTAAATGGAGTCCAAGAGGACAAGCCAGACCTACGTCTTCCTCGGGCTCTACAGTTTATTTTAATCTGGAAAGAGACATAGAGTCAAAAAAGGCCGCGCAGTCGAAGGGTTCAGATACACCACGATCGGCCTCAGCCGTGGTTCTTTGAATCAAGAGCAGTTTTAGGCCTAAACAGACGACAATTCCAGCTTCAAAAAAAGAAAGGTCGCTACTACAGATTGATGCTTTGCTCATTTTGTTTTCTTGCATGACAGATGCTGATTGTCGATTTCGATCGGTTCGCTGCGGCAGCCATCTTGTGCTACGGGCAGATAATTGACGTCTCACCGGCAGGTGGCGTTTGCAGCCAAACACGTCTCCATAGGAAGTCAACATTTCATCCCTGATCCGTCCCGGCCTGTTATGTCTTGGCCGGAAATTGTACGAGGAGAAGAGTATCAATATTTTAAGAAACAATTTACGATGAAGACGGCCGGCAAACAGCGGTCAGGGCTAACCGCACAATTGTTTCTTTCGGTTCCAAGTCAGTCGCACGACTAACATCCTTTTGTATGCTGGTCTGTGATTTTGGACCTACGGCTTACGACCGTAAGCTGAGGTCCAAAATCACAGACCAGCATAATGTGTAGCACTTCGTCGTCTGAGCTCTAAATAGGCTACCAACCGCGGGACCTGGCGATGGCCGCTTGACAAGAAACACTTCGGATTTCCGTGTTACTGCCACTGCCTAATATTTTTCACGCATGTTCACCGTTGTCTTGCGTACGTAATCATACCTTGATTCTTTTACTGTTTGAACCAGCGCATGACTGGCTTACATCGCACACGCACAATTTTGTCTTTTCTTTCGGATTTTCTTCGGATACAACAACACAGGTTTATTGTTGTTGTTTTTTTTTTTCAAAGTGCCCGACTACTAGTGACACTCATCTTATCATATAAATTATTTCGCTTATAACATACTTCGGACATAACAAGCAGGTATTGATGCAGGGTGTCCTAAATAAATAAAAGATGTACACTTTTTCTTGCCGGCTTTTGTCGTTTGGCATGAGAAAGAAAATATCAAAACTAAATTGCACTGGTATTATTTTTGCTTCTGCCGTTTAATACTCAAAGTAAATAGCAGAACAAAATGATAAGCCTCATATGTAACTTGCTTTTGTCGTCTCATGCGACGAAACCAAAAATACCAAGACGTCAAAATAATCTGATATATCCACTGTTTCTGTCGTTTGATACCGTTCAAAGATGAGAAAATCTGATGATGGCTATTACTAGCCTTACTTATGGCATTCTGTCCTGACCGATTTGACTGACGAAAATTCCGGCGCGTCCTTATGGCACCGTCTCCAGCTGAGAGTGAAAGCGATCAGGGGGTGGAGCAAGGCGCTGTTTGATCACCCCTCTCTAAAGCTCGTCTCATCTATCACCCTTAAGTGAGGCGTGAACCTTATTTCCGATTCGCTTCCATCTTTGGATACCATTACAGCGGTAGGGAAAACATCATCTGCAAGGGGCATAGATCCTCACGAGCCCCCGCGAATGCGGGGGCTCGTGTGGATCTTTGCCCCTTGCGGAATTATTTCCAATCTCGTGTTCCCCGAAAGGAGTGGGTTAGAACAATTTGGCGACAGACGAGTGGAGACAATGATAGCGGGAGAGAAAACATCAGACCCCTGGAAGCGCCATCATTAACTCGGCTAATTTCATTGGCCTTCTTCCGGCCGTAAAGAGCAGGACAATTTGAGGACAATGTTGAGGGTTTAGCGGGCGCTTGACTGAAGGGGGAGAAGGCGAATCATCATCACACTCGCAGTGAAGGGGCTTCTGTCTTTGTCTTTGGAGTGGAGAGGAATTAAGGACAGTAACGTAATCGGCCATTTCGTTTAAAAAAAAAAAAAAAAAAAAAAAAAAAATTAGTGGCTGGCCAAGATTGAAAATTTCTATGATAACTCGCTCGATCAGCACTCCATTTCTTACCACAAAAAGAAATTTGTTCTGCTTGTGTTGAAATGATTTTCGGGGCAGGGAGTTTGAACAAATGGAGTATCTTATCGATTTAAGAATAGTAACGAAATCGGCCATTTGTAAAAAACAACAACAAAAAAACAAAAGCAAACAACAACTAGTGGCTCAGATTAAACATTTTCAGATTAAATAAATCGCTTGATCAGCGCATGTTTGCAACATTCTCCTTTTCTATATAAACTTTGTTTTGCTTGTTTTAAAGTCATTTGAGGCAGGAAGTTCAAACACTGACTTTAAGTAACTTATCGATGTAATATCACTTTTATGGTGAAAACTCTACATTCTCCTTTTGTCTTCCCAGGCATGCTATTTGATGCCCTGTACATATTGATCTGTTGCTCAGTGTTTGTTGAGCGGCACGCAAGAGTTAACTCATTTAAGGTGCCCCGCATTGAGTTAATAGCTGCAAACGTATAGCGTTAATGTATTTATTTATTTATTTAATTATTTAATACTGATAATATAATAATAATAATAATAATAATAATAATAATAATAATAATAATAATAATAATAATAATAATTATTATTATTATTATTATTATTATTATTATTATTATTATTATTATTATTATTATTATTATATTATTATTATTACATACACTCGACTTAGCTTATAACAAGGTAGGATATAACAAAAGTCGCACATAACAACGCTTTTCCGACAGGACTAATTCTCTACAAATTACATCGCTTATAACAAACCGGTTATAGCAATAAGGACATTTCTTTTGGCCAAAGTTTACAGTATTAGTAATAGTAGCTGTAGTAGTAGCAGTATTAGTAGTGATATAAGTAGTAGTAGGCTATCAGTAGTTTTTTTTTTGTTGTTGTTGTTTCGTTTGTTTTTGCCTCAATAGATGAAATCAAAGTAGGTCAACATTGCACGTGTTTCGGCGGACAGTGGATTAACTCATATCATACTGAGACTAAAAATTTACAATTTGTACACTGCCATATGCAAGCTACATTATAGTATGTACAGATAAAGATATAGACCAATGGCTTTAGTTCAAGGGTGGTGCCAGAGTAGCGTGGCGCCTAGAGGCGCCAAGCTATTCTGGCACTACCCTTGAACTATTTTAGTCAAACTTATTTCACACACTGGTGTATTCCGAATGATAAGGGTTAAAAGCCCGGTCAAACGTGCGATATCGCACGTTTGACCGGGCTTTTAATCCACTGTTTTCGTCGAAACACGTGTGGCAATTTTGATCGACTTCTAGTTTCCGGAAATTGTCTATTATTTCATCGTGTCTAGTGTCGATCTGCGGCGGCGCGGCGGTGCAGCGGACAAGCGGGTCAATGGGTGTATAGAGTTACATCACAACAAGTCCCTGAAGCTGCTGACTAACGCCAACCCTATCCACTGTCCGTCACTCAGGGATCCCCGGGGACGCAGGGAGTGCACAAGCTCCACCAACGCCACCACAGGGCAAGGAAACCTGCAAGAGGTATGTCTCCTTACATCGGCTCCAAGCCTATTGTAGGCTCGGAGCCTATTCTAGGTTTGGAGCCGCTGTCAGGGGACAGAACTCGTGCACGTTTTCTAGTCAAGTGACCCAACCATCTCCTTTCTGTGGCCTGAAGTTTGGAGTCCAACTTTTGGACGTCGGACCAAAGGTGAAAACGAATATATGCGGCTGATACACAAAAGCAAGAGGCTCCCAGAGCACAAAACAACAATCGAGCCTACGTCGGCCGCCGTTGGCCCGCGCACGGCTGTGCGCGGGCCAACGGCGGCCGACGTAGGCATGACAGGCTTCAGCGCACTGGGATTTAGATTTTCATGATCCCAGGTGCCTGTAAGGACTTGTGAAGATCTAGATGCCTTTTGGAGGACAGAAGTAATTCCCGGTTATTTTTCTAAACTCCGAAAACACGCGTACAAGCAGTCACACATGTAAGTTAAACGGAGCTGATTTGAAAGTTGTCCTACGTGTCTTAGATCTCTTTGATTCTGCTTACGCCGGGAAGCAAGCCGAATTTCCATTCTGTGCGTCACATTAATTTTTAGGAACAGATGCAAGTGAACGGAGATCTTTGCATCGCACAAGTCTGAATTAGTGGTCTGTATCGGATCTAGCCAGGAACCAAAGACGACTGTTCCATTTATATTTTGTGTGTAACATTTCATGGACAATATAGACTGAGAAATTGGACAGAACTAAATTGTTAATTGGTCGCCTTTGAATTACCACACACTGAACAGAGGCAAAAGATGCAGAAACGCTTTTGAGTGCCTGCAGAAGATGAAAGAGTCGGGGCTGACTGACATGGGCCCTCACGCCGTTCTCAGGCAATGAGACATCCGCTGCATGCACCGTCAACTTGATCAAGGTTTCTAGTTCTACCCCTCACGCAAAGGGTCCTCGGGCCGACATCAGCTCGAGGACCTAACACACACACACGATGAGGGACCCAAGGAGGCTCACGTTACGCCGAGCTGATCCAATTAATTTCAGGCCCCCGCAATATCTTAATAGGGGCCTGAGATAAAATTACCGGCCTTTGCAAACCGTTTGGACGAGCAGAGGTAAAGTTTAAGCGAGCGTAAACGCGTTACGTCCCACTTTAACGACTTTAAATCCAGTCATAGTTCCTGAACGACAACCCGTTTCATCCGACCCAGCTTGGAGACGTAGATCCTCAAGAGACCGGCCCAGCAACTACAGCCGCAGACGCACGTGACGCAAAAACATTGAGTGCTGGTTTATGATCAGATTTTGGACTTTAAAGTCTACAGGCGAATGGTCCAAAATCCCAGAACAATACTCCTTTATTTCTCCTTGCTGCAGAATTGGCAGATGGGAGACGGTTTTAAAAAAAAGAACGAGTGAATGAATGAATGAATGAATGGATGGATGAATGAATACAAGTTTGCACCTAACATGGGGAAGAAAGGGGGGGGGGGGTAGGCTGGGAGGGAGGGGGGAATTTTGGCGTATATGCCTATATATCTTTTATCTCGACTTTTAATAAAATAAAATTATTACACTCCCGACCAACATCTCACGAGGGGCTCACGATAAGCCTACGAAAATCTAGGTCCCTCGCCTGTAGACAATGTCACTGATAGGTGTCCTCGCCCAGCCTTCTATCTGGTAGAGCCACGGAATATCATGTCCTTGCAAAAGACCCTCGGGCCGACTTCGGCAGCAGTGGGTCCGCGCACAGTCACTCGTGCGCGCGCCCCCCACTGCGGCCGACGTCGGCCCGAGGACCTTTACGTACTGGAGCAGTCCGCAGAGATCCATGAGAATCCGTGTATCCTCTGGTAGTTCCTGTTGCTGTTTGACCTCTCAGACTCACGTCTCTGCCGCAAACGAAGGAGATCGTTGAGGTGTTTGTGTGGAACGTCTCGATTTGAAAACTCTGGAGACCGCTCCGTCCGACCCAGGACATCGATCACGCGCTGCAGATGATGGCACGTGTTGTCCGCGTGCCGGTCACGCGCTCTTGCTCCACAAAGTCCTTCATGCGTGCCTCCATCCCACGCTTCGCTAGCCGTTGCGCGGCTTGTCGCGGCTGAACAGCAGCCACGGATCTTCCCTTGTTTCAAATGGTCGGCCGGAGATCATGTCTTAGAGTAGCAGTCTAGTCCACCCTTGTTGTCTACCTCGTTCGCTGCCGCTGATATAGAGGTAGCGAATTGATTGAATCAACCAGTGTAACCATTGTAAGTTTATTAGAGCTCTACTCAAAGGATTTACTGAATGAGATCGAGATATCTCTCCCCTCCCGGCTTGCCGAGTGATCCGGAAACCGACGGAAGTGTATAAGTATACATGAGAACCAGGAGCCAGTTGCATGAGCGAGCTTAGTCCTGCACCGGTGCAGGACTAAGCTCGCTTATGCAGCTGGTTCCAGGACCCACACGCACATCTGGGCGCCGGCAATGTGCAAACGTCTTCAGGACTCGTGAGCCCAGCGGACATGTTGTTCTTGTTTAGATCGTCAGTCAAAATAGCAAAGAAAATTCCAACAGGGAAAAAAACCCACCAAAAACACACGCTTAGATAGGACAATTACATCTATTAAATTTTCAGAATGAACATACACACAAACAGTCAATGATCTATTGATCTTTTATTTTTGCATTTCATAAATCTCACCAAAGAAACGATAAGTTGTTTGTTTGTCCATATTGAACACGTTATAAATTGTGTTGTAATTGTCCTAACCATGTTTTTTTTTTGTTTGTTTGTTTGTTTGTTTGTTGTTGTTGTTGTTTTTTTTTTTGGGGGGGAGAGGGGGTTCCTTTGTTGGGATTTTCTTTGCATTTAACACGCTTGGCAGTCACCTTTTGGATTTGGTTTTGGTCAATAAACTAACTGGGTTTTGAAACTTAGCTATAAACAAACAAGAAGGGATGAACCATAACCCACAAAGTCCCTTCTATATGAGAGCTGTCCTTGCTGTCAATGGTCTCTACCTGTATCTCTTTGACCTGATTCTGATGTTGAATTATCTCCTATTGAAACAGTCTCGCAGATCTGCCAATGCGTCAGTGAGTTCTATAAGGGGCGCATGATATACGCGTCATTTATTTGTCAAACTTCATTTGTCATGACGTAAGTTTTATTAATTTTGTACGTAATTTTATATTTTACGTGATATGAGTTTCACTTTCGCTTCATAGGCTAGAGTTGAGTAAATGGTGACAAAACTAGAACTTCACGGTACAATTTCAGTCTTTCAGTGAAAGCAGGTTGACTTTACATGCTATACATGATACGCTACATGATATACTAAGTACACTGGTCACCTGCATGCTCTTCTGAAAGCGCGTCGATGTGTGTCAGTGTGCGTGTTAGTGCGTGTGTGCTCGCACGCTCCAAACATCTTCAAGAGGCATAGATCCTCATGCGCCTGGAGGGCGCATGAGGATCTATTCCTCCTGGGGACGCGCGCATGTTTGTGTGTGTGTGTGTGTGTGTGTGTGTGTGTGTGTGTGTGTGTGTGTGTGTGTGTGAGAGAGAGAGAGAGAGAGAGAGAGAGAGAGAGAGAGAGAGAGAGAGAGAGAGAGAGAGAGAGAGAGAGAGAGAGAGAGAGAGACGTCATATTTAAGTATTATGTCAGTGTCTACGTGGTGACGGAGTTGCCTCTTTTTAAGTCACTGTCTGACTTCTCTAGAAGTAAAGTTTTTTTTTAGTGTTTTAATTCATTTCTGAAAAGAATTAATTTTTACTAAAGAAGTTGAAAGGATACAAAGCTGGCTAACAAACTCATCCAATGTCTTTCTCCAAAATAGCTATAGTACAAGTAAACATGACACAAATTATGGACTGGGTCAACCGACTTCCTTTAAACGGTTGTTCATGTCTTCAATGAGACATTCAATTACAATATGCTCGGAGGCTCTCTTAGCCACCCACTTAAAAAGGTATTTCGCCAAGTTTCAAGATTGTGTGTACAGAAATATCGGAAATTCTCTTTACATACATACGCACACACAGACATACATACATACATACGCACATACGGCGCTTCGTGCCATATGTACGTTCAGCAGCGAGGTTAGCGTAACTAGACATGCCGTAATTTTTATCTTGTTACTTCAATTGTTAGAGGTGCCTTTGACATCATGGACATGCTATTAAATTCGCCCCACCGCGACCCGTCTCAAAAAGTCCCTTCTATAAATAGAAGGGACTTAAAAACAGGCCTAATAGACATTTTTATTTGAAATGTTATCAGATTCGTTCTCTTTTAATTTTCATTAAACTTGTCCTTGAGAATGATTTTTTTCCGTTACTCACAAGGCATCACCGGATCAATCAGTTTTCAAGGGGGGGGGGGGGCAGGGGGGTGCTCAACTTTTTTTTTTTTCTATTGCCAGGGTCTAGTATATATTAACCGAAACTGTTCTTCTGACGTTTTTGAAAGTTTTTAACTGGTGTTACATACGGCACTGAAACACAAGCGTTTCAACTCAATTTTAAACACACTTACTTATAGTTTGATAACAGCCGAAAGGGGGGGGGGGGTGCTGTAGTACCAAAGCATCCCCCCCCCGCCTGGATCCGGCCCTTACAAGGGGCATTAGAATAAAAACTCTGTTACGTGTGCGTACTCACACGGATTGTCAAAAGAAGGATAGAGAAGTCTTAGTTTAGTCAAGACAATTTTGTTAAACCATTGTATCGGGAGTACTTTAGCAATCCAAGGCTCCCCCCCCAACCCCCCTCCCTCCCGCAGGCCAGATCGCTTTAACTAATTACCACAGAAAATAAGAGAACCATCCAAAATAGCTCCCCCCCCCCTTCTGACAGGTCTGAATCCGCCCGTGTGTACTGTAATTGTCAGTCTTTGCTGGAGCTTACATACACCCAGTGACTCCATAAGCAAAAGACCCTAGGGCTGACGTCGGCCGCAGTGGGTCCGCGCACGGCCTTGCGCGGGCCCATTGTCTCCGACGTCGGTCCGAGAAACTGTGGCTGACTGAGATACGATCTTCCCCCAGCAATATCCGTCTGCTCCAACTTGCGAGAACGGCGACAATTTAATTGTTGGGCGATTACTTTCCGACGCCTTAACCACGAGAAAACAGAAAAGTGTGGCCAACATAGCCGCAGGCCTAAACCTCCGACGACGCTCTGACGGAGAGTTAAATAGGGGTTGAGAAGAGACCGGCAGCAAGAGGCACAGATTCTCATGTGCCCATGCATTCGCAGGGGCACATGAGAATCTATGCCTCTTGCAGATGGAATTGGTGCGGGAATGATTAAAGAAATAGACGTTTCCGCCTCATCAACCCAGCTCTTCTGCCGAGGCGAGTACATTCCAAAATTGCATTATGAGGGGAAAAAAGGATAGGGCGAAGAGTGGACCGTGTTGGGTTGAATGCTGACTGTTCTTTTTATTAAATGATCGTACATACGGCAAAGGCAAAGACCGTTATGTGCTGACGGAGGCCGATTTACATAAGCTGCTGATACGATGCCCCTTTTCACTGTTACATGACGTTATATTCAGATTGACTTCTCAGTTCTGGATGCTACCGTTCAGCATTTTCTATTAGTTGTTAGTGCAATAGATTTGCTAGTCTGGAGTGACTGGTTTACCGCTCAGTTTATGTTGTACGTGGAACGGCGTACGTGTGTGTGCTCGCTTGATTTTATTTAGATTTGTGAATTTATTAATCTTGTTCGTGATTATATAATATTTTGTCTGTGGCAAAAATAACAAAAAGAACAACCTTCGCTTCTTAATATAATATTTGACATTATTATTATTATTATTATTATTATTATTATTATTATTATTATTATTATTATTATTATTATTATTATATTATTATTATTGTTATTATTAATTTCAATTTTAGTCGCCTTTTGAACAATTTCATTGTGTGTCCATAAATTCAGACTTACGTCCAACTACCTGACTGACATGGTCAGCAAGATTTAGGCCTACTGATATGAGGTACTTATCAACACTTATTTGAGAAAAATTTGAATAAATACACAAAGTTAAATATCATACTGACGAGCAAAAGAAACGGGACTTTTCTGGAACATCGGAAACACGTCACTGTTTCCGATGATTCTAAAAAAGCCGCGTTTCTTTTGCTCGTCAGTATATAAATGAGTGCTTGTGTATCGGGAGAAGACATCGGCAGCCAGGCAAGTGACATAAAGAAAATAAATGTACGTTTTAAAAAAAACACCACACGAGTCGTTAAACACGCTTTGAGATCTGCAGCTGCCGCCAGGGGGTCATTATATTGAATGGGGCCCAGTAAAACAAAACCACCGTACAGATCGTTTCCCAAAACAGTCCCCTCTGCTCTGCAGAAACAAAACGTCAATACCAGTCTTTCCCTTCATTTTCCCCCCCCCCATCAGCTAATGTCACACAGCCGCGGTTATGTGCAGAGTCATAGATCCCCATGATGCGCCAGTTTTAGCACAGCTACACAGAGGATCAAACGGATCAGCAAGAGGCATATGATCCTCATGAGCCCCCGCATCTGCGGGGGCTCATGAGGATCATATGCCTCTTGTACATACTATACGTCAATTTTCTTACATGCAGTTTTGTGAAGTGCTCTAGATTTAAATTTGAATGCCTGTCCTTATGAAAACGACGACGCCATATTTAATATTTGTTATTCCTTCCTTCTATTTTCATTTTGCATCAATGTTATTTATTATTATATTGATTTACTTACCTACATTGTATTTAAAATCTGCTAACCACCGCCATGCAAATGCAAAAGTAATTGATTCAGTGTCCAGAGCATCCTATAAGCCTGTGGCTTGTTTTGATCTGATGGAAATGCTATATATCCTTTCATGCATTTTGCTAAGCAATGAACTATTTAAAAACGATGACGATGTACAAAGATCCTATGCTATGTTTTGGGTGGTCCCATCCAAGTAAGCAAATGTCCTCCGGCCCGAGGCGGCAGTGGTCGGCCCGCACACGGCTGTGCGCGGGCCCACTGGGGGCGGCCGTCGAGGGCCAAAAGACGTTTGGCTACGGCGGATTTACGTCCGGATTTCTCGGCTTTGAATGATATTCGTGCGGTTTGACCAGCGGTTAAGGTTCCGTTATTTCAGGTGTCGTTCGATCTGGCATGAAAGCGGGCATTTTGTCAAAGCGTGTCTTGTGCAATGGGACGGATATTACTGTTCCTTCATTTTTTAAATAAATCTCAAGGCGGCTGTCTGTGTATTTCCAACCGACTTGTTGTATAACTATCAAATAATGAAAAGAAAAGGGGAGACTGCCTATAACTATCAAATATATGTTTATAAAAATGATTATGAAAATGATTATAAAAATGGATGGATGGATGGATGGATGGATGAATGAATAATGACAGAATGGATGAACAAATGAATGAATGAATACATATACATACTTATATAATTAAAAAAAAATCATCGTACATTTACAGCCACTGGATTTCAGCCCCCATCGGCACCTCCTCGGCCCCGTCCCCGGCTCCCGTCCCCCACCATCTTGGAGCCCTCGTCATCTGGTCGCACCCCCATCACCAACACAGCCAGATTCCGCCACGAGGGACACCGCTCCCTCTCGCTGTCATTATCTCCCCTTTACCGCTTTGAACTAAAAGAGCGACAAGAGAGTCTGAGGCCGAACATTCTCTTTCCCCGTCATCTGCAAAAAACACAGATCCTGGAGGCACTCAAGACATTAAAGGTCGGCCATGTTTGCATTCATCTCTGTTCCTCCGACGGAAAGTCACACAGCTAGTGACAGAAACAAATCTTCACCTTAAAAGCCGGGGTAATGTCTTCCATGCAAGGATCATGATGTAGATTTCAATGATCTTATGCACGCAAGCAAGATGCATAGATTCTCATGAGCCCATGCGACGCAGGGGCTCATGAGAATCTATGCCTCTTGCAGATGGATCAAGCGTTCGGCGGATGGACCAAGTCAGTCTTGGGTCTCCAGACAAGTGACCCTTCGCTCGCTCGGATGAGGACAAATGCGTGGAGCAAGGCGATTGGACGGAAATCACCACCCCAGGAATTGGCGCACAAGACGGATGCCCCGGCACGAAGTTTCTAATAGTTTCTTGATGGCGCGCATTACTCTTTTACAGAACGTTGTTTTGCACTTAGCGCGATTGTGTCAGCTTTGACTCTAAGAGTGGAGCAGCAGTACAACGCGGTCTCCTTTAGGAAACTCGTGGCCACTTAACTCATAAGTTTTGTATTTGCTGTCTTATCAGAAGGATTTGAAAGAAACACATTTCAACAGTTATTGTTCAGAATGCAGTATCGTTTCAAGTTAGTCAAGTTATTTGGGTTTAACACCGATCAGGCGACTAAGGCCATCTCACGGCGGATTATCGTTTTCAACAGAGGATTCAAGGTTTTGAGGGGAGCTGGATAGCAAAGTGGCAGAGCGTTTGTCCCTCACCCGAAAGGTCGCCGGTTCTAATTCAGCTGAGGTCAACATTTGTTCGAATCCAATTCGGTGCCCCGTCTTCGAAATCATCTTCGCGATGGACAAAGGACGTTAATACCTAAACATTTAACGTTTAACGTTTTCAAGACTTTGATGAGATTTGAAATGGACAGTTAATTTTCAGGCCATATCAGTTGTCTCGTCCAGTGTTGCCCTAACTTGCCTTCCTCATCTCGTCAGTTCTCGTCCCATCTCTCCATCGTCAGTCTTGTCTTGCCTTGCCTTGCCTTGCCTTACCTACACAAGTCTTGATCTGCCTTGTCCTGTCTTTTATTGTGTTTCCTTGCTTTGCCTTGACTTTTTGTTTTGTCTTGTGAATTTCAGTCAATATGAGGC
Source organism: Semisulcospira habei (assembly GCA_036245525.1). Taxonomy (NCBI): domain Eukaryota; kingdom Metazoa; phylum Mollusca; class Gastropoda; family Semisulcospiridae; genus Semisulcospira; species Semisulcospira habei. The sequence goes on along the minus strand of BTPG01000002.1, from coordinate 202,331,290 downwards.
TTCCAGATTTATCTTCAAGAGACAATTATGATAAGTGTCTATGACATTGAACTTTCCTTTATAATGACGATGATGATGATGATGTTAATGATGATGTTTATTATTATTTTTATTATTATTATTATTTATTATAATTATTATTATTATTATTAAATTGCCATCGTCAATTCATTGTTTTAGTTGTTTTGTTGTTGATTCTTCTTTCTCGTCAGTAAGACGATTTTAAAATCATATGAGAAATTTGGCACTTAAATAAAATAAGAAGAGGCTCAAAGCCGAAAACTATATACAGCGTACTGATGCTTCTCCCCCGTGTACCCAAGCTTTGCTAGAACAGAACTACCCAGGGAGCGTGCAACTGTAGGCTGTTCAAAGCTGCAAGCCAAACCGTTTGGGGGGCATTTTACTTTGTCACCTCATCAAACTCTAGTCACTTCCTCCGTCCGTGGAACAAAGATATAAACAGGTAGACAAGAGGCATATAGCCTCAAGAGCCCCTGCGTTGCAGGGGCGCATGAGGATCTATGCCTCTTGCGACGATAAAAGCGAACTGAATTTTGTTTTAGAAGGTCGATGTCATTGGCCCCGCCTCATTAATCGTAGTCGCTGTCCCTGGTGTAATTATTGTCTGGGCCCTTTCCGTCATTATAGTCGATGTTGTTGTCGTCATCAAAGTCGTCGCAGTTGACATCGTCATCCTCGTCATTCGCAACGACAACATCACCAGCATCATTGTCGTCCGGTCGGCATGTGCCCCCCCCCCCCTCCCCCCCCACCCGATATTCAGTCCTCGCTCGTTCTCTGTAACTCATTCTACCCCAGACACACCACAGCAAGATAAAGATCGACCATGATAGTTCAAGGGTGATGCCAGAATAGCTTGGCGCCTATGGGCGCCAAGCTATTCTGGCATCACCCTTGAACTATCATGGTCGATCTGTGTCTTGCACTGCAATGCAGTCTTCAGAGGACAACAGCAAAATTTGGGGATTTCGGTGATGGGGTAGAACGAGGTAAGGACGTGAGAGGAGGGTTACGAGTGGCAGTGGGAGGCGACTGACAAGGTGTCACGGATTACGTTTTGCAAATTACCGATGACGGAAAGCTGAGCTATCACGATTAGCCACTTCACTGCACAGAAAAACTGAACACGACCTAACTGCAAGAGACATAGATCCTCATTAGCCCCCCGCAGTTGCGGGGGCTCATGATGACATAATATGCGTCTTGCTGACACCGCTTTGAATGTATGCATGTTCCGGCTTAGTTCAAGGGTGATGCCAGAATAGCTTGGCGCCCATATGGGCGCCAAGCTATTCTGGCATCACCCTTGAACCGGACTTTGTCCCTTTGATGACTGCGGCTCTTCTGCGTTAAATTAACACAAATTTCAAGAACACAGCCTGCGATCACTGACAGTCACGGGGTTAATGTACACAGTTGTGAAATTCGCATATATAACAAATGCCACGAGACCCCAAATTGTTTTGTTATAAACGGAATGATGTACTCAGTTTGGAAAGACTGGCCGCCGGGGACATCTGAAAGAAAGACTGGATTTCCTATGCATGTATCCGAGTTGTATGGCACTACCCACTGGTCAAGCATGATCGATCCATCTTTTGTTCCAGTGTGTCAGGGCGGTGTGGGTTAGCCCCTTTATTACCAATGGCCGCAGATCTTGTCTGAAATATTTGTTAATTTGCCCCCGCCCCCCGTACCCCCCCCCCAAAAAAAAAAAAAATAAAAAATAAAATAAATAAATAAATAAATTAAAAAAAAATAAATAAATAAAATAAATAAATAAATAAAATAAAAATAAATAAATAAATAAATAAATAAATAAAATAATAAAAAAAGCCAGCTGTCGAAGCCGGAACATGGATACAAAGTGGGGTCAACAAGAGGCATAGATCCTCATAAGCCCCCGCAACTGCGGGGACTCATGAGTATCTATGCCTCTTGCAGTTGGGTATTGGTCGCTGCGTTCTAAAATGGAAAGGTGAAATAGCTGTACATCATCACTGTAATTCATACTCGAGCTATCAACAACATACACACACGTTACCGCTCCGCCGGGCGCTTGGCATTATCAGATTAGTCAGTGGAACGTTTTGCCGCCACGTGATAACACTTACGCTTATTTGAGGAACTGCTGGCCTCGATGCGGCGAGCAAGAGGCATAGGGGCTCATATGGATCTATATGCAGATGGAGAGGTATGGGTGAACATGGACTTCTGTTAATACCGAGTGAAGTTCCCCCTTAAAAAATCTGCAGGCAATTGATCTCTGTCTCTGTGTCTATCTATCTGTCTGTATGTGTTTCTGCCTGTTTGTCTGTCTGTCTGTCTTTACATGCCTTTTTTTTTCTTCTCTCTCTCTCTCTCTCTCTCTCTCTCTCTCTCTCTCTCTCTCTCTCTCTCTCTCTCTCTCTCTCTCTCTCTCTCTCTCTCTCTCTCTCTCTCTCTCCCTAACTCTGTGCGCTTTCAGCTGACGCATGGAGTGAAGGCGGTGTGCCGATCGGCTGGTTGAGGTTGTTGTCGGTTTATTGTAGCGGACAACATCAGGGCCTCGATCACGACCTGCCGATGGGGTGATGAGAGGATGCATTGCTAAACAATGGGCAGTGTTCACTTAGCGCTACAACAACAGATAACCCGCACGACCTTCTGACATTCACCCCGCCGTGAGATGGCCTTAGTCGCCTGCTCGGCGTTAAACCCAAATAACTAACTAACTTCTGACATTCACCCCCCACACCCCCAACACCACCCCCAAAATTTTCCCTCACCCGTCCACCATCATCTCGCAGCGCCCACTCCGTTCGACGCCTACACAATGCGCCAAAGGCCATCGGGCCGATGTTGGCCACTGTTGTCCCGAGCACTACAGTGCGTGGGGCAAAGGCCGCCGACGTAGTCCCGATGGTCTTTGCTCATGGGTTACCTTCTCCTAAGCCCCCCCCCTCCCCCCCACACACACCTACCCCCCCTCCCCCTCACCCAATCATTTAAACCCCTTGGGCCAGTTGCGTGAAGTTTAGAATAATTTCCGGCGCAAATTTGAGACTTCGGAAATCAGAACTAAATTGGGAAAAAAAATAACTTGCACGTGTCAGTTTTGACGCAAACAGTGGTTTACAGACCCGGACTACTTGTGTAGCACTCATTTGCCCGGGCTTTTTAATTTGTTGTTTCGATCAAACACTGAGTTGCACATTTTTATCTACTTCGAATTAATTATGGAAATCATCCATTCAAAAAATAGCTGTACATTAACCACTATCCGCAGCCGGCGCTCCCCCCCCCCCCCCACCTCACTCCTCCTGCCCGGGCCCCTACACTCTCCACACCCCCACACATGCTCTCAAATCTTAACGATACACATATCCCTTTGGTGTCTGACATTATTTTCATCAGCCGGTTGTCGTCGTTGTCAGTTTACGCCTTCGTCTAACATCAAGGACGCGATCACGACCCGCTGATGGGCTGCTGAGTAGATGGGACATGTTCCATACTGCTAGCGACTCCAGCAGCAACATCCAGCCGTCAGTCTGCAAGAGGCACAGATCCTCATGAGCAGCAACCGCAAGTGCTGGGTTCATGAGTATCTATGTTTTCTCTGTTTAACTCTTTTGAGACATGCCGCATCCGGATTCGCGGCCTTAGGCCGCGAATCCAGATGCAACACGTATAGAAAGAGTTAAAAGTTCTAGTGGTGTTCTTTGTGTGTGTGATGCTTTCGTGGGACATTTTCTGTACTGCTAGATAACAAATCCGCAGAAAAATCCAACAATCTGCAGAATTCATTGATCTTCTTCATAAGCCATCTCGGCCCGGAGGGAGGGGGGAGGGGGGGGGGTAATAGTTTTTGTTACCTGTTTTGTATGGAGAAAGTTATTTGCAGGTAACCCCTTCACTGCTGAGAAAAACTGAACACCACCCAAGTGCAAGAGATATAGTGTAGCACAATGACCTCCTGCCTTGTACTGGGCGACCACATGTGTGGGTAGACCATCTCACTAGGGCGGCCATATTTTGATGGCTCTAGGATGGTCACTTTAGACGGGCCCCATTCTTGTAACAGGTTCAATTGTAACCACACGTTTGCTAAACCTTTAATAGGTCACTTTGAACATCAGTGAGAACTGACCTACCTCATGATAATTTCATATATAGGTCACTTATCTCAAAGTGATGTAAAAGTACCATTTAGATTACTGTACCTGGTTATGGTCATGAATGTATGTGTATCTGTCAGCTATCTCACGTGGCTGGATTATTCAAGTTATGGTTCAATTGTTGGATTTGGGTTCAGCACACACAAAGGATTAACCTGGTTTGATTATCTAGCCACGTGAGCTGGTATTATATATTTTATTAGTATAAATACCAGGGAGTCAGTTTTAACTTCTCGGGGGAAGAGGTAGAAGGGAGCCATATTGAGAGTAGCCACATTGCGAGGCGGCCACTTGGCGGGGTAGCCACTTTGGCAATCACCACGGGTAGCTACCCTGGGTAGCCACCTTGGGCAGCCATCTTGAGACGATTCCTGATGCTGTTTGGTCATTCCTCCCACCACGTGAATAAAAGAATCTTGGTAAAGAAGATCGGGCTTGGCTATTTGTATGGTGTCACAATAGATTCACATGAGCGGGAGTTCACAAGGATCTGTCTCTTGCTGAAATTGACAATTTTGTGTCTATGTTCCTTCGACGGCACTAGCCACGGCACTACGGCACTAGCCACGGCGGCACTACGGCACTAGCCACGACACTACGGCACTAGCCACGACACTACGGCACTAGCCACGACACTAGCCACGGCACCCGGCTTCGATACTAGCCACGGTACTAGCTACGGCACTACGGCACTAGCCACGGCACGGCACTAGCCACTGCACTACGGCACTAGCCACTGCACTACGGCACTACGGCACTAGCCACGGCACTAGTGCCGTGGCTAGCCGTCGAAGGAACATGGACACAAAATTGTCAATTTCGGGGTACGGGTGGGGGAGGGGGGAGGGGGAGGGGTAGGGAAAGGTTATGAGCGCGGGGGGAGTGGGGGGGGGGGGGGAGGTAGCTTTAACTGAATTTGCAATGATTTTAAAGAAGCTCATTCTGCGTCCACTGGCGGCAATGAAGGATTTAAGATCAACCAATATCAGTTTATTCTGTAGTATCCGAGGTCAATACTTGGACACTTTGCCGCAACCCTTTAACTTGTTTAAGTTTGTACATTGTGGGCTGGAGGCTGTCGGATATTAGACCTCACGACTTCATCACAGACCGCAGACACATTCTCTTTTCTCTTTTCGGTTGGTCCTCTTCACGGCTGTGTTCCTTAGGCCGCGGAGGAGGACAGCGGCCGTTCAGTAAAACGTGGCCAAAAAAACTGCGAGAAAACAGCATAGCTTACAAATCGTAAACAAAACGTGAGGGTAATTGTACAGGGCGAAAGATGTATGGCGGAGAAATGTGTGTTTGTAAACCTGGTGAGCCATAATGTTTGATCGGCTAAACACACGTGCGCAAAGGCCATCGGGCCGACGTCGGCAGCCGTTGGCCCGCGCACGTGTGCGCGGGCCAATGGTGGCCGCCGTCGGCCCGATGGTCTTTTGCGCGTTGGTTGGCATTCGCGCTCATCAACGAGATCGTTACGCGGCTTGTGCTTATTATATGACGTTTTAATCTTCGCGAACAACAGTAGAGATGCTGTACCCACTGTTTGGAAAGATCTGGGAAGAGGAGGTGATGCCGGCTGACTGGAAGGAGGGGTACCTAATCAAGCTTTCAAAGAAAGGCGACCTCAGCAAGTGTTCCAACTACAGAGGAATCACCTTGCTGTCAGTACCAGGAAAGGTCTTCAACAGGATCATCCTGGAGAGAATGAAGAGCTCCGTTGACCCCCAGCTGAGAGACCAGCAATCAGGATTCAGGAAAAACCGATCATGTACAGACCAGATTACCACTCTCCGCATCATCGGGGAGCAGTCTCTGGAGTGGAGCTCCCCGCTGTACGTCAACTTTGTGGATTACGAGAAAGCATTTGACAGCGTGGACCGAGAGACTCCTACGACATTACGGTGTACCCACAAAGCTCGTCTGCCTGATCAAGAGCAGCTACGATGGCATGACATGTCGCGTGATCCACGAAGGGCAGTTCACCAGGGACCTCCAGGTCAGAACCGGCGTCAGGCAGGGGTGTTTACTGTCTCCGTTCCTCTTCCTACTGGCCATAGACTGGGTCATGAAGAGGACCACAGAGCAGAGAAGAAGCGAAATACAGTGGACACTGTGGACACAGCTTGACGACCTCGATTTTGCAGACGACTTGGCGTTACTGTCCTACACTCATCAACAAATGCAGGACAAGACCACGAGGTTTGCTGACATCTCGTCCCAGGTGGGCCTCACCATCCACAAACAGAAAACAAAGACAATGAGGCTGAAAGCAACTAGGGAAGAACCAGTCTTGCTTGCTGGCACCCCGCTGGATGAGGTGGAGTCCTTCACGTATCTCATCATCGACAAAATAGGTGGCACTGATGCAGGTTTCAGAGCACGAATCGGTAAAGCCAGAGCAGCCTTTCTCCAGCTGAAAAAAAGTGTGGAGTTCCAGAGAGCTGTCACAACACACCGAAGTCCGGATTTTTAACTCAAACGTGAAAGCAGTTTATGGAGCAGAGACTTGGAGGTTGACAAAAACCACAGTCAACAGAGTACAGATCTTCATTAACAGTTGCCTTAGAAGAATCTTGAAAATCCACTGGTCAGAGAAGATCAGCAACATCAGACTCTGGGAGAGAACAGAGCAGATAACAGCAGAGAATGAAATTGGGCGAAGAAGATGGGGATGGATTGGTCACAGTCTGAGAAAGCCAGTTTCCAGTATCACTAGGCAGGCATTGTCATGGAACCCCCAGGGAAAGAGGAAAAGAGGTAGGCCGAGAAACACCTGGCGTCGAGACCTCCAAGCAGTCATCAGGAGACTGGGAACCACATGGAGTAAAATCGAAGGAGAAGCACAGGACAGGAGTCGCTGGAGGTCTCTCGTCGACGGCCTATACCCTGGGAGGGGTGACCAGGCATAAGTAAGTAAGTTAATCTTCGCGAGGAGACATTCATACATCTATCCACTATTACCTTCTTTGCTGTTGAAATTTTCGATAATTTTTTTTGAAAATCATTCGAGAAATCTGACTGAACTTGTTGAACACACTTACGAAACTAATAACACCTCCAATCAACTGACTAAGTCAGTGACCAGCTAACCAAAAAGCGGCAAGCAAACTATAACAAGCAACCAACCAACCAACCAACCAACCAACCAACCAACCAACCAAATAAACAAACAATTCTGATTCTGAAATAAAAAAAGACTATAACAATAACAACAAACACACCTTAAATGCAGAAGATGAAACTGTTTCTGTGACTACAGTCTGAGTGCGTACTTTTAGTGCATGGAAACCTGACAGGCTTGAAGAGTTCAGTGCAAGGGAAGTAAATGTGTAACAGCACGCTCAAGGTTTGAATGCCTTATTATCTCCCGTTGCAGCAGAATCGCTGTGCACTGTACGAGTCATTCAGGTTTAGCCGTCCGGCTATGTTTTGGCCGCGGCGGTGCATGATTCCACCCATGCAGTCACGTCGCTCCTGACCACCCCCACCCCCACCCCCACCCCACCGCTCTCCCCCTTTCCCCACCTCGGTCGTTGAGTTGATCACCGCACATTTCCGCCATGCCCCCATCCCCCGCCGGGTTTCCGCTATGAGGCCGAGTTCCGCCAGAGTACTCTTTTTAAAATCTTCCTACATGACTGAACTGTCATGGGGGCTAAATTGCATGAGTGAGCTTAAATCAATGCACATTGCGTAATGGCTTGCGCATGATTCTAGTTCGCTCAGTGCTGAGGCAATGAGCCTTGCAACCTTCGTTACATGGGTCCGGCATTGGCAGGCTGCCGGGAGTCAGCCTGCTCAGTTGTGCGGACTGAACCATCCAACTCAGTCTGTTCAAGTTATACATGTGTGTGATGCCGGTACCATCTGCAGAAAGCCTAGACTTTCCGGTATAAAGCCACTGCAACCTGCGGCGGCTTATAAGGACCCATTGGGCCTTAGTAGCTTTTAGATCTGCGGCTCAAGTCCGCCGCACTCTTTACCTGTGAGGTGTACTGACACGACTGGTATGAAGAAAACATTTCCCGGTGATAATTTTTATGCTGACTAGTGCCTTTGGCCTGACAATCCAGCTTTCACAAGTCAACTGCAACATTTTTTAAAACAAGTCTGCAGACCCTTCGGGTCATCAGGGGCGGATCAGTTACCTCCCTGAGGTGAAGGGGGGGGGGGGGCGGGGGGCCTTCAACCTGACACAAAATGCCTTCCGGTGCCAGACCTTGCGTCCGTCGGCCAGTGGCCCAAAAATAAAAAGAAAGCTGGCGTGGGGGTGGGGAGGCGAGTCTTTGACACAGCATATAATATATATATATTTTCTTTTTTTTTCCCCATGGGCGAGGGAGGGCAGGGGGGGGGGTGGTAAGCCATAACCCCCCCACCCCCTCCGATCCGCTCTTGGTCATCTGCAAGGAAAAAAAATGGACTTAATCACGCCCAGTACTTTGTGGATACGGCTTTCTTTTTTTTGTTTTGTTTTCTTTTTTAGTGGACATGGCATGCGAAATTTGCCACGTTCCAAAGTCTATTGTTCAGTCTACACCTTTGCAAGATTGTAGCACCATCGTAAACGGAACTTTGAAGATTGTGGTTTCCTCCCTTGAGATGAGAAATACAGATGTAAACGAGACCAGTGTGACACGCAGATTTATAAGAGCCCTCATATTTGTCAAGGTTCATGAGCATCTATGCTTTTTCACTTAATCCGTTTCAAATAATGTCCAGCGGTCTTCTGCATCACCGCTGTCGACCTCGCTGTGCCGAACGCACACGCACGCACACACGCACGCACACGCATGTAGGCCTACGCACGCACATACGGACGCACGCACGCACACACATTCTGAGACATATGTATACACTCAAAACACTTTTTTTTTCTATCGCTTGATTTTCTTTTCTTCAAAAATGCGTACAAAGACACGTTACACAAACTAAATTACAAGCATAACAGCAGCTAACATGTGTTCGACTGGGGCACTTTTTTACGCGCAACAGTTTATGTACAATCTTTTCGTATACATACAAAGACAAGACACGAATTCTACATTGTAGAACCACTACAGTACACAAAAAGAAAACGCAACGCAAACATGTTTACGTTGAAGATAAATAAACAAAACAAAAGTTGAAATCACATTCATAATCCCGGTATAGTTGTATCTCTATATCCCAAAACTCTTCACTTCCGGCAAAATGCGAACACCACCCAAAAGCAAGAGGCACAGAACCTCATGAGCCCCCGCGAATGCGGGGGCTCATGAGGTTCTTTGCCTCTTGCTGACCTTATTCACATCAGTGTTCCTTGGATCGATGGAATTATTCGGTGTTGAGTTTATCCATGCTTTACACAGTCATACTTTTGCGTGCACTGGCGATGGAAGGGTTAAACCATTGTTTTCAAGTATACACTATCTTCCCCCAACCCTGAAAATAAAACAACAGTAACATAAAAACTAATATAAACAACAACAACAACAACAACATCATCCAATTCAATTAAAAAGTACAGTAATTTTCGTTGTAACTGGTAATTAGTAGTTCAGTATAGTTTTCACTTTAACAGATGTTTAAAAATATATACATAGCGAGTTCAGTTAACACTTTGGCTGTCGGTAACAATTTGGTTGCAGGAAAGAATGCGACCGCTACCGGCAGTCAAAGGGGGATCACGTCAATTCTAGCTGTCTAGATTTTCCGGTAGTCACGTGTGCGACCCACCCTAGCAAAAAAAAAAAACACAAAAAAAAAAACAAAAAAAAAAAACCAACAAACAACTGCGTGAATAATCATTGCCAAAAGTAAATAACCATTGTTTACTGAGGAGCTAAAGAAAGGCGACATTGAGTGCGACATGACGTGTTTCCGATGATTCCAAAAATGTCGCATTTCTTTTTGCTCGTCAGTATACATAACCAACAACCATAAACAGCCACTGTTAAATGACCCGGGCCTTGACATGCAATTACAAGGGACTTTTGTTTGTCTGTTACCTGTGGTCCATACCCCCAACCATACCAGCTGCGCTAACAATCAAAACAGAAATTGGTGAGGTAGTGTTCCATTAGCAAAATGTGGCCCTAATGACTCAGGCCGATGTCGGTCGCAGTTGGCCCGCGCACAGCTGTGCGCGGGCCAACTGCGGCCGACGTCGGCCCGAGGGCCTTTTTGTGAACGGGGGCGGGGACTAACAAGGCATTGACACAGAAACATGCCAACCCGCAGAACACGAGGCCGTCCATTGCCCTCCGACAGTGACCAGTATACGAGTACTTACGCGCGTTTAAAACTCATTCTACCCCATCACCGAAATCCTTAAATTTTGCCGTTGTCCTTTGCAGACTGCATTGCAGTACAGGACACAGATCGATCATGATAGTTCAAGGGTGATGCCAGAATAGCTTGGCGCCCATAGGCGCCAAGCTATTCTGGCATCGCCCTTGAACTATCATGGTCGATCCTTATCTTGCTGTGGTGTGTCTGGCGTAGAATGAGTTAAACTACTAATACATAATTATTCATGATACCCGTGGGAAGGCAGCCTTAAACTAATAGTCTTGTCTGTTGATTTGTACAATACTGTACTATGTCGCAAGGTCAAAAATGACAAACTGGCTCACACAGAGATGCAAACTGTAACGGCTATAGTTGCACGGTGTGTGTATACTTATTATACACTAAGAAACCAGCACTTCTCCTGTATTCTCCTGTGACAAATGTATACTGAAATGCTGAGAGAAACTGTGGTGCCAAACTTGAGGTTACACGTGGTTGTTGCGGCACAGCATTTTATTAGATCTATTAGGTTTTTAACCCCACTCACTGCCACTTGGACGCAAGCTGTGTTTTCGAAACCGTAACTTCAACGTAACGTGAAACTAAGTGTTGCCAAGGAAATACTGATCTATGCCTCAGGAAGGGGCATAGATCCTCATGGTCCTCCGCAAGTGCGGGGGCCCATGATGATCTATATCTCTTGCAGCTTGGTGGTGTTTACTTTAATTCGGCAGTGAAGAAAATTATACGAGGATACACCACTCGCAGGGTAGGCCTTCGTAAGAAAGCACATACACGTATATGCAAACATGCGCCATAAGGCAGTCGTTTAATGAAGAGAATAATATATTTACAAGTGAGAACTGACCCAATGAACAAAAGACCATGTGGCCAAAGTCGGCCCTGTGGCTTGTTTTGCTTACTGGAAATGTACACAGCAACTGTCAACAACAAAAACAACACAACAAACTGAACCAGCACCATGAATTCGCCTTGCGAACGGCAAACTCCGCCTGTAATCCGCTACTGACGATGCGGGGCCGCTCGGCGCAAATGACGCGTCGTTACGCGTCCTGACGCGTTGTTATGCATGCTGACGCGTCACTACGCGTATTCTCCGCCAATCAATGTCGCCGACAGCGGTCAGGTTTAACCCTTTCCCTGCCACTGGGCGCACCTTTTGTTTCTGCAATCTGTGTCAGTTCACTCACCGACCAAAAGCCACAACCATCCATGGACACAAAGTAGTTTCAGCAAGAGGCATAGATCCTCATGAGCCCCCGCGACCGCGGGGGCTCATGAGGATCTATGCCTCTTGTAGTTTTGATCGCGTTAGCCTTTTCTCGGCCGCGAAGGGGTTAAGGAGTCAGTGAACGCGCCTGTACTTGTGACACTCGTAGCTGCATCGTTAAACTAAGAGTCAGCAGAACGGAACACTCCCGCTATTGTTAAAACATTCTGCCGACGCTTCAATTTTTTTTTTTGTGTTATCAAATTTATAAACTACGAAAGCGCACACTGTATTTATAGTCAACAAATGCATTCGACTGAACGCACGACAATCCATATCATCGATACTGAGCCAACATTACCCTGATATCAACAGACGGCGGTTCCCAGAGGGGACCCAAACCCCCGCCGGCCAAATACGATCATTTTAACTGCGTTACTCAAAGGGACAAACAACCTCGGACTGTATTAGAATAGAAGTAAATCACTAATAGGAATAAAAGAAAAGAATGAAGAAACCGGCGCGTCTTTTGAAACAAACAGTGGATTAAAAGCCCGAGACCAACACTGCGATAGCTCATGTTCGTCCGGGTTTTGAATCCACCGTTTTCGTCCAAATACGTGCATTTTGGACCTAAGCCCGAGACCAAAACTGCGATATCTCATGTTCGTCCGGGTTTTTAATCCACCGTTTTCGTCCAAATACGTGCATTTTGGACCTACTTCTGATTTTCGAAACTATGTTTATGTATTGTAATTTACGTTTAACCTGGCTACAAAGTTTAATCATTTATTTTCCAGCTGGCCCTGAAACATTGATCCACAAGTTCTCAATGAACAAAAGGTCCCTTGGCCGGCAACAAGGCCTGCGCACAGCTGAGGTGAACTCTATGCGCGAAGACCAATCAAAACCCACTTCGGCCCGTTCCAGAGAACAAAAAGACCCTCTGGCTGACATCGGCCACAGTGGGCCCGCGCACGGCCGTGCGCGGGCCCACTGTGGCCAACGTCAGCCCGAGGACTTTTGTGCCTATTCAAGTTGAGGCGCCCATTCTGCGTAGATCGCCAGTTAGCTTGGAGATTCCAAGCGCCAAGCTAAGCGGGCTCTATCATAGGCCAATCACTGTATATCTGTGTACAAAGGTTAACTCATTCGAGACGCCGCGTATCCGCAAGCGGCACGTCTCGAATGAGTCAAAAAAATTCAAGGCCGATAATTTTCCTGACTGGATCCAAGTATTTAGTTCTCAGTGTCATCGTCATTTTTCTTCCCGTGTTTTCTCCCCTTCCTCCTGGCCCGCCCCAGGCGCAGACTCTTGATGTTGCGCGCGAAGTTCTTCCCGTCGCGCACCACGTCATCATCGTCCGCCGCCATGGTGGAGTTGAACAGAACCTGCACCGTCTGCACGCCCTCCGCCTTCGGGCACTCGCCGTCCGTCACGCTGACGTCATCGATGGCCATGTCGCCCTGGTAGCCGTTCTCGGTGATGCCCTCGAAGGCGATCTGAAAGACGAAGGAAGGACAAGTTAGGTGATGCGTGTGTTGGTCTCGTTTTAGTCGAACACAGGGCTAAACCCCATTACCAAAACTTCTTCCGGCCCACGACGGCCGCCCCCACCCGAGTCTGCCCGGGGGGGACTTGGGTGGGATTAACTACTTTTTAGTTTCCAGGGTCACCCTGGTCAGCCCCACAGGGTGGGTTTTCCCCTCGATTCTGGGGCATGTGTTTCTGTTAACCCGTGGTCCATTCACCTGTATTTTCCTTTTATAAACTCTCCCTACTGTCTGCGCTGCCTGTAGCTCTTGATATTGGATGTGTGTTGCTAAATGGTCTTAGGTTTATTTAGCGTATTAGACCGGCTGGCGACATACATTTAATATTCTGTTTAGTTTTTTTTTTTTTTTTTTTTTTTTTTCACAAGCAGTGCAGGCACGTCCTGAGAAAGTCTTGTTGCTATCGGGACGTTAAGCAATGTACAACCAACCAACCACGACGGCCGCAGTAGGCCCGCGCACAGCCGTGCGGAGGCCCACTGCGGCCGTCGTGGGCCCGAGGACGTTCGCTTCAGTGCTAGGAAAGGGTTAAGTCTTTGTGCGTATTCAAAACCAGACTTAAAACACACCTGTTCAAATTAAGCCACAGGCTACATTTGTCAACGAATCTGTGAATATTATGAAGACATAATAATTCAGCTCCACCCCCCCCCCCCCCCACCCTCCTTCTTCTGAGTCCAGTGCCAGTTTTAAACGCAGACCGCCTAAAACTTATCATTTCCAACCTTGATGAATGTCACTGTTTATGCTTTCAGATTTTCTAGTGCGGACATTATAAGTTATTAGTCAAGCAGGGGTTTACTACACGGACCCTTGTAGGCCTGAGGAAGGTCAAAGGAACCATTGTACCCCGAAGGCCGAAGGCCTCCCTCAGGCCTACAAGGGTCCGTGCAGCAAGCCCCTGCTACCAATAACGTATTTGTTTTCATTCCTCCAATAATTTCGTAAAAGAAATCAAGAAGACATCTTCCGACCTCGATCACGCCAGACATGACTGACGTCAAAGGAATATACATTTATTCATAATAAACTTATGACATAATATAAAATATTTTATGACGTTGCCATCTCCAGTACCGAGTGTGCTTGTTGTTTCGAACAGCACTAAGTAATTTTTTTTTATATTATTTTAGAACGTTTGGTGATCTGGTATAGAACAAAACTCGCATCCAAGATGCGTCACAAAGAGGGCTACAAAAAGTCCGCTATTTGTCGCTACAAGGGTTTTTGTAGCCCGGTCATGTGGTACAGTTTGCGCTAAAGGGATTGGTCGTGTGACAAATGGTTTTTGTTTTGTCACTTAAATTCATTGTGCAATATTTCCTTGTTCATTTGTACAGCGCCTAGAGCATTTTACCATGTATAGACGCCTTATAAATCCTCTTTATTATTATTGTTATTCTTCTTCTTCTTCTTCTCATATTATCCCCCACCCGGGTCTGCCCTGGGGTACTTGGGTGGAATTAACTATTTTTTAGTTCCCAGGGTCACCCTGGTCAGCCCCACAGGGTGGGTTTCCCCCTCTATTCTGGGCATGTGTTTCTGTCTAACCTTGTACTTCTGCAAAGTAAGTTGCATCACTATTGGACAGATCTTCTAAGGCAGTGTCATCCGAGTATTTTATAAGAAGGTTAGAGTCAGTGCGACTACAATCGTTACACTGCCTTAGAAGATCTGTCCAATAGTGATGCAACTTACTTTGCAGAAGTAGAACGTTTTTGTGTTTGGTGTAAAGATAATTTTCTAGACCTAAATGTGAGTAAGACCAAGGAACTACTGATAGACTTTCGAAGAAACCCTGCCCCTGTCCCTGTTCTGACGATTGATGATGTGTCTGTTGAGCGTGTGACTGAGTATAAGTACCTTGGAACAGTTATAGATGATAAGTTGTCCTTTAATGCAAACACCACCCTCATACACAAGAAATGTCAGTAACGCATCTACTGCCTTGAGAAACTCAGGAAGCTGAATGTGAACCCGGCCCTCAGTCCTTCAATGACTTTCTACTGCTCTTATATCGAGTCTGTCATCACTTTCGGTTCTGTGTGCTGGTATGGAGGTCTGCGTGTGAAGATCAAGAACGTCCTGGCACGAATGATAAACATCTGCAGCAAGGTGATTGGCAGTCAGCAAGCAAGTGTGGAATCCCTGTATGAACAGCGTGTGGTGAGAAAGGGTAGGCGGATAGCTTTGAGACAGATCCCATGTCCTTGCCCACCTCTATGAAATCCTCCCCTCTGACGGCGCAGACTCCGCACGCAAAAAGCTAGGACACTCAGACTACAGCACAGTTTCATCCCCAAATCCATCACTCTAAGAAATCTGTAGGTACATCCATGCTTACCCAAACCTAACTCCTCCCCTTATCCCCCTTTACCTGTGCAATCAGTAGAAATTGAGCTTGTTGGTTTTAGAGAAGTGATTATATTGTGTTTTATCTGGTGGTGAACATGGACATATTGAGATTTTTGTTACTGTTTGTTTACCCACTAATTATTTTACTAAGGTAGATCTTAATTACGCAGCTTGTGTAATAATGTGTAATAATGTATTGAGACGTTTGTATAATAAGTAGTGAGGGTTAGGACTAGGTTGAAACACGCGTATTATGTATGCATGTGTAGAGGTGGGTGTGCATGTGTAAGTGCCGCTCATTTCAGTTCATAAGATGTTTATGTGTGAGATGTGTAAGAGTTATGTGTGAAGATTTTGTAGTGTTTACTTATGTCCATTTGAAATTTGTAGCTGTGTAAGTGCAGGGAGAAAATGTTCATAATTATGTTATAATGTTTTCATGTCTTGTTTGTACTATTTGTTATAAATGTACCACAACCGAGTTTCTCTTTTCGAGATATTAAAGTACTCTTATTCTTATTCTTAGGATAGCTGCTGATGCTGCTAACGAAATATCCGCTAGAAAGTTAGTACATGGGCTGCAGTCCAACCTCAGGGCTAGGAAACACACGAGTGATGTGCCCCTGACCGGCACATAAGTCATAGATCTATTTCCTCGCCCTGTGCTCCCACAGCTAGTGGGCTTAGGAACAGCGATTTTCCTGATAGAGCCTAACAACGAATGTCACTTACTTTTACATACACTGCAAAAGGCACAGATCGTCATGAACCCACACAAGTCACGTGGGCTCGTGCCGATCATTGCCGGTTGCCACCACAACCGCGAACTAAAACTCTGACCGTCTGTGGACCTCCGCGGTCTTTCAGTGTACGACCACTAATAAGCCGCCGTTTGCAAATGTACACATATTGTTGTGATAAGCCAGTCCACAGGAAAGGCGGAGTTGAGATCTTTGATGTGCCTGTATAACAGTTTGGTTCGCTGAACTTTCTGTCCTATCTGCTTTAGATAGTTGCCAGATTAGCTCGACGCCTTCCGTCAAATCTGGCACTGCATTTCAGTACCGGATTATCATGGCCGACCCCGCATCTCCCGGCGCTGTGGTATCTGTAGTTTAACTCCGCATTCTGAGGATGAAAGTGTGATTTTAAAGATAATCTTTGAGCTCTACATCACTGTTCTGGAGAAAGACTGACCATAATATTTCAAGGATGGTGTCAGATAGCTTGGCGCCTACAGGCGCCAAGCTATTCTGACACCACCCTTGAACTATCATGGTCAATCCAAATCCTGTCGTAGTATGTCAGAGAATTATAGGCTAACCCTTTGGCTGTCGGTAGCGCGTTTTGTCGAGGTGACTCTTGCAGGAATCACTTCGGCAAAAAGCTCTGCTGACAGCTAAAGCGGGGCTGAAAGTGTTTAAATACCTGGAAGCCCGCCCTAGCCAGCTCTTTGGGAATGGCCAGCATGGCTTTGGACCAGATGTCTCCCTGGTTCCCGTAAGCTCTCCACACTGAGGCGAGCTCAGCTCCGCGGGCCTGCAAACACACAGTAAAGTGGAGCTTATCTAAGTTTTCTGACGTAGGTAATTTTCTGTCGGTGTTGATGTGGAAAGTGAAAGAGAGAGAGAGAGAGAGAGAGAGAGAGAGAGAGAGAGAGAGAGAGAGAGAGAGAGAGAGAGAGAGAGAGAGAGAGAGAGAGAGAGAGAGAGAGAGAGAGAGAGAGAGAGAGAGAGCCCATGACAGTATGTCTGAATACTGGATAATAATAATGACGCTGCCAGAACCTCCTGGGGTCGAGGACATTATTAGTAACAACCTGCAGCTGTCTGGCGTTTGTTCTCATTAACTAAATTAGTAACACCTCGAGACCTTGAGTATTTCAACCCTTCCTCGCTTCATGTGGTATGCTATACCCGTAACTATGCAAACATCACACAGCTGCAAGAGGGGGAAAATACTCATGAGCAAAGGCGGGGTCTCCTCACGTTCTTTGCTTTTTGCTGGCCCCAAGTTATAACTATGTTTCTTAGTAAAGCAATTAGGGTTACTTGGGACTAAACTTGCAACGGCTTTAAACACATCTTTTTCGCATAGCAGTGAAGTGGTTAACTTCATTCGTCCCACATTTGCCCTTGGCACACTTGAGAAACACATTACGCAGTTCTCGTAAAACCATCTTCCTCGGCTTCCTCAACAGACAGTTTGAAAACACTCTGTCCTAATTGCTAGTGTTCACAGGTTAACTCTATGAGCCTTTGATACGGGATGAGTTGATGAGCCTTAAATGAGCTGCTAACAGCTTAGCTGTAACTTTTTACAGTCCCATTTTGGTCAGTGTTGTTGCTATAAATGAAGGTTAGTTGAAAACGTGTTAATCCTTTGGCTGTCGGTAGCGGTTTTTGTCAAGGTGATTCCTACAGGCATCACCTCGACACTTGAAAACCCGCTACCGATGGTCAATGTCTAATATGCCTCAAAGGTGAGTCGTAGACTTTTAAAATTTTGACCTAGGTCTTCTATTTAGGTTCGAGGATATATGTATTTCAGGGACCTGTTACATACCTTTGCATAGACATTGAGAGTGCCAATGTGCCTGCCGTTCATGTGGTAGAAGAAGGCGATGCACTGCTCCTTGAGACCCCGGTACAGAGGAGAGTAGATGATGGCGTTTTTACCACGGCCCTTGGCAGACGCCTCGATGTACATGAAGTGACCTGAAAAGCACACCCAAATAAACAAATAAACTATAGATAAATAATTTTTTAAAAAAGATTTTAATACTTCCTTTGCCAGCAGCTAAATTTGATGTGTCTGAAACCATCTCACATCCACTGATGTATAGCGCCGTAAAGCACACTGATGTAAAGTGGCCAGCAAGAGACATAAATTCTCATGAGCTCCCGCGTGTGCTCGGGTTCATGTGGATATATGCCCCTGCATCCGGGTGGCGTCGGCTGTGCTCGGGCAGTGAATGGACATCTTATTGCCATATATAGTAGTCATGCATCTGGAGTATACCTAACTGGCGGCTGTGTTAGTGAGAGCAACTTGCTATGAGTCGTTGAGAGACTTGTTTGAACTTACCTGAATCCACTAATTATGGTGCGTAATACAAAAATGAGTTTACCGCATGCATAGGTCAGCTAAAGACTACATATAAAACTGTCATTTTAGTACAGTCAGCGTTTACAAGGTCACGGATGTAACAAAATTCAGATAAAACAACGCTTTATCAATGATCCCGAGTACACTCGTAAATTACTTCGCTTATAACAAACGTCGGAGATAACAACTAAAAACACCTGTTTACTGTACTTAAAGTACCATTACCCATAAAACTGAAGACACATTTCAGCACCATTTGTGTTTGTTATGCCTTGCATACACACCTAATGAACTTTAACAACAGTTTAACAACACGCAGCAGAAGCACACGCGTAATAGCACATTGTTTATTCTGTGCAGCCGTTAGTGCCGGCGTCAATCTATTTTTAGCTGTTTCTCATACTGTATTTCTAGAACGGAGTAGAGTCATTGTCAGATTACTTGATATTAAGACGACGTGTGCTGAACTGGATTGTCCTGTGTCTAAATGAACCATAGGTAGACCTGTGTGTAGCGTTTCGTAACCATATGTTACAGAAGTGTATATTTGAACAGTTACGGCGGTAGTGATCCTTTGAAACGTAAATGGCGTGATATTAAGGTGAGAGGTCCGTGGTACCGGTTTCAGGCCACTTTATAACTTTCAAATACAAGCGATCAAAATTTCCGAAACCTCAGTAGCTGAGCTGACCCTTCGCACCACGTGAATGTCCTGTGTTTGTCTTGTACTGTGTTTGTCTTCAGAGTGAATGCGTGTGTGTCACACGTGAGCGTGCGTGTTGGGTTCAGTTCGCGGCGCTTTGAGCCGATTCGCTGAATTGGGTAAAGCGCCTATATAATAACCGGTATTATTATTATTATTATTATCATTATTATTAGAGGTCACGAGAGTAAACCAACACACTAAATCGCGTGAAATGATGTCCCTGAAATTCATTTAGTCAGCCCTAACACAAGATTATGGATCGACCATGATAGTTCAAGGGTGGTGCCAGAACAGCTTAATGCTTGGAAGCGCCAAGCTACTTTGGCAACATCCTTGAACTATCGTGGTCGACATGGATAGATCTCCGCCTCCACTAAAATGTGGCCCTCAGGGAACAAATTAAATTTTGGAGTTTCGACATTAGGGCTTAATATGCTTAATTACGAAGGCTGTTAATGTCGTCCTCACAGTGGTTGTCGTCTCTCCAAAATTCGCTACCTCTCAGCGTTCGCAAATTGAGTAACACAACCAGTGTGCGTCATCAGTTTTAACGGTGGTGGTACAACTCGTCAGCATACACGAGGCTGTACATTGAGATGGGCCCGATCAAGTTTCGTTATACTGCAGCTCAGCCTGCTAGCGATATCATGCCAAATGGTGCATTCCTCTTGTTAGAGAAAGGTCGTTTTGCTCTTACAACCACAAATACATTTACAGCCAATTAAACACGTACACATGACCGTCCGTGAAAGAGTTTTTAACTCATTCTACCCCAACACCGAAATCCAAAAATTTTCCCGGTGTCCTCTGAAGACTGCACTATAGTGCAGGACACAGATCGACCGTGATAGTTCAAGGGTGATGCCAGAATAGCTTGGCGCCCATAGGCGCCAAGCTATTCTGGCATCACCCTTGAACTATCATGGTCGATCCTTATCTTGCTGTGGTGTGTCTGGGGTAGAATGAGTTAAGAGAGATTGAGTAACACACTAAAAACTGATACCTTCAGTTGAGCCAACGATTTCCGTCTGCAATAAGCACAGATTCTTATAAGCCGCCGCAGCCTCAGGGCCTCATGAGAACATATAGGGCTTACATGTTAACTGGTCTTTAATGGAGGGTTGGTCTCATTAACCCGTTTAGCCCCAAGGTCCCATTTCTCAAACTTTGGAGGTGTTGCCTAACGACCAGTTGCAAGGGATGGATTGACCATGATATGAGTGCCAGATTAGTTTGGCGCCTTCAGGCGCCAAGCTAATCTGGCACTACCCTTGAATTATCATGGTCAATCCATCTCCTGCTGCAGGGACTTGGGGCTAAATGGGTTAATATTGTTAGAGATCATGACAGTCACAAGGTGTTTTAGTCAGTGTGCCTCTACCTGCTCACGTTTCGGACTAATAGGACGTTTTCTTTAATCAGAAGTAGGTCAAAGACAGAAGGTTGATCAGTCTCCTTTACAGTGAGGAAAGACAGTAGGCTGCACCACTTTATAGTAAGGATTCGCTGGTTCTCCCAGACCCCTCCGGCATCTGTCCTCGTTAGCAGCCGCACTGTGCCTCAAACTGGGGATGTCAATGATATAGAATCTCTCGAGCAAGAGGCGTATAATTCTCATGAGCCCCTGCGACAGCAGGGGCTCATAAGAAAACACGCCTCTTGCAGATGGGGCGGGCTGGATGAATCCACGTTAAGTCCGTGCGTGCGTGCCTGTGTATGTTTGGACATGTACGTGTGGATGGGTGAACGCACCTTTGTATGTGAAAAATTATACCTGCCCTCCGTCCCCATCTCACCTTGTCGGGTGCCGCAGGTGTGGTCGGCGGAGGGCCCCGTGTGTTGGGAGGGGGTGCTGCCCTCCCCCCAGTCCCAGTCAAAGAAGTCTGACGTGTCGTTAGGCTGGGTGAAGCCGCACAGATTGGGATCTTCGAACCCGCAAAACGTCTCTGTCTTGGCTGAAACAGAAAATGAAAAAAGAAATGAAAATAATTGGATACGTGGTGCGCAGCAAGATGGCAATAATACCGATCAGAGAAGAAACTAACGAACAAAAAAATACGCTTAGAAAAGACAGCCATAACACAATTTATTGATATTATTAATAACTATATATATATATATATATATATATATATATATATATATATATATATATATATATATATATATATATATATATATATATATATATATATATATATATATATATATATATATATATATATGAATAAATAAAACCAGTCCAAGAAAGCTGGCACCACACACTCCAAATATGGATCCAAGCAGCAGTGAAATACTTAAAATATGAAGAAAGGATCCACAAACACCACTATATATAACTTCGTTGGGTTCTTCTCTGCATTTTTTCATGCTTGGCAGTCACCTTTTTGGGTCTGGATTTTTTAATAATACTAATGGCATCCACGGCATCAACAGAGATGAATTTATTCGAGATGTGCCGTATCCGGATGGTGCACGTCTGGAATGTTTTTAATTTTCTGCCAATCCACCTAAAATGAGATCACATCCGTCTTGGCTGCGAGGTTACGTTTCAGTACGACGAACGACTCCTATCCACGAACGAGAGCGAAGTCATAGCGGACAACCAGTGTGTACCAGAAGCACAGACAACACTCCAAACATCTACAATATGCATACATTCTCATGAACCCTCCAGGCTCATGAGGATCTATGCCTCTTGGAGATGTTCGGGAGTGTTGTCTGTGCTCTATGGAAGAAGCTGGTTATCCACCGCGACATCAATCTCATACGTGGTCGGGAGTCATGTGTTGCAAAGGAAGACCTCACTAATCAGTGTAAAAATGGTATTTACACATTTGAAACTTGTTGTCCACATTCAAAAGTCGGGGCTAAGATTTCAAATACATATATACACACGCACTATAAAAAGCGGGTGGGGGCGGGGTTGATGCACGATGCAATGATTTAAGTATTAACTCTTTTCATCCAGATACGCTACTGCATGAAATTAATTTGACTGTGATAGTTCAAGGGTGATGCCAGAATAGCTTGGCGCCAGAGGCGCCAAGCTATTCTGGCACCACCCTTGAACTAAAATGGTTGATCTAACTCCTAAACGGTAATGTAGCCTTCATAGGACAGTAAGCAAATTGAAGAAGAAAAAAAAATCAGCCTTAGGATGTAGGCTAATGGCTTGAAGAGATAAGTTTTTAGGTTCTGTTTGAAAGTGTTTGCAACAATAACTTCACCCTTCCACCGCCGCGCATCGGAATGTCAGTGGCACGTCTGAAGAGAGTCAGTCGAGAATGGAGGTTAGGCCGTCGGATGTGAATGGGGACTATGTGACACATTGCCTTAATTGTACCTCTTCACCGTAGTTTCAAAGTGCATACTGGTATAATGAAGACTTGTGCACCGCAACGCTGAAGACATGACGCTGAAAGCAAAGTTCTCCTAAACAGCCGCAAGTGCATTTGATCGCTCTAGTGTTTAATCGCAGCAACTGTTCAAATGCTGCGTGCGTCCCAAACCTTTTACCGTCTTTTCGAAAAGCTGTGCAATGTTTGTTTTTTTTTTTGTGTGTGTGGTTAAAAGCATAGCTACCCCTCCCCTTTTAACTCATTATCTGTCGGGGCAAGGCGAATGCTATCCAGCTGCAAGAGACACAAATCCTCATGAGCCCCCGCTTTCGCGGGGGCTCATGAGGATTTATGTCTCTTCTTAGTCCTGTGTTCTTTACACCCATTTTTGGTCTCATTTCATTTGTGTTCTTCGCGCGAATGTTGCCCTGTGTGTAGTGCGGTGGGTTCAGACGCGAAATCCGTGATCACTGGCAGCAAAGGGGTTACCAGTTGCTCAAAAGCGGTCGTGCCATTTTAGGACTCGCACAAATTTCAGTTGCGTTGCATGAAGGAATTTTATTACCGTAGGCACACGTCCAGCAAATTCAGCTGAGTCTATCTTTCTTTGGATACGAATGTGCATACCATTGTAGATCTTCACAAATAGCCCATTCAATCCCTTTCAAACTGCAAGAGACATCGATTCACATGAGCCCATGAAGTCGAAGGGGCTCATGTGCATCTATTCCTATAGTTGCTGACCAAGACTATCAGTATCTCCGGAAGCCGTTTTAACTGAATGGAAATTGTCCATACGCATGTGCATACCATTGCAGGCATTCAAATACAGACCTTTATTTAGACTTATATTCACCCTCTGTCGGCAAAAGACACAGATTCACATAACAACCTGCAATCGCAGGCGATCATGAGAATCTTCGCCTCTTGATGCCCCGCAAGCTAGACTCCAACTGGTCGTCAAATAAAGGATGTTATTTAGGCCAAGCGGCACTGTGTATTTAAAGGCGGACTGAATAAAAAAAAAATGCTTGCTTTTCAATGAGCTTGAAAGGCAAGTGGATTTGAAATCCGAATGCATCTTTGCAATAGAAGGTGCTAGAAATAAGACCCGTATTGTATGAGTGGAGTGCATTTGTTACGTCTATATTGCACGGCAAACATGTGTATGTTGGTTCAGTCAATCCCGCCCAGCCGATAAAAGGTAAACACTCCAACTGCAAGAGGCATAGATCCTCATGAGCCCCCGCAGTCGCGGGGGCTCATGAGGATCTATGCCTCTTGCTGACACCAGTTTGTATCCATGTTCTTTGCGCGGCTGGGGCTCTTTTGTAACTTGCTTAGTGGCTAGCTCACTCATGCAACTGACCCTTGATGCGTGCGGAGCCATGCCAGTGATTTTTGGCAAGGGTTGCCCGTATGTCCATATAATATGTCAAAATCGAGATTCGTAATTTACCTACTACAGTAAACTTCGGGTATAACGACACGTTTGGGAGTCCCTTTCCTGTTGTTTGTTATAAGCGAAGTAATTTACGTAGAAAGAGTGCGTTCTGGAGCCTCTGAAGGAACGTTGTTATATCTGAATTGTGTTAGTTCCGCTAAGTGTACTGTAAATAGAAAATCACGACTTTGACGAATCGTACACAATTAATAATAATAATAATAATAATAATAATAATAATTACTACTACTACTACTACTACTACTACAACTCTCTTGTCTCTCTTGGCTTGACTTCGCGAACGAAGATTCTATAGGGCTTGCCCACGTCGTCTGCAGGCATTTTCGTGACTGCGGAGGCCAATCCGGGACAGGCAGGTTCGACCGCAGTGGCTGCAGGGGAAGGTCTGGTCAGGGTTCTGAGTTACGACAACTCTGTTTTTTCTCCTGAGCCGCTTGTCCTTGAGGTTAGCTCTGCGAGAGTCCTCAAAGGAGACGGCTGCCTTGTGAATGGTGGAGCGCCAGGTGTCACTACTACAACTACTAATACTACTACTGCTACTACTACTACTACTACTACTACTAATACTAATAAAAATAGTAACAGTCTACTTCGCTAATAACAATATGTCGGATAGAAGAAAAGTCGGATATAACAACAACTTTTCATAAGTCCCGACAGCACTGTTCACGGTAAATTACTTCGCTTATTACAAACTTCGCTTATAACAAGAAATACTGGATCTCTTAGAGATATGTTATATTTGTAAAATCTAAGGCTATATGAGGCGTCTATATATGGTCCAATGCTATAGGCGCCGTACATTGGGGGGAAAAAATGCTACACGATAAAATGACAAGCAAAGAACACATTTACTTTATACCATTCAGCCCTGACGCACGACAGCAGGAGATGGGTCGACCATGATAATTCAAGGGTAGTGCCAGATTAGCTTGGCGCCGACAGGCGCCAAGCTAATCTGGCACTACCCTTGAATTATCATGGTCGACCCATCTCCTGCAACTGGTGCATAGTCATTAGATGACGCCTCCAAAATTTGGGAAATACGGCCGTCGCCGGGCTGAATGAGTTAAACGAAATAAAAAGAATCATGACTGCCAACGCTTCTTGTCCAGGAATGGTGTTTACACCACGGCAACTACATCAATGATCATTGGCCAGCCATGCCCAGTTGAGTGCCATTTTCCCACACTGATTTACATGATCACAGTGAAAACAGCAGAGGGCAAAACTCATGTGCGCCGACACGATTTCACGTCGTCATATCTTAGGAAAGAAAAAGATAAATTTTGAGATCGTGTTTGAAACTGACAAATCAAGTATACTGAGGGATTAGGGAGACTAGAATCTTTCTTTGTCATAAATCCAACTTGGAGTGATCTGTTTATCTGCCGTCAAAATCTGACGTGCATTTTATTCATTAGAGCTGACTGGTCGCGACACATCTCGCATACATTCGGGAACAATGGCTGTAACATGTCATACGTTACAGAGTTTGTGCGAGAAAGAAAGGAAAGCTTTTAACCCGTTCAATGCCAGTGGACGCGGACTGTGCTTTCCCAGGACAAAATGTTCTAGCTTTCCCAAGACATTGGATTCACAATGGTGTTAGCAAGAGGCATAGATCCTCATGAGCCCCCGCGACTGCGGGGGCTCATGAGGATCTATACCTCTTGCGTTAAGGTGGTATTGAAATTTGATCAGCACTGAACGGGTTAACCATCCCACACCTGGTGCACGCGTTTTTTGTTGTTGTTGTTGTTTTGTTTGTTGTTGTTGTTTTGTTTGTTTTATTGTTGTTTTGTTTGTTTGTTGTTGTTTTGTTTTGTTTTGTTTGTTTGTTGTTTTTTTTTTTTTTTTTTTTTGGGGGGGGACTTGCAAATGTGATGTTAATGGATTATATTATTGTAATGCTGCCTGTGTACACCTCTTTTCTTACAAAACAGGTTCACCGTGAACATATAAGTACATGTACATACACAGCGTTAACGACTTTTTGTGACCTTTCCCTCCGTGTAATATTGTGCATATATCGCTATGCCAAAATTCTTAAAAATATAAAACCTTAAATAATAATAATAATAATAATAATAATAATAATAATAATAATAATAATAATAATAATAATAATAATAATAATAATACAGATTTTAAAGTGAGCTGCTCCAAACAGTACAGAGGGTACTGGTTCGCAATAATCTCCTTTATAACTGTTCTTTGTCAGTCTTACTATAAAGCCCCCCCCCCCCCCCCCCCCATCCCCCCCCCATCCCCCCCCCCCCCACCAAAAATATTAAAAAAATGTCGTAAAATGAAAGACTTTTCTGCTCTTCTTCTACTTTGTATACAAAAGATTCCTTCCGTTACAGTCCAAAGGCAGTGGAAAACAAGCCACGTGTGCCTACTCACAGGGATCGTGAAAAGAAGCGTAGAATTGTAGACAACATTGACAACCCGATGCATCGGCGAACATTTGACAAGTACAACCTGCCTTGGAGCAGATCGCTTTAACACACAAGTTAACACATTGAGTCCCGCTGTCAAGTTGTAGAACTTAGGATCTGTCTCCTGCAAACTACATTACAGTTCTGAACACACGTCGATCATGACAGTTCAAGGGTGGTGCCAGAATAGCTTGGCGCCCGTAGGCGCCAAGCTATTCTGACACCACCTTTGGATTGTCACGGTCTTGTCATGGTCTTGAAGTGTCATGGTCTACCATCCGCCTAGTGCCGTCCTGTCTCGCGGTTGAAGAAGTTAGAGATCCTCAAGAGGAAATCAGATGTGGTTGGAACCTGCAAGAATTAAGCGCACGTCCTGCGAGTGACCATTGAGATATATCCCTCTTTGCCAGCTGCACGGTGTACTACTGGCCTGTGCAAGAGGCATCCACTTTTAAATGTCAACTTTAAAAATCGGCAGGAAACGGCCCAGCAGGCAAAAACTTCCAAGGCCGCTCAGGCCGACGACGACCGCGGTTGACCCGCGCACGGCCGTGAGCGGGCCAACTGCGGCCGACGTTGGCCCGTAAACCTTTTGCTTGCCGGGTCTTTAAAAGTGCAACGTGGGCCAATAAACAGCAGAGAGGGGTGACCGATTTGGACTCCGAAGTATTCTAACTTTAGCGCGTCAAATATACTGCGAATTTTACCTGGGGAAAACATGAACTTTAAATGAACCTGACCCGCCATTTCCGACCCGCACATATAAACAAGAGGTCCTATGGTAACTAAATAATTTGGACATTTCCAATGATGAGTTTTGACCCTCTCGGAAGAAAAGAGATTTGGAATGATTTAGAGGTCTGTTTTCTCGTTATAACTCATAGCATGTGTTCGGCGCTTTTAAATTAATGCTGACGCAGCATCAGATTCAAATCAACCACGTGAAGGCAAAAGACATTAATTAACCCCTTTCCCAGCCACTTTCCGTATATTTTGTTTCAGAAATCTTCGTTCATTCAGCGACCGAAACCCACAAGGAAAATGGATAATAATAATAATAATAATAATAATAATAATAATAATAATAATAATAATAATAATAATAATAATAATAATAATAATAATAATAATAATAATAATAATAATAATGTACATTTGATATAGGGCTTAGCCTCCACATGAATGGTGCTCTAAGCGCTTTACAAGATCAAAAATCACAGAACAAAAAGTACAGTAAAAAAAAAACACAACAATAAATGTTACAAAACTAAAGTGACACATATCAAAAGCTCATACTCACACATACACACACACCGTTACCAGAACAGTTACTGCCAAAGATTGCTAACGCACTTTGTGCGTTACACATGTGTCTCAGCAAGAGGCATGAGCCCCCACAACTGCGGGGACTCATGAGGATCTATGTCTCTTGAAGTTGGGATGTGTTCGTTTTTTCTCGGTGGTCAAAGGGTTAAAGGCCAATTTTTTTTTTTAAAGGCGAGATTTTTGTATTGTAATAATTTGACATTTGTTGATTTTCATAATAATGGACTGGCCATTGACGCTTGCTTTCACAGGGCGGTTTGGGTTAGAAACTGAGAGGTGAATGGAGCCAGTAAGTAGCGTAGATGATTATGAGCAATGAGGATCTATGCCTTTTGCATCTAGGTGTTGGCGGCCGTGCAATGGTTATTGCGAGGGAAGAATGGTTACTGACAGCACAGACACTATTGCCATAATTAACCCTTTGGCTGTCGGTAGCGGCGTTGTCGCGCTTATTCCCACAGAATTCATCCCTACACAAAACGCTACCAACAGCCAAAGGTTGGGTGGTTGGTTCGTTTGGGGTTTAACGTCCACTGCGCCGGAGTGATAATGGACGGTCCTACGGGGCGGGTTATTGGGAACAGGGACAGCTGATGCCTAAGGAGTACGTACGACCGGAACACTGACCAATTGCGCCGGAGTGATAATGGACGGTCCTACGGGGCGGGTTATTGGGAACAGGGACAGCTGATGCCTAAGGAGTACGTACGACCGGAACACTGACCAATTGCGCCGGAGTGATAATGGACGGTCCTACGGGGCGGGTTATTGGGAACAGGGACAGCTGATGCCCGCCTAAGGAGTACGTACGACCGGAACACTGACCAATTGCGCCGGAGTGATAATGGACGGTCCTACGGGGCGGGTTATTGGGAACAGGGACAGCTGATGCCTAAGGAGTACGTACGACCGGAACACTGACCAATTGCGCCGGAGTGATAATGGACGGTCCTACGGGGCGGGTTATTGGGAACAGGGACAGCTGATGCCTAAGGAGTACGTACGACCGGAACACTGACCAATTGCGCCGGAGTGATAATGGACGGTCCTACGGGGCGAATTATTGGGAACAGGGACAGCTGATGCCTAAGGAGTACGTACGACCTGAACACTGACCAATTCAGTAGCTCCGAGTCTGCAACTGTGCCACTTTGTTTTACCACGGCCTTTTAACTCATTCAGCCCGACGCACGTATTTCTCAAATTTTGGAGGCGTCATCTAACGCCTATGCTACTGTTGCATTAGATGGATCGATGATGATAATTCAAGGCGCCAAGCTAATCTGGCACTACCCTTGAATTATCATGGTCGATCCATCTCCTGCTGTAGTGCGTCAGAGCTGAATGGGTTAACGAACATGTTATCTGAACAAACCCGTCTGTTTGCGGCCTGGACTAACAGCCAAAGGGTTAACGTCCAAGAATGTATACAAGGCCTCAACTCCCTCCCTCCTCCCCCCACACGCATGTAAACACACACACACACGCTCACACACACACACACACACACACACACACACACACACACACACACACACACACACACACACACACACGCACACACACACACACACACGCAACAACGCACACACACACACACACACACACACACACACACACACACACACACACACACACACACAAATGAGTTACTTTTATTCAGGCTATAATGTCGGATAGCAATTGAATGGTACACAAATATAGAAGAGGCAACAGCCCTTGAAAACGGGGAGTAATTGTGTATGTAGGGGTACTCACGCTTAAAGCCTAAGTGAAACAGGTTTTGTCACGAACAGACTGCACTGTACCTTGTATCCTGTATTTTAGTAAACCTGGAATGCTGTCTACCGTCCGCATACCTCCCGTTTTGAAGATAGGAAGGGGATCAGTGAGATATTAATTACCTGTGCTTGTCACCACTCACCATGAACCCGGCACTGCAAAAGGTCTTAGGGCCGGCTTAGGCCGCAGTCAGTTGCGCGGGCGCGGGCCTGTGCGCGGGCCAACAGCGGCCTACATCGACCCGAAGGTCTTTTGCTTGCAGGGAACTATTCAGTGAAGTTCTATTTTTCAAGTGCAGCCTCAGAGAAAATTAAATCTGCGAAGAGCCCGACCAGTACGCGGCAAAAGCAATCAGTCGTGATTGAAGTCGGCCGCAGTGGGCCCGCGCACGACTGTGTCTATATACATGTGTTTATATCCGACCGGTTATTGTAAAAGAAGTCGACTTTGGTAGACTTAACGGAATGACCAAACACAATAATCCCAAAACCACATCCATAGGCCTATTTACACTTACTGCCCTATCATTCTATTACAATGAGAACTATCGTCTTACATTTCGCACACAAAATGGACACTGTCTTTGCCTGCAGTGAGCAGACCGTGATTCCCCCCCCCCCCCCCTTCTCTCTCTCTCTCTCTCTCTCTCTCTCTCTCTCTCTCTCTCTCTCTCTCTCTCTCTCTCTTTCACTTGACCGCTTCCGACAATTTCACAAACACATTATTTCTTCACGTTGATGGACTCAACCTTCAAGGCAACCAGCTTCCCCGATCCGTCACCCAAATGCCGGAGCAGACACCGCAAAGCCCTGCAGGCGCCTGGGGTCGTGTTCTTAGGCGGTTAGGGCCGCGGATGTTTTCACTGAAAAGACTAAATGAGACAACTGACCGCTTCATCACGTTTGACTGACTTGACTCTTTTCCCGGGGTCCAGCGATAAAAAAAAAATAAGCACACGAACATCGTGCCGACGTCGGCCGGAGACAGCTGTTGCCGGGCCAAATGCGGAAGACGTCTGCCTGAGGACTTTTTGCGTCCCAGAGATGAAGTTTCGAATGCGTATACCAGGCGCAGGAGATGGATCGCAGTTAGTGTGGTCCTGGAATGTTTTTACAGGGAAGACTAATGGGACAAACAACTCACAGTTAATCCTTTGGCTGTCGGTAGCGCTCTCCTATATGGAGCAGAGACATGGAGATTGACAAAAACCACAGTCAACAGAGTACAGACCTTCATGAACAGTTGCCTTAGAAGAATTTTGAAAATCCACTGGCCAGAGAAGATCAGCAACGTCAGACTCTGGGAGAGAACAGAGCAGATAACAGCAGAGAATGAAATTGGGCGAAGAAGATGGGGATGGATCGGTCACAGTCTGAGAAAGCCAGCTTCCAGTATCACTAGGCAGGCATTGTCATGGAACCCCCAGGGAAAGAGGAAAAGAGGTAGACCGAGAAACTCCTGGCGTCGAGACCTCCAAGCAGACATCAAGAGACTGGGAACCACCTGGAGTAGAATCGAAGGAGAAGCACAGGACAGGAGTTGCTGGAGGTCTCTCGTCGACGGCCTATACCCGGGTAGGGGTGACAGGCGTAAGTAAGTAAGTGTCGGTAGCGCTTTCTGTCGAGATGATTCCTGCAGGAATACTCCTTTGGCTGTCGGTAGCGCTTTTATTCGAGATGATTCCTGCAGGAATAATCCTTTGGCTGTCGGTAGCGCTTTTATTCGAGATGATTCCTGCAGGAATAATCCTTTGGCTGTCGGTAGCGCTTTAAGTCGAGATGATTCCTGCAGGAATACTCCTTTGGCTATAGGTAGCGCTTTTATTCGAGATGATTCCTGCAGGAATAATCCTTTGGCTGTCGGTAGCGCTTTATGTCGAGATGATTCCTGCAGAAATACTCCTTTGGCTATAGGTAGCGCTTTTATTCGAGATGATTCCTGCAGGAATAATCCTTTGGCTGTCGGTAGCGCTTTTTGTCGAGGTGATTCCTGCAGGAATCATCTCGACAAAAAGCGCTACTGACAGCCAAAAGGTTAAATAGATCAAGATGAACTTTTACGACAACAACATTCTCTTTTTCCAAATTTGGGAAGTGTTCTTTAATGTACGTGTAATCCAAGTTTGTGTTTGTTATGTTGGCCTTATTTTGGTTTGTTTCATTGTTTTTTGAGGAGATGGATCGACCCCGCTTGTTAAAGGATAACGTCAGATTAGATTGGCGCCTTTTCAGGCGCGAAGCTAATCTGGCACAACCCTTAAACTACCCGAATTTCATCAGGCCAAAACTGAATTATCGTCGTCTTCCATTTAACCCCGAGGTCACACCACAACAGTGTACCAGTTCCAGGTATTAGATGGACCTTGATAATTCACGGGTAGTATCAGAGTAGCTAATTTGGCACTACCCTGAATTATTATAGTCGATCCATCTCCCGCCATATGCCTCGGGATTAAATGGATTAATCAGGAACTGTGCATGAACTAGCATGACTAAATGCGCAAATCCCCGTCACTATAAAAAAAAAAATCCCGTATGCCGTCCAGTTAGCAAAAGCAACTCGAAACTCGAAACTCGAAACGCCTTCAAAAGACTGAGGAAAGGGTAAAGTAGGAAGGTAGACAGGTAAAAAAGGTAATTAACACGCCTTGTTGAACTTCTCCTGCTAAAAAACACATTCATACAACAGATGACAGTGGTACCCCCCCCCCCTGCCCCCCCCCCCCTCCCTCCCTCCGTGAAGACAGTCCTTTTTGTGAAAAGCGAAATACAATGAAAATCTCGCTTTAAAAAAAAACCGGACATTGTGTCTTTTGCCTTCACGGGGCAGTTTACAGGCATAAAGGAGCTGGTCTCTGATTTTGGACCTTAAAGAAACTCATTGCGTCAGAGGAACGAAATACCCACATTTTCGGGTTATCCTCTGAGGACTGCATTACAATTCAGGAGACAGATCGACCATGATAGTTCAAGGATGGTGGCAGAATAGCTTGGCGCCTGTAGGCGCCAAGCTATTCTGCCACCACCCTTAAGCTCTCATCGTCGAGCCTTATCTTGCTGTGGTGTGTCGCGGGCAGAATGAGATAATTCTTGTTGCTGTAATGGTGGTGGTATCCGCACGTTTTTCCTAGCAAGAACAAAAAACGGACCAAGACAGAAGAGGTTTCAATCAAAGATGTTCAACGTCAATGAAACAGAACACTAAAAGACACCCCCCCCCCCCAGCCCTCCCCGACCCTAACGCCCCCCCCCCTCCCTCGTCCCCCCCCCCACACACACCCCCTGATAAAATAACAACAACAACAACAACAAAAATCACATAAAGTTAGACTTTGGCTGTCGGTAGCGATTTTTGTCGCAATGATTCCTGCAGAAGTCGTCGCGACAAACAAGGCTGTACCGACAACCAAGGGTTAACCCGGCCTTCAGTGCCAGTTGACGCAGACTTTGTTAATTCAACAAAACAAACACCAACAAACAAACCAACAAACAAAAACTGTCCCAGAAACATGGATTCAAAGTGGTGTCAGCAAGCCCCCGAAAACCTCTGGCAAAACTGCAGCCTCTTGCAGTTGGGCGGTGTTCTTTTTTTTTTTTTTTTTCTGCACTGAACCAGTTAAGGCGCGTATCAGTCTACCACGTTACCAACTCCATCGTTCTTGAAAAGAACCGATCACAAGTTTTTGCAAACTCGGTTGATTTATGGACATTCTCCATCTTACGAGGGACAGCAGAAAATATTTATGGCGAGGGAAAAAAAAGAAAGCGCAGCCAGGAAACATGACACGCACATTATGCTGTTGTCAAGGGCACATTTTTTCACAGTCTACGACTTATCATCCGTGTAATTGCATAAACGCCTAGCAAGACTGACAGCCAAAAAAAAAGCGTCATACATTTTTCAGTTTTCAATTAAAACACTGATTATTGCCGAGCCTCAGGATGTAAGTGGGGCACCTATGTTAGCAAGAGGTATACATTCTCATGAGCCCCTGCAATGCAGGGGCTCATGAGAATCTATGCCTCTTGCAGATGATGGTGCGGGGCGTGGATGAGACAAATTTGAGACCTTTTCTGCCAGTCGCCTGCAGAGTTTACGATTACTACCAATACTCAACCAAAATACCGACGCACCTCACAAAAACACTCCGCCAGAGGAGTCTCGCTTTATTACGTTTGTTTGCTGAGTTTTGTGTGTGTGTGTGCGTGTGTGTGTGTGTGTGTGTGTGTGTGTGTGTGTGTGTGTGTGTGTGTGTGTGTGTGTGTGTGTGTGTGTGCGTGCGTGCGTGCGTGCGTGTGCGTGCGTGCGTGCGTGTGTGCGTGCGTGCGTGCGTGTGTGTTTTTAGTACAGCTGAGATACTACTATGCGATATATAGTTTTGAAAAGAGAGCTGTAGTTACAGCCACCATTATGAAAACATATCGCTTTTCTTCGCCCTGTGCAAGCTGTAAATGTTGTATTAATGGACTGAGGTCTGAGGTTGGCAGACATATTTATTTACCGCGTTACCACCTTACTTTTATTTTTGTACAGTACAGCTGAGATACTACAACATAGTTTTGAAAAAAAGAGCTGTATTTAAAGCCTGCATAATAGAAACATGTAACTTTTTTTCGCTGAGGTCTGAGGTTTGCAGATATATTTACCACGTTATCACGTTCTTTTTTTACAGTACGACTGAGATTATACTGCTACATAGTTTTGCCACAAAAAAGCTGTATTTACAGCCTACATAATAACAACATTTCACTTTTCTTCGCCATATGCTGTGTTGATGGACTGGGGTTTGAGGTTGGCAGACATATTTACGACACTGTAAGTTTTGCAGACGATCTGCATCTCATATGGGGCAATTACAAAGAGCAAAAAAAAAAAAAAAAAAAGAACACTTGCGAGGACTCACGAGGATCTGTGCCTCTTGCTGAACCCATTATATGTCCGCGTTCTGTTGACAGTTGGGGTCTTTGAAGTTGCATTCACAATGATTTCTACAGCACAATCTTCGTCTGGCAGGGACGTGGTGAACAGTTTTGCACTCACCCTTTTGGTCTGGAGTTAGGTTCGAAGAAGTACACACTATATTCCCGATAAACCACTAATAAGTCATTTCAGTGTACGCCACGCGCAAAACATCTTTTCAGCATCACCCTCGTCACCTTGCCTATCTACTTGTCACAGTTTCTATACGGGCAA
The DNA here is from genome assembly GCA_036245525.1 of Semisulcospira habei. Classification (NCBI taxonomy): domain Eukaryota; kingdom Metazoa; phylum Mollusca; class Gastropoda; family Semisulcospiridae; genus Semisulcospira; species Semisulcospira habei. Next base: position 202,296,325 of record BTPG01000002.1, on the reverse strand, counting down.
GTAAACCATTTCTGTAACCACAGTGCAGTACCGAGTCTTAAAGGCCAACGCAGAAAAAAGAGAATTTGCGAAAGGTCGTTACTAATAGTGCATTTTCGAAAATCGTTTACAGAGCGACGGTTGTCAGAGGTATTTGACTACTCCCATTTGTTTGCAGCCGCTCATTTTAACTTTGATTTACACTTCTGCATATGAACTTCGGGTCTAATCTGTATCCGCAAAAAGTCGTTTTCAGAATCGTCAGAGTACTTAACTACTACTTTCATTCATTCTGAACAATCCAGCCGCAAATTTAAATTTGATGTGCACCTCTGAGCATGAAATTTGGACCTCAGTCATTGATATATTTGTCCGCAAGAGGCATAGATTCTCATGAGCCCGTGCGAATGCACGGGCTCATGAGAATCTGTACCTCTTGCAGATGGATTGCGGTTACAGGGGCTCATGAAGGTCCATGCCTTTTGTAACGAAAGAGCTGTAGCAGAGGGACGTAATCCCCAGGATTATCGTGTGACAACCGCCGCGCCATACACATTCCAGATGAGATCTCTGACATCTAAGATGGGCCGCTGCCCGTCGCTACATGTCTTTTCACACCTTAACTTCCTGTCTCTGCAAGATCCCATTGTCCTACACGCCATCGTAGAAATCTCCCCCAATCATCTTCTTCCAACCCCACTTTTTGTTTGTTTCAGCAAGTTGACATCCCATGAAGACAGAGAGAATTGGGGAGACGAGTCGGCATAATTGTGATAATCATCTGCTTTAGAAAAACTCTACAAAAGCCCGTCCCGTTTATTGTGTCAGAAACAATTTTCGAGAGTTAAAAACGAGCTAATCCTTTACCCATTTGAACTTTTTCAGCAACGACGTTGCCAACTAACGCTAATGACCTTTGAACACTATTCGAAGAATGACAGAACAAGTACCTTTTAAGCTTTCCCTTAGTGATTTTCTGTACTATGAAAGTATACAATACTTGACTACAGCTGGAATGCAGCTGGAATCCACGGACAGATAATACTACTAAGTTCTCTCCCGAAACATCTTTGTCCCAGCAGGGAGTTGAGTACTGTATACACTCAGCTCATTATCAGTCCCCACGCAACTGATTAGAATATGACGGCGAAATGTAAGCCGTGTTGTGGTAGGCCGCGCGACATAATACACCGTCTCGTAACTCATGGGGTGCACTATTCGGCCACCTACTGGGTGTATCATTTTCGTAATCCGCTCCCTATTACGAGACTAAGACACAGAATTAAACCCTCCTCGTCAGCCGCCAAACAACCATTATGTCACAGTCATATCATTTCTGGTTTCTTTTTGTACTATATCGAAAATATTTGAGTCAGATGTATAAAATGTAGTGCGCAAAAGGCGGTGGTCTCCCAAAATTTAATCTGGCATTTGTAATACCAGTTGTAACACCCGCCTTAATTTGTCGAGCAGCTGAAGACAGTTTTGAGCATACAAAGACATATTTTATAAACCCCTGCAGCTGAGGAGGTTAATGCGACTCTATATCTCATACAGATGGATTGAGTAGGATGAAGAACTTCAGTCGTTCCAAATACTGACTTTGCGAATAGATGAGGAGTATGCAGGCGTAAAAAAAAAAAAAAAAAAAAAAAAAAAAATGCGCACAAAAGACGTAAAATACATGTTCACATTATGTATGCCATGCATTATTAACACTTCGTTGACAGTGGACGCTGAAATCTTTGTAAATTCAAGGTCAAAGGAACATGGACTGAAAGTGGTTTCAGCAAGAGGTAGAGATCCTCATTAGCCCACGCGACCCTTGAGGCTCTTGATGATCTGTACCTCATGCAGTTGGGTGGTGTTCAATTTTTCTCAAATTCTCGACTTTTAACTCCTTTGAGCCTGAAGGTATACAAAATACAAGTTATATACGTTCATTTACCGTATTGACAATCAATTAGGACCTTGTCCCTGTGCCGAACACAGACTCTCACAACTGTTCAACAAAAATAAATGCATAGAAATAATGGAACCTTCTAGAGCCCCTACGGTTGCTGGGGGGGGGGGGGGGGTGGCGGATGAGGGGGTGGGGGTGGCGTTGTGGGGGGGGGGGGGGGGAGGGGGGGGGGAGGGGACACATGAGGCTGCATGCCACTGCTGAGCTAGCCTTCTCCGCAGTTGTCTGCTCAGTTCAGCTCGACTGTGACAAACATGCCGCACTCGGTGACGGTGAAAGTGCTTTGGTTTCGCAGACATCACTGATCATTTTGAGTTCTAAGGCTGAAATCCCAAAATTTGGGAGGGGTCAACTGAAGACAGCCTTAGGAGAAAGATCGACCATGATATATCAAGGGTGGTGCCAGAATAGCTTGGCGCCTTTTTGGCGCCAAGCTATTCTGCCACCACCCTTGAGCTGTCATGGTCCATTGTAGCATATCAGAAAGGTAAGTTTATAAACCACATACTTCAACATCAAGAGTAAAATATATATACATCTTATATCTATCTTCTGTCTGTTGTAGTTTATTTTCACATCATTTCACCTGATCGTTCGTAGGTGCAGGGAGGCTGCAAGCTGACCATGGACCATTTCCAACGAATCATTTATGAGGTGAAGGTCACGCATCGAAAGCGAGGCTATACGGGGAGCATGTGGGAGGGGCAGACAGTATAAACAATGGCGACAGAGAAGGGGCAGTCGATGAGCAGATTGAAACACCATTGCTGTGTTCCTGTGTGCACATCAAATAGGGCACAGAATAATGAAAACACGAAACGTTCATTTCATACAAAAAATAATTTCATACAGTAAAATGTGGTTGTCATTGCAGGTAGGCGGAATTTCCTGCCTCCTCCAGTATTGCCGATGGTGTGCTGAAGAGGTCGCCAAGACCGAAACAGATGTCCACACCGGCTAAATATCTGGACCCCCCTTGGGGGACCTAGATTTAAATTTCCATGCACTGAGTGGCTGGAACAGTGGATATGTGATACGCCCCCCTTCGGGGGGGGGCTTCCATATGCATTGCTTTCAGTCTCTCTTTCCTATCTCTTTTTTTTTTTTTTTTGGGGTGTGCTTTGGCCACAGTAGATCTACGATCACTGGTCGATCATGCACATTTGTCTCCCCTGACAGTGCTATAACCTACTTTACTTTGTAACCTTCCGTTCATTTCATACTTTTCCGAAAGCAACCGAAACTCAACGGAGGAAGGAGTGGTTGATCCGAATTCGTCTGCTCGTGTGTGGGTGCATGTGCAAGTGTGTTGGGTGTGAGAAAAACTTTTGCATGTATAGACTTTATGGTCTACAGCCTAGAAACTGTTTTGAGCGGCCGTCCTTACAGCAGACCACCTGTCTTTACAGCCCAACATTTAGGGGTGTCTGCAGCCCAGGTGACACTGTTTGCCCTTCAAGACCTCTCTTGAGACAGCATGAGATTTTTAAGGCCACTTTCTTCTAGCAAAAATGGTGATTGTCAAGAACAGGATCTGTTGTATGTTCATTTATTTTTGTTGTAAAATTTAAGCAGCAGAGAATAAAATTGGGCGAAGAAGATGGGGATGGATTGGTCACAGTCTGAGAAAGCCAGTTTCCAGTATCACTAGGCAGGCATTGCCATGGAACCCCCAGGGAAAGAGGAAAAGAGGCAGGTCGAGAAACACCTGGCGTCGAGACCTCCAAGCAGACATCAAGAGACTGGGAACCACCTGGAGTAAAATCGAAGGAGAAGCACAGGACAGGAGTCGCTGGAGGTCTCTCGTCGACGGCCTATACCCGGGGAGGGGTGACAGGCGTAAGTAAGTAAGTAAGTAAGTTCAATGCAAATGGCTGTGATTGGTTTGCAGTGGACTGATTTTTATGTGTGGTCAGATATTTGCTGATGCTCAAAATACGGCACAATTCCAAGGTCTCGACGTTCTGCACTTTCACTCGCTATTTGTCTCACGTTAGTGTTGATTTTGAACCTTATCAAGTGGCCGGAAAGCGTAAGGTCCCAAGTCTCGAACTATCGCACATGTAGAACCTCCTGTGCCCAATTGCATGAGTGAGCTTAGTCCTGCGCCAGCCACTAAGCAAGGTGCTCCGCTATCTCACTCATGCATCTGACCACAGATTCTTATTTTAACACGTTCGAGTCGTGCCGCTTTCGGATACGCGGCATAATACCGCATATCCGGATGCGGCACGTCTCGAATGGGTTAAACGCACTCACGCACGCCTAAAGCAAGTTCCGAGAGGTGGATTCATCGTTTAGGTACCTCAAGAATGTCAAAAAAAAAACACTGTCTAGGAATTTCTACACTAGTCGACTGTTTTCATCTGACGTTAGGAGTGAAAGCAATATAACGAGAAAGGTTGGGCGTGCCACTGTACGTACAATTTTGCTCCTCAGATCTTTGTTCATTCAACGACCAAAAGACAACACCGTCCAAGAAACATGGATACTCATTGGTCTCAGCACTGAGGCATAGATCCTCAAGAGCCCCCGTAGTTGCGGAGGCTTAGAGGATCTATGTCTCTTGCAGTTGGATTGTATTCACTTTCATCGGCTGTGAAGGGATTGACATAACCAGCCAGATAAAAAGCTTCATTGTAAAGGCAAACGGAAATAATTTCTTTTGTTGTAAAAGCGAGATTTTCATTTTCATTTTGCTTTGACAGAAAAGAAATGCCCGGCCACAGAAATAAAAACTAAACACTCTCGGATATCTCTCTCTCTCTCTCTCTCTCTCCTCTCTCTCTCTCTCTCTCTCTCTCTCTCTCTCTCTCTCTCTCTCTCTCTCTACCCCACCCTCCTCCTTCTCTCTCTCTCTCTCTCTCTCTCTCTCTCTCTCTCTCTCTCTCTCTCTCTCTCTCTCTCTCTCTCTCTCTCTCCTTCCCTCCAGTGGCCCTGACTACTGACAGCGGACAGTAGTAGTAGGGTTGTCTGTGAACAGTGTGTTTGGTGAGAGGATTGCTTGTTGTACCTGACAAGGGTCAAACATGCGATAACAAACACGGGGCAACGCGGTCAGCTTCTGTACAAACCGCGAAAGAAAGCAGTTGCGCCAGTAACTCGGGTGTCTCGCACTGGCTTGTCTTACTGTTTTGCGTTGCGCTGCGTTCGGTTGTCTTGCGCGCATTGCTTTGCTTTCGTTTTGTTTTGATCTGTTTTTGTATTGTCCTGATTCATAAAGTCATTCGCGACCAGCCGCATCCGGATGCGCGGCATAAGTTAATTAAGCCGCGGACTTACCTTTGCACAGTTATTGTATTACAAGACCGGGCCATTAGGATCTCAGCTGATTTCACGCATGCAAGGTGCATCGCATCAATAGCTGCGGATATGATGTATAGTGTTAACCGGTGGCAAAGCCTCCTATGTGCTTTTTTTTTTTTTTAAATCAGTCTTATTCAGCCAGTCTTAAATGCCAGACGTCTTGACCATGTCTTCCCGGCTGTACCGTTTGCGGGAGTACTCCTCAGATAGACCCATTCGTACTGCCCGGATGGGTCTAAAGAGTACTCCTATAACTGAACGGTACGGGTTATCGCTGGACTCGGATAGGCCTGGACAAAAAAAGGCAAATCTCCTTAGGCAAATTGTATGAGTGAGTTGCAACTGAGCCCTTCACTATAAAACGCACGCCGCCGCCGGCGAACAAGCCCGGGCCGAGAAATGAACTTGCCAAGGCGAGGACACAGACAAGAAGGAGACCCAGATGTAACATGCGGAAAGGGTCTCACCGAGTCTCCTTATCTGAATCTGCATAGCTTTGTTGAATGTATCGTTGGCCAGCGTCCTGCTGTTTGATCAGTGGACTTGCAGGCGTGTGTCCAAACAACAGGATGAGGTTGCCACAAAGATGACAATTTGAAATTAAAATTTAGTCTGTTTCACACATGCATACACATGCGGCATTATCAGTAAACAACCACCTGTGATCAAAACCGAGGAAACATGAATTTCAAATCGTTTTATGTCTCTCTTTATGTTGCCTACGAGCCAGAAGGTGGATTCTTTCGGCCGGTTCAAATAGAAACACATGATTAACCCTTTGGCCGTCGATAGCGTGTTTGGTCGAGGTTATTTCTGCACCGAGAATCACCTCAGGCTCGCCCAAACACGCTACCGACAGGCAAATGTTTAACCCCTTGACTGCTACTGACGATTCCGCAAGCCGCGAAAAATACGACTCGACATCAGTGTGCCTATGATTTTCGTGCAAAGGCCAAATGCGTCTTGCTGCTCGCCTGACACAATAACCTTCATATCTTTTCGCTTATTTCAACCCCAAAACCGTACTTCCACATTTAACATCACCTGCTGTGCAGTGTCTGCGCGCTGACAGAGAGACGGATCGACCGTGATAGTTCATGGGTAGTGCCCGATTAGCCTGGCGCCCCCAGGGCGCCAGGCTAATCAGGCACTACCCTAGAACTATCATGGTCGAGAAATCTCCCCTTTTTTTTCGGGGATGACTTATAAAATGATGCAAAATGATTCTTTGCTTTTCCCAGACATACGGCTGATGAGAAAATGGTGGCAATTTCGCACGACCCGGTCCTCGGGTGTAACATTTGGGCTAACAAGGTCAGAACCCACCCATGTTTTTCGGCAGTTTAACCATCATCTCGGATATATATATGTTAATGGGTCATGTTGGAGTTGTGGACGGGTCAATTACATCAGTGTTTCGGGATACTGACAGCTTTTTCAGGGAAAATGTCAGACAGGAGAGATTTCAGTCGGCAGGAAGCGATCTGGTATCCAGTACTGAAGCGACAAAGGTCCTCGGGCCGACATCGGCCGCGCGGATCCGCGCACGACTGCGCGCGGGGCCACTGCGGCCGACATCGGTCCGAGGGTCCTTTGCTTATGGCAATATGCACTAGTGTTCGCACGAGCAAGTGAGTGCCCACGAATCGTCCGCGATTTAATAATGTCTGACATACATGCGCGCGTTAGCACGCGCGCATGCACCGAACACACGCGCGCGGCTGCTACAGCTTGTTGTGTTCAGTTTTCTTACATATATATATGTCCAGTAGTGCCAAGGTCGCCTAAATTTGCCACCCGTTTGCCCAATGAAGAAACGCATTATGCACGCACTGACACGAAATTGCTATACCGAAACGAATTACAGTACCAGGGGCATGCACTGACACTATAGCGGCAGAACTCTTTTGGAAAAGAAAATAAATAAAGTTGAACAAAATGAGTAATAATTAAAGGAAGTTCGAGCCTGGAAAGAACGAGAAGAAGACAAGTTGTCGCGTACAGTGTGCGCAATTACAAGCATCGTTAAACATCTCACATCCAATGAGAGTGTTGTATGAGTGAGAACTTGAAGAAAGGATGCCTTTGTCGGTTGCAATCACCTCATTGTGCATATTTGGCAAATCTTTGTGCATTTCTGTAGTGCGCCTTTACTACACATGCGTCCATACAATTTCTAAGTAACCCATTTAGCCCTGATAGCACTACATCAGGAGATAGATCGACCATGATAAGCAAGGGTATTGCCATATTGGCGCTAAATATTCAAGGGAAGTGCCAGATTAGCTTGGCGCCTGATGGCGCCAAGCTAATCTGGCATTACACTTGAAATATCATGGTTGATCCGTATCCTGCAAGTGGTACACATATCTCCAAAGTTTGGAGAATACAAACGTTGGGTTAAATTGGTTAACCCCTTTGTAATATAGCCCACTGGCACTGTTTACAGTACGCCAATTGTCAGATCCAGGGTTCCTCAGCCCGAAAAGATGGCGGTGTGTTCAGTTAACGCCGGTATTGTGACAAACTGACTTACCAAAGACTACCAGCAGCCATCTGTATATCTGACATGCTTTCGTTTTTTTTTTGTTTTTTTTTAATTTTTTTTATATGGCCTTTTGTTTTCCAAACTCATAAATCGTAACTCTTTCACTGCGGGGACACGGGGAAAAAAACACACTCACGAGCCCCAGGATTTGTAGGGGCTCATGAGCTTCTATGTCTCTTACTTGCCGCTCCATACGTATATCTGCGTAGGCCTACCTCATGCAGATCTTGTATTGGGCCTTCAATCTGCGATGCTGTGACTGTGAGTGGTGAGGTTTCGTTTGAAACGAACGACTGCTGACAAGGAACGAGAGCGAGAGTCGCGGTTGAGAACCAGCGTGAACCATTCCAGATATCTCCAAGAAGCATAGATCTTCATCAGCCCTGAGGGCTCATGAGGATCTATCCCTCTTGGAGATGTTTGGAGCGTTGTTTACACTTATGATTCAAGCTGGTTATTCGACGTGACTTCGCTCTCGTGCCTTGTTGGAATCATTCGTTGCAAACGAAACCTCACGAATGCTGAAGCTAGTACGTCCATCTTTTTGTGAACAGCGAGATTTTCATTGTATCACAATGAAAGTCCCTCTTTAAAAAAAATAAAAAATGGACTGACTGTATTTTTTTGTCACCTTGCGGAGCAGAAGAGTACCCTGCTAATGGATAACAGTGATTCGCATTGTAGGAACTTATATATATATATATATATATATATATATATATATATTATATATATTAATATATATATATATATATATATAATATATATATATATATATATATATATATATATATATATATATATATATATATATATATATATATATATACATGTGTGTATGTGTGTATGTGTGTGTGTATGTATGTATGTGTGTATGTGTGTGTGTGTATGTAATGTAATGTAATGTATGTATATATGTATGTATGTAATGTAATGTAATGTATGTATATATGTATGTATGTAAATATATATATATATATATATATATATATATATATATATATATATATATATATATATATATATATATATATATATATATATATATATATATATATATATATATATATATATATATACACAGAAGCTGCATGTGGTCTTAGACTTGTACATTACAGGCACTAGGACAGCCGTAACCCAATGCGCTAAAAGCCGTTGGGCCGATGTCGGCCCGATGGCCTTTAGCGCATTGGGAAGTAACCGCGGTACTAGATGAAGTCCATCTTATCTGACAGTTTTGGCAAGAATGGTGGATGCTGGATTATGATTGACAGTGTCTATGGAGGCATTCGTACAGTTAAAGGGGGATGGCGGAAAGACTGGGGGTGGGGAGGGGGGGGGGGTGGTGGGGGGGGGGGGGGTTGTTACAGTACATTAACACTATATATACTGTTCAAATGACAGATTTTCTATGTAATGCTTTTTTTGTTTTAATAAATTGGACATAGTGAATAGTACGCAATATCTCCTTCACAAATGTTTTTAGTATGACTTACAATGATGCTGGACAAACGGGCTGACTTAACTCATTCTACCCCAAACACACCACAGCAAGATAAGGATCGACCATGATAGTTCAAGGGTGATGCCAGAATAGCTTGGCGCCTGTGGGCGCCAAGCTATTCTGGCATCACCCTTGAACTATCATCGTCGATCTGTGTCCTGCACTAGAGTGCAGTCATCAGAAGACAACCACAAAATTTGGGGATTTCGGTGTTGGGGTAGAATGAGTTAAATTATGAAACCTGAGTGTCGTAAAATGAAAGGCTTCTCTGCTCTCCTTCTCCTTTGTACGCACACCGAAAAGTTCTTCCGCCATGCACAAAGACCAACCCACAAGGATTGCGAAAAGAAGGCTAAAAAAACTTTGAAAAGTCATAGTCGAGGCAAGGCAACATCTATTACCTGATGAATCAGCGAATTTGGCAGTCAAAGCCCGCCAGGGAACAGATCGTTTTAAGTTCTTTTCAGGATGCACTCTTGTTTGCATCATCATTTTGCACTCTGCTTCTCTTCAGGATGCACTTTTGTTTGTATCATCATTTTGCACTCTGCTTCTTTTCAGGATGCACTTTTGTTTGTATCATCATGCTGCACTCTGCTTCTTTTCAGGATGCACTTTTGTTTGTATCATCATTTTGCACTCTGCTTCTTTTCAGGATGCACTTTTGTTTGTATCATCATTTTGCACTCTGCTTCTTTTCAGGATGCACTTTTGTTTGCATCATCATTTTGCACTCTGCTTCTCTTCAGGATGCACTTTTGTTTGTATCATCATTTTGCACTCTGCTTCTTTTCAGGATGCACTTTTGTTTGTATCATCATTTTGCACTCTGCTTCTTTTCAGGATGCACTTTTGTTTGCATCATCATTTTGCACTCTGCTTCTTTTCAGGATGCACTTTTGTTTGTATCATCATGCTGCACTCTGCTTCTTTTCAGGATGCACTTTTGTTTGTATCATCATTTTGCACTCTGCTTCTTTTCAGGATGCACTTTTGTTTGTATCATCATGCTGCACTCTGCTTCTTTTCAGGATGCACTTTTGTTTGTATCATCATGCTGCACTCTGCTTCTCTTCAGGATGCACTTTTGTTTGTATCATCATGCTGCACTCTATTCATTCTAGCAGAATGCTGAGTTCATCAAAGCGCAATAGAGGGCAAAAACTGCGCCAGCTGATTGACAACATAATGGTTATTGCCGAGCTGTTTACAGCGCCCTGTTTCATCTTTGAAGAAACCAAAAAATGATGAACGGCAAGGGAAAATAGCGCCACTTAGTTTTCAGTTTTAGAATGCTAATGTTTTTGCCTGTCTGGTAGTTGTTTATCAGGACTGCAAGAAAAAAAGTACACGCATTTGTTATTTTGTCCTGCGGAAATTTTATTCTGGAAATCCGCTCACGTCTTCGTGCAAATGAGGCAAACGTCTGGCGACTACCGTACAAAAAAAGTTATATTAACCCCTTAACTAACGGGGCAAGGCGAACGCTACCCAGCTTGAAGAGACATAAACACTCATAAGCCCCCGCGACTGCGGAGGCTCATGAGGATTTGTGTCTCTTGTTAGTTCTGTGTTCTTTGTGCTTATGTTTTACTTCAATCATTCTCGCGAATGTAGATCAGCGTACAGTGGATTCAGACGCGAATTTCGTGATCACTGGCATCGAAGGGGTTAAGTTCGACCAGCTTGTGTGTGTGCGTGCGTGTGTGTGTGTGTGTGTGTGTGTGTGAGTGCTTGTGTGTGTGTGTATGTGTGTGTGCGTGCGTGCGTGCGTGCGTGTGTGCGTGCGTGTGTGTGCGTGTGTGCGTGCGTGTGTATGTGTGTGCGTGCGTGTGTGTGTGCGCCTGCGTGTGCGTGTGTGCGTGTGTGCGTGTGTGTGTGTGTGCGTGCGTGTGCGCCTGTGTGTGTGCGTGCGTGCGTGTGCGTGCGTGCGTGCGTGTGTGTATGTGTAATTGCGTGTGTGCGTGCGTGCGTGATTGTTGTAGGTGTGAGTTTGTGTGCGTGCGTGTGTGGGTGTTAGTTTGCGCGCGTTCGCTTGTAGGTGTGTGTGTGTGTGTGCGTGCATGCGTGCGGTTGCGTGCGTTCTTGTGTACGTTCGTGAGTAGCACTAATTCCTTCCTATTCTTGCGCTATTTTTTGCAGTAAACGTTGTAACAGAGTTACCGAATTAAGGTACTGACAACCCTTTTCTCAGTGAAATGCGTCCAACAACAAGCCCTGTGGGGGAAAAAAAAGTTTTCCAAACTGTGAGCAAAGAGCGCTGATGATGGGAAAAACGAAAGTACACATCTTCCTAGTTTTCTCATTTTGCTGCCAACCCAACCTCTCTCCAAATAAATACATACTAAATTGAAACAAATTGCCTCACGAAACGTCGCCTTTCCATAACAGTGCTAAATCCCTTTCCACCTGGTCTTTGTGAGCAACAGCTGAAAAAGATATACAGCAAAAGGCATAGATTATCATGACTGAGCCCCTGCAGATGCAAGGGCTCATGAGAATCTATGCCTTTTGCAGATCGAGAGTGCTGAGGGGTTCACTATCAGTGTCTGTTCATCCCTGCCCCTACTCAGGCATCTTTCCACGAAACCAATTAGTAACGTGTAATTGCACGGGGAAAAAAGTGATCGTGTTTATTGCATCAACGCACCCAGCTAAGCATCTGAGAAGAAACGAGCTCAGTTGCACGAGTGAACTTAAAATATTGCACACGCCGCCGAGCAGCATGATCCACCATAGCGTAACACCTTTGCTTACAGGCTTGCGCAGGATTAAGTTAACATATGCAGCTGACTTGATGATGAAACGTTTTTATTCAGGATAAAGTTTTAGGCATGCGAATGCCTCTCTTACAGTCCTGACTTAGGTTCATCAGCTGTGTCTGGGGACACCTGCCCCCGGTTCAGTGCAGGAAACTTTTCCAAGCCATTAACCCTTATCATTCGGAATACACCAGTGTGTGAAATAAATTTGACTAAAATAGTTCAAGGGTAGTGCCAGAATAGCTTGGCGCCTCTAGGCGCCAAGCTATTCTGGTACCACCCTTGAACTAAAGCCATTGGTCTTCTTCTTCTTCTTCTCGAACGCCGTCACACTTGGAGTTTGGCTCTCAAAATGAAATCTGTGGTCTTCTGTAGCGCCCCCACAGGCCCGTTTAGTTTCTCTTGTAGAGTGGCGGGCTTCTGCCATATTTCCTCCTTCAGCAGCTGGTGGTTCCCACAGTCCTGGAGGATGTGCTCTGTGGTCTGCTCTGCTTCTTCACAAGGGCACAGGGGAGATGGCACGAGGTGGAAGCGTCAACTCTGTGCAGGTGGAAATTGAGTAGGTTGTGCCCGGTCCTCAGACAGAAGATGGTTCCCTGCTCTTGTCTGGACAGCTGATGGTAACTGTCTAGGCTCCGTTGTGGTGGTCTGTACACAGACTTAATGATGGTCTTCATCTCTGTTCGTCTTGTTCTTTCTCTGCGCCTACTTTTGCCATTCTGTCAGCTTCTTCATTGCCGTAGATGCCACAGTGTGAAGGGATCCACTGCAGCACGAGTCTGGTGCACTTGATGTTTTTCAGTGCCTCTTGTAGACGTGGCAGTTTGCTTGCTGTTGCTGCCTCAAGGAGAGACATGGCATCAGTCAGGAAGACAATCTGGGCATCAGGGTCTGCAGTGCCACTAAGGGTGTTTGCAACGCGGACCAGGGCTTCCACCTCAGCTAAGCCATTGGTCTATATCCGTATCTGTAAGTACTATAATGTAGCTTGCATATTGCAGTGCACAAATTGGAAGCTTTTAGATCATCAGAATGATAATAATTGGTTTAATCAACTGTCTGCATCGCAGGGATCATTTTGCGTGGGGCTAAAACTAGCTAAGACAAAGCCGCTAAGACTCTGGCAGGCAGGTACTGGCTATTGCAAATGATGTGCAACTCGACCCTGACCCTTACTGACTTTGCCAGTGGATGCAGATTGCGTTTCTGGAATCTTTGTTAACTCATTCTACCCCAACACCGAAATGCCAAAATTTTGCCGTTGTCCTCTGAAGACTGCATTGCAGTGCAGGACACAGATTGACCATGATAGTTCAAGGGTGATGCCAGAATAGCTTGGCGCCCATAGGCGCCAAGCTATTCTGGCATCACCCTTGAACTATCATGATCGATCCTTATCTTGCTGTGGTGTGTCTGGGGTAGAATGAGTTAAATCAAAGCCATGAACCCCAGCCGTCCAAGGAACGTGGACACAGTGGTATCAGCAAGCGGCACAGATCCTCATGAGCCCCCGCAGTTTGGTGTCAGCAAGCGGCATAGATCTTCATTAGCCCCCGCTAATGCGGGGGCTCATGAAGATCTGTCTCTTGTAATTGAATTGTGTTCACTATTGAAGTGGATAGTTACTTAATATGATCTTAGGGGGGAAAAAAAAAACTCTTTTTGCAGTTAAAGGCGATAGTGAGTCGTTATAATATATCTGTTGTATTCACATTTCTGCGAATACCATAATAAATTAATAATACCCGATTCTTTTAGGACCGTACACCATATTTGTTTATTTCCGTGGCTTGGAAAACTTTCACTGAACTGTATAGTATATGGTTCTTGACTATCACTAACGTGTCTTAATAAAAGGAAATTTGGTATGTTATTCAGCAGCTTTCAACTCTAAAATAAACATATAAGTTCTTTTTGTTTTCCGCAAACATTGTCTTGGAACCGTCAACTCACTTTTGCGTTGATACGACGTGAACTTAGAACAAGAAAATATCACATATCTGTGCTGCCTTTGCTGCAGTGCACAGTGCACTTTTGAATAATACGTAGCTAGCTTCTTCTTGTTGTTGTGGATGGTGATGTAATGGCGCCTGGGAAGGCGCCAAACTAATCTGGCACTACCCTTGAACTATCATGGTCTATCCCTTCCCCCCCCCCCCCCCCGCCCCCACAACCACCCACCGCTGGTATCCAGTCTGTCCAATAATACGCCACACCACTACCCCTGGCGGTATCTTGACTGAGTCATTCTTCGTCATATCTTTAAAAATGAACCGTTCGGCTTACGGCGACACAAGGCTTTCGCGTTTTATTACCCGTTCTTACGACGCAGTGTGGAATACAGCTTGCATATCAATTAACCACTGCACTGCCAAGACAAAGCGAACACCACACAACTGCAAGAGGCATAGATCCTTGCGAGCCTCCGCTGTCGCGGGGGCTGATGAGGATCTATGCCTCTTGCTGACACCGCTTTGTATCCATGTCACCCCAGGGCTCTTCTTTGGCGTGGCCAACGAAGATTTCAAGACAGTCTGCGTCAGCTGACAGTAAAGAAGTTAATTAAAAACGAACCATTCGGCTTGGGACAGAAGGTGTCCATGTTTTATATTGCCTGTCCTTACGACACAGCGTGGCATACAGTTAGCATACCAGTTAAAGCGCGAGGCCGGGACAACCGGTGCAGAAACTTTGATAAACTTGTTTTTCAATGGTGTCCATTCAGAGGACTCTCCACAGAGTGACATTTATGGGTTTTAACGACAGAAGGAGTTAGCATACATCTGTTGAGGTAGCTTGTTAGCAGAGAAAAAGGGGGGGGGGGGGGGGGTGTAGATAGGGGGTGGTTGGTTGGGTGGGGGATATGCTTTAATTAACATGAATTAGTTTTCCATTTTAATATACTATGCATTGTTCGGCTGCAGCTTCCTGTGAGGGTGTCTCTTTTATCTCACTAATTTATTTATCCAACATTTCGGCGCGCCCAGTTCGTGTTCGTAAAGCGATTACCTTCGCAACGTCTTGTAAATTAAACATTTCTACTAACGAAATACAACCAAAACAATAAACAAACAAACATAAAAAAAAGTATGAGATACAGAGTTTAATGGGCCCCGCTGTAATGTATGTATCTTGCTTGTCGAATGTAGTCCATGATTCTAACCAAATGGGTTATCTCTCCATGAAACTGCGATGGTTTAGGGGAACATTATTTCCAGCTGTTTGCTGTAAAAGGGGTTAACTCATTCGCGGCCAGCCGCATCCGGATGCGCGGCATAAGCCGAGCATCCGGATGCGGCTTGCCGCGAATGAGTTAACCCGTTTCACTGTGTTGTGGACGCTGACTGTTTCTCTGAAATCCTCGTTTATTCAAAGCCAAAGAGCCTCAGGCGTCCGAAGTACATACACGCAAAGTGATGTCATCAAGAGGCATAGATCCTCATGAGCCCCCGCAGTTGAAGATCTATGTCTCTTGCATGTTAGCTTGTGTTCACTTTTTCTTGGCGGTTAACGGGGTTAATTGAAAGTCGTGCACTTCTATACACCTTTTGTGTCACGCTTGTCTCTTGTTGTGTCTGGCGCTGGGATTAAGGATGACATAATATTCATATTCATAGTTTTCATTGTATGCATGAAATTGTATCTCGCGGTGTGGAAGACGAAAACTAATGGTGAGCATTTTTGGGACGGCGCATAATCTGACATGCTACACATAAACTGATCACGTCACTGCTGAACCACAACAAAACAACTCCAAAATAAAAGAGGCATAGATCCTCATGGGCACCCGAATATGCGGGGACTCTAGAGGATCTCTCTTGTGTCCCTCATTCATATGCGTGTGCCTCGGTTACGAGAGACAACTGCCGTGGTACCGGAGGCAAAAACAGCTCAGACGTCGGTAACGATTTTTTTGTCGTAATCAAGATGTCTGTTCAAGATGGCATCTCTGCGCTCGGAAAGGCCCATACGCGCTCCAGAAGTCTTCGCAGTGTTCCGTTCGATAACGCACCAATGTTGGTCTGGTTTGTTATGGATCTCTCATGTCCTTTCAAGTCTGCCCAACGCTCGCTGCCTTTCTCCGTACCTCTGCTCCGGAGACCATTGATTGTGTTGTGTGGTGCGATTGGTTATGTTCCTGGAAATTCATACTCCCTCATGTTTCGGTTTATTTACAGGAATCGATCGTCGCGACAAAAAAGGTCTTCAGACAGCCAAAAGAAATTTCCAGTGGCTGGCAGGGAAAGGGTTACCACATTTGGTACGTGCTGGATCCGGCTACGCCGCATAAAAACCGTGTATCCGATGTAGCTCAAAATATTGTAATGTGCTCAAAAGGCTACCAGTGTGCTATAGTACTCAAAAGGGCTGTCTCTAACACCGCTTAGCTGTAAACTGACGCAAGAATGCCAGCTTTCAACAGTAGTGTATGCACCAGAAAGACTATTCGTTTCACAGTGTAAATCTCGTATCGTGTATCTGTTGCAAAGGGAACAATTACCAGTAAGTAAAGCTCCCCGGGCCCACGACGGCCGCAGTGGGCCCGCGGCGGCCGTCGTGGGCCCGAAGAAGTTTTGCTCGGGTGAAAAGGCCCACCCTGTGCGTGACAAGGGTCTTTGTGTTCTTTGAATTTATTATTTTGTTGTGAACTGAAAAGTTGTTTTACATGTTTTACAGGCCGCGTGAAGCATGCTTTAAAGATGAGGACCGGGTTTCTCACATGGCTGTAACATGCCTTCTGTCCTTGTTATCATTGAAACTGACTTTCTAGAACGTTGCATCTGGTTTTTTTAATAAGCGTATCCGATTAGAGAACAATATATGTCAACCCCCTTCGACTGCTATTCATCACGAATTCTGCGTTTGAAACCACCTGCACAATGTCAAAGTTAGCGTGAAGTACACAGAAGTAAACACTTGGACCAAAACTAGGCATAAAGAACATAGGACCAACAAGAGGCATAAATCCTCATGAGCCCCCGCGATTGAGTGGCTCATGAGGATTTATATCTCTTGAAGATGCGTAGCGTTCGTCTACCGGTAGTTAAGGGGTGACCCACTTTGGTACCGGTTTCAGGTCACTTTACAAATTTCAAATACAAGCGATCAAAAATCGCTGTAACTTCAGTAGCTGAACTGGCCCTTCGTCTGTCTTGTACTGTGTTTGTCTTAAATGGCGTAAATCCGTGTCTGTTACGTGAGTGTGCGTGTTGGGTTTCAGTTCAGTCGCGGCGCTTTGAGTCGATTTGCCCAAAAATTGAGAAAAAGCGCCTATATAATAAGGGTATTATTATTTTATTATTACCCGTATCCCGACATTTTATTTAGAGGGCCCCAATTTTCATGTCTGAGCTTAAATTATTTATGTGCAACAAACCAACTCGACAATAAAGTATTCGCATTCGTATTCGTTTAAATTGTTTATGTGATACAACAAAGAAAAAGAAGAAAAGACTTGTACCTAAAACGTGTACCTTAGCCGGGCCGCGCGAAACGCACTCAGTTGAATGACCTTCGCAAATCATTACCTGGCCTAGTCAGGCATACACCAAGGAACGACCAAAACACAGCATTATATCTGCACCATTGCACATAAAAAGTGACACTGCCATGTAATTATTCTGCACAGTTTAACACGTCCAATCTATCACGCAGATTGGAATAACATGCTGTTATTGTACCGACCAGGTGTAGACAACGTACCTGCTGAACTGTTGAAACATGGAGGAGAAGTAACAACGAAGGTCCTCACTACACTCTGTCAAAAGATCTGGGAGCAAAAGAAATGGCCAGTAGAATGGACACAGTCTCTAGTGATCCCGCTCCCCAAGAAAGGAAACCTGAAACAGTGCCAGAACTACAGAACTATCAGTCTGATAAGTCACCCTAGCAAAGTAATGCTTAGAATCATTCTCAACCGCCTCAAAACTTTCGCCGAGGAACTGCTGGCAGAAGAACAGGCTGGCTTCAGAGTTGGAAGAAGCACTGTAGAGCAGATTTTCAACTGCCGCGTCCTGATCGAGAAACATCTGCAGCATCAGTGCGAACTCTACCACAACTTCATTGATTTCAGGAAAGCATTTGATCGCGTCTGGCACGACGGACTCTGGCAAGTCATGAGATCGTTCAACATAGAGGAGGGACTGATCCAAATGATAGAAGCGCTTTACAAGAACGCCTGCAGCGCGGTTCTACTTAACAATCAGTCAGGCGAGTTCTTCAGGACGACGATCGGTGTCCGTCAAGGATGCCTGCTCTCTCCTGTCCTTTTCAACATATTCCTGGAGAAGATCATGCAGGAAACCCTCCACGACCACCATACTTCAATCTCTATTGGTGGCAGATCCCTGTGCAATCTTCGATTCGCAGACGACATTGACCTCATGGCAGGCAGCAATAGTGAGCTCCAAAACCTGACAGACAAACTTTGAAGTAGCGCAGGGTCTTATGGCATGGAGATCAGTACGGATAAAAGCAAAGTGATGATCAACACCACAAGCGACAGCAGCAGCAACATTCACATGAATGGCCAAAAGCTAGAAGAGGTCAATAGCTTCAAGTACTTGGGAGCCACCCTGTCCAAAGACGGTAGTTGCATAGCAGAGATCCGTATCAGGATAGGTACAGCAACATCCGCAATGGCCAGGCTGGACAGGATATGGCGAAGTAACTCCATCAGCTTCACCATCAAGTACAGGCTTTACAAGTCCCTCATAGTGTCTATTCTACTCTACGGCTGTGAGACTTGGACACTGCTTGCAGACTCAGAAAAGAAAATCCAGGCCTTTGAGAACAAGTGCCTGAGGAAGTTGCTCCGCATCTCGTACCGCGAGCACAAGACCAACGAATATGTACGGAGCATCGTCACTTCCCTGGTGGGCCCACATGAACCCCTTCTGGCAACCGTGAAACGGCGCAAGCTTGCTTGGTTTGGCCACGTGACCCGACACAACACCTTGTCCAAGACTATCCTCCAAGGCACTCTCGAAGGAAGTCGTCGGCGAGGTCGTCAGAGAAAGAGTTGGGTCGCAAACATAAAAGAATGGACCGAACTCGAGATGTCAGACTTGCTTGCCACCGCCCAAAATAGAACTCAGTGGAGAGCACTGTCTGTTGCTGCTGCCTTTCAGTCCCCCCAACGCCCAGTTCGGGCAAGGGACTGATGATGATGATGATGATAATTGTACCGATTATTCTCACTTTCATGGGCAGAGAAAGGCTTGAGAATGAACATAACTTGACGAACACCGAAAGTCTGTATGGACATAGAGCCTCTGAGCTCCCGCAGGCTGCAGGGGGTTCTTGAGGATCTGTACCTCTCGCGTAATTTACTTACGTTAAAAAAAATTACGACATTTTCTTTATCGGAGGATGTCGTGGGATTTGCGTGGGAACTCATTGTTTTGTTCTTGATCCTAGACTTAGTCGGACAAGTGCAAATATTGATTTGAGCGCAGAGCGAGCAGGAAGTGACGTACATGACTTAGAATGCCGATGAATATAAGCCACATTGCCGACTTATCATTTGGCCTATTACATGTTTTTTTTGTTTTTTTTTTTTTTGGGTGGGGGGGGGGGGGGGGGCGGGGAGGGGGGTGGTAAATCACCAAATGTGCCACTCATTCAAGGCGCCCCGCATCAGTAGCTGCGAAAGTGTCGTATAGCGTTGCCAGTTCAATAAATTATAATTTGGCCTCATAGCCCCTCCACTGCCAGAGCCACCTCGATGCAAATGACCGAAGATTCTCCTAGACCACTGACGTCAAGGGGAATCATGCGACTCTGTGAGTATTGTCTTAGCTGGTCATCTTATTATAAGTGTATCTGAGACGTCGAAGTGATTTCTAACCTTTGGGCAGTCGTTGCGCCTATTGTCGACGTGATTTCTGATTCTTTGGCTGTGGGTAGCGCTTTTTGTCGAGGTAGGAATCACCTCTACAAAAAGCGCTACCGGCAGCCAAAGGGTTGTGCTGTGATGGTTTCAGACACATCATTTTTTTTAAAGCTGTTACAGTGGCTTTCCACCGCAATCCGGAAGACGTGGAATGTTCAGCTTTCAAAATGACAAGTCTACCGTGAGTCCTTGACATATATTCAAGTGTTGACCAAGTTACCGAAGATAAAGGGCGTCAGAAAGAGGTGTCTGTCTAGCATCCCTTGTCACCTTCCGTCTCAGCGGCTGTCGACACCGTGCAAGTGACGTGTCTATTGCCAGGACAAAGTAGTGGAAACCCGAGCTAACCCTTATTACCGCAGGCAGCGGATGGATCACACACATACACACACACACACACACACACACACACACACACACACACACACACACACACACACACACACACACACATATGTACGTTTGCACACACACACGCACAAACCTACATACACATTCCTACATACACACACTGACAAACAAACAAACACACACACACACACACACACACACGCAAAAACCACCACCACACACATACAGGTACGCATGTTCGCAGCACGCACAAACGCACGCACACAGACACACACATGTGCGCGCCCGCGCACACACACACACACACACATTCACACACACACACAGTACACACACACACACACACACATACACACACACACATTCACACACATGTACGCACGCACATAAGAGCGTATACGAGCACACACACCGACACTACATAACTACGCTCACATGTTTACACGCACGTATGATCAGAGCGGAGAGAGATTGGGTGGGGGCGGGGGGAGGGCGGGGGGAGGGTCAGAGGGGAAGAGAAAGAGAGGGAGTGTTGAATAAACCTAAAGCTTTCACGTTTCCTGTGAACGCTGAAAAGTGTCCCTTGTATCATGGATCAGCTACGGACATGCAAAGGACAAATGGATGCACGGATAGACCTTCAGACCGTTATAAAGCGGACACGGTTCACCAGAACATGGACAGACCATTGAAAGCTCAAGGGATGTACCAGAATAGCTTGGAGGGTGAGGCGGGTTTGGGGTGGCGGGAGGGGGGGGGGGGGGGCGGAGGCTCTAGGACCGCGGCGCCGGCTGTACCTTGGGCCGGTATACGCATGGTATACGAGCTAACGATGACCTACTGCAAACTCTATTGCAGATCGCTGCTGTGTCCTCCACAGCCTGTAGCACAAAGAGACGGGTTGGTAAACAGGGAGACAAAGCAGAACACGCCGGAACACAAACACACAACAATAGTAGTATGAACGTGTGTGTGCTATGGGGGGATTTAACACGTTTCCGTCAGACAAGAAGCCGCTCTCAGTGATATAGGGTCATGACCCTGCCCGCAGTGAAAGACAAGCAGCTAATATAAGCAACCTTTGCCACGACATAATTATGTCATTATTGTGAAATAAAGTTCTGCTTTCACATACACGTGCATTGGACGGCAATGTTTTCTTTGCCGGTGCGTACGTAAAACAGGTAATCAACCAAAGGACCAGTCAACCAATCAACCAGCCATCTAAAAGAACAAGGCGGGATGACTGCCAGCTCTTAGATCTGAAGTAAATAAATCTAATTGGCCTGTAGGCACTTAGTATGGAAAAGAACTGTACAGCTACAGACCAAAGATCATAGATCTACACTGAGGAGCAAAAGAAATGCGACGTGACATTTTTTGGGAATAATCAGAAACCCTTAGTGTTAAAAAATGTCGCTTTTCTTTTGCTCCTCAGTGTATTTGTATAAGCCAGGATATTTATTTATTTATTTATTTATTTATTTATTTATTTATTTATATCGATTGAACCACTCAAGACCATTCAAGTGCATTCATTACATATAAACTACATGTATACTACATTTCCTAGTAAAACTCGCAGTTCTCTTTAGGATTCCACGGTAAACCCGCGGCACAGTCTGAAAAAGCCGAAGTTATTGCAAGAGTTGCGTGCCCCTGACTCGGAGCGTCAAGACGATCCGAACCAAAGTGGAGTATTCGTATATCATAATTTCTAGACAGACCTCGCGGCTGACACGCTTCGCGCTCGGTGACTATAAATCTAGCAGTTACTGAAGTGTCAGCCGCTCAGTCTGTCTAGAAATGATAATATGAACATTCCACTTCTTCTCTATGAACATTTCTGTCCCTTGCTCGAGCCTTTGCCTACAGGTACTTACCTTAACCCCTTCGCTGCCGAGAAGTGGTGAACCACAACGAACTGCAGAGACACAGATCCTCATGAGCCCCCGCCGTTGCGGGGGCTCATGAAAATCTATGCCTCTCGCTGACACCACTTAGTATCTATGTTTGTTTGTTTGGTTTTTGTTTTTGTTTTTTATTATTATTTTTTTTTGAACGGCTAGGGTTGTTTGGAGTAGAATTAACAAAGATTTCAGAAATCCAATTTGGGTCCTCAGGGAGTGAAGGACTACGAAAATCAACTACCCAATCCATCCATCCATCCCATCCCATCCCATCCCATCCCATCCCATCCCATCCAATCCCATCGCATCCCATCCCATCGCTTCCCATCCCATCCCATCGCATCCCATGCCTTCCCATCCCATCCCATCCATCCATCCACAAGCAAATTAAGAAATATATAAGAACAGCAGCTCACCAGAGTAGCAGTCGATGAGTTCCCTCTCACGGATGCCCAGTATCTCCCTGGTGCGGGTGTGTCGTGACTTTAGCTCCTGGTGCTGCACCTCCACCTCGTTCAGCTTGCCCTGAGTCTCGTTGAGCTGCAGCTGGCACGTGGCCTGGGCCTCAGATAGCGTGTTCTCTGACCGGATCAACTTCAGCAGCTGGTCCTGCTGCTCTATGGACTTGGCCTCGCACTCCGTCAGCCGGTCGGAGGACACGACCAGATTGTAGGCGCGGTCTTTGAGTTGGTTCTTCAGCACCGCTCGTTCTCGCTCTAATAAAGCCACCTTGTTCTCCGTGTCGAGCAGCTGCTGGTTCATTGAGTACAGGTCCAGCTGGGATTGCTCGTACATCTTGGTGGATTCGTTGACTTTGAGTTGCGTGTCGAACAGCTCCTGTGTCTTCTCGATAAGAGCCTTGCGTAGCCGGGCAAACTCCTCCTGGAGGCGGTCCAGCACGCCGTCGTCCACGCGCCCTGAGGACCTGGAGAGGTAGGAGTTCGACGGGGAGGAGGATTCGGTCATGCTGGGCAGCTCCAGGGAGTGGGCGGTCTGACTGAGCAAGGTGTGCACCTGGCCGTTGCCCAGTAGATTCCGCACCGATGTCTCCAGCTCCTTCAGCCGGTGTTCATGCTCGTCCTTGAAGAAGGAAAAGTCTTTCTGCATGGTGTCGATGCGCTCGGTGTAATCACTGCGAGTGTCCGTGTTGAAGCGTCTCTCCTGGTGCCGGCGGCCTCTCCTACTGGCGCTGCAGTGGTGATCCTCATGAGTCAGGTGAATGTTGTACACGCACTGTTCTTTCTCGTAGGACCGCACGAAACTGCACACGTTCTCACTCTTCGCCGTGTCCAGCACTACTACAAGCGCTAACAAAATACAACATCCCAGTAGAGGTAGAGTAGGAGGTAGTTTGGCCATCTTGAACTGATATGTGTATCGAGGTAATCGACTGCTGCTGCAAGCGTTGATGGTGTAAACGATGATAACGACGATGACGGCGATGGTGATCTATCCCATCACATCGGTATGACGGCGGAGCGAGTGCTTCAACAGAAATAGTGCAGAACGTTTGTAAGACGTCAAAATGGAGAGGTTATATTTGCAACGAACGACTCCCAACGACGAGCGAGCGAGAGCGAAGTCACGGTGGATAACCAGAGCGTACCAGAAAAATAGACACCACTCCAAACATCTCTAAGAGACATAGATCCTGATGAGCCCTCCGGGCTCATCAGGATCTATGCCTCTTGGAGATGTTTGGAGTGTTGTCTTCGCTTATGGTACATATTAACTGTCAACCGCGATTTCGTTGTCGTTAGTCGTTCGGCGTAAGATAACCTCTCTAATATATCGGGGATGAGTACGAGACGAACATCACCCGCCTCCCTCCTATCCTACACCCCCATCAAATAAATAAAATAAATTGCTAAATAATAAATAAATGAATGAATGAATGATACAAACACAAGTTTATGTGCGTGCTGGTAAGAGATTTTTCACCTACGGCTCCAGGCAGAAAGGTCGAAAATCAAAGACCAGCACGCATATATTATAACAAAGACGTTA
Source organism: Semisulcospira habei (assembly GCA_036245525.1). Classification (NCBI taxonomy): domain Eukaryota; kingdom Metazoa; phylum Mollusca; class Gastropoda; family Semisulcospiridae; genus Semisulcospira; species Semisulcospira habei. The sequence goes on along the minus strand of BTPG01000002.1, from coordinate 202,272,101 downwards.
ATTCGGTTATGTCAGCACACCACGGGTATACGACTATGCCTACTACTACACGTAGAAATCCTAAAATGAAAGCTTTTGCGCCGATCACACTGACGAAAAGACGCCCATCGTCAAAAGGACCACTGATCATTATACCTCTTTGACTGCCCGAACATGACTAGCAACATCCCAGTGCAAGAGACATAGATCTAAGCCTGTTGCGCTGGTCATGATCTAGACCAAGATATAACTCTTGTTGAATCTATGTTCCTTTGATGAGTGAGGATCTTTATTCGCTGAGTTAACACAGATTTAAGACACAATCTACCACCACGGGCGGTGAATGGCACGATAACTTTAACACAAAACACATCTGCATCTCAACCACAGGAAAAAGCCATTAAAGATTTGATAAAAATATCGGCTCCCTCTACAAATTATCAGTAGATTACAAAGGGCGCTTTACAATTTATCGCCAATGGCTTGGATTGATACGTACTACTGCTATTTTGTAAACCGCCTGGTTTCGTGCAAGGCCGTTAAGAGGCATTTTCTCCCCCCCCCCCCTCCCCCCCCCCCCCCCCCCCCGATTGCTATAGATGATACCGTTCGGCGTAAAAGACGCGTATACGCGTCTTTTACGCCGAACGGTATCATCAGTAGCAGTCAAGGGCGGGTTACAGCAATCTACTCCATCTCTATGCTGGGGTTCGATTGCTAAAATTCGCCGATACAATGGGTCATCAATGTCGTCTTGCATCAGCTAAGACTTTTCTACCCTTCTTTTCACAATCCATCTGAGTTGGCACGCGTTCCGGAAGTTTTCCACCGCCTTTTGAGTGTAACGGAAGGAACTTTCACGAGTACAAAAAAAAGACGGAGAAACGTCGTTCATTTTGTGACATTCAAACTTCATAATTTAAAACAGCCCTTGTGTCCAGCATTTTTCTAAGACATACTAATAACATTTATAAAGAGATATTGCGATTTATCAATCATTTACTCGGCCTGCAGTAGGTTGCTTTAAGTAAAAATAATCTTCTGGCTCAACCACTGCGACGAAGTGCACCTTTTAAATTATATTATTATTATTATTATTATTATTATTATTATTATATAATTATTATTATTATTATTATTATTATTATTATTATTATTATTATTATTATTATTATTATTATTTAAAATAAACAGTTTATCGACTCTCTGACAGTAAAAAAGAAAAGACAAACGCAAGGCAGTGAAGATGATGTGAAGTGTAGGCTTTATCACCCCCCCCCCCCCAACCCCCAACCCCACTCCACCTCTTTTGAGATAGCAGCCATGAACCGAGCCATAGGTCAATTCAAATCAAGCCAATTATTTGCGTTTATCGTTGTTATTTTGAGCCTCCTAGACTGAGAGAGTTGCCGCAAACGACAGCTCTCTCACCCACGGCTGTAGGCTGAGACGAAAAACGACGAGAGTTCAAACGAGCAGACAAGGTACATGCCAGATAACTGTGCACCAGAAACACGTTTTGAGCCGTGCTTTCGTACGTATATCTATTCGATTTTATTCCCCGGGAAGCCACACGAGCAAAGACAAGATACATGCTAGAGAACCGTGTATAGTCCGTTTGGGCAAAGCTGCCTCGTGTTTTCTGCAACTGAACAACATTTTAACGCAGATAATTTCAGTCAAGACTACACTAAGAAGAAAAGATGATCACCAACTTTGGTCCTAATTTATTTTTAATTTTCCATTAGTTATGACAACAACAGTTTAGCCGCTGCCCTCGGGAGATTTTTAACATGACCCATTTATTCCTCTTCAAAAGTTAATTGGAAAAAGACGCACGAGGCAAGTTTTTCTCAAACGGACTTTATCAGAAGCCCGTATTTTCGTTCGTGTATCGATTGGATTTTATAGTCCCGGAATATCAGGTGTAAAGATGTTTTTGAAGTGCTAATTTTCATTCCGCAAACCATAGTCTACAAATCAAATTCAACCCGTTCACTGTCCAGAAAAAGTAACTTGAGACAAGATCCAACTGCAAGAGACATGTATACATCTTCATGAGCCCCCGCAGTTGCGGGGGCTCATGAGGATCTATGTTTCTTGTTCACAACCCTTTGTATACTTATCCAAACTTCTTTGGATGGCTTGGGCTCCTTGACGAATTGACGCTGATGCCGCTGGCACTAAGTGAAGGGCCGTTTAATAAGATAAACGGCATTTCTAATGCCTTAATGATGTTCAGTATTCGGCCTTTTTTTTTTTTTTTTAATATGACCGGACACAGGCATTGGATGATCTTTGCGCAACTGGTTAGTTCCTAACGCGGGCAGCAGTACAGATAATTGTATGACTGTGATGATATATATGCACTCAAAATGTGTGTTGGTCTGTGATTTTGGACTTTTAGGCCTCGAGCCACATGGTCCAAAATCACAGACCTTATAGTATACAGTACAGGTACAGGCGCCAATCAGATCGAACTAGAGCGCTTGGGCCGGTTGCATGAGTAAGCTTAGTCCTACGCCAGCCACTAAGCAAGGTACCCCGCTATAGCGGAGCACCTTGCTTAGTGGCTGGCGCAGGACTGACTAAGCTCATTCACGCAAATGGCTCCAGGACCTTCAGCGTTGTGGTTATTTCAATGTCCTTTGACTCAGGCCGGTCTAGCTATAAACACATACCTTTTTGGTAATGGCTGTCATTCACCGTGATTGCATATTTTGTCTGTGGAAGGTTAGCCCGATCCCCACCAGTGCGTATCGCAGCGCACAGTAATATCACATTTGTGAAACCTTATTCAGTTTCTTACTACACAGCAGGAGAAATTGAGACAAAACGGCTTACCTGTAATTGAATGCTGCCAGTGATTGCTGCCAAAGTTTCCCAGGAACAAATTTCAATACTTTGATCTTACTCGCAAAAAAAAACATTCACTAAGTGGTCATCTGTCATTCAAGTACCCTGCCTGACCCCAACAGGGCGCTGTATTGGATCCGTCCTCAGTGTCTGTCACACACACTCACTACTCCCAGCGATTTAGCGGCCGATGGGTTTTAGCGGTGCAGCTTTGTCAAACAGTAGCTAGCTTGGCCTGCTAGGCGCAAACCGACACTTCACGGCTAACCACTTCACTAACCACAGTGCGCCGCTTTTTTCTGCGGCTTGGCTGTCGTTTCGTCTCTGTGTAGCTTGCCGCGCTGTGTGCTTAGACCTTCAACCACGGTCTCAACCCATCTGGAGGCAGCCCCCCCACCCCCCCCCCCTTCCCTCCCCCTTTCCCCTTCAGCCAGACCCTGCCCACCTGCATGGTACTGACATATATTCTCATGGGCATGTGCAGCTTTCCTCAACTTTAAAGAAGTACATGTATATAGTATTGGATCTCATGAGTCTATGCAGCCGCTGTGAAAGCGGTTGCAAGGGCTCATGAAATCCAATGCTATTCGTGAGGGTCGGTTTCACCTGTATACGAAGTACTAGAGACCTGTACGTGCATTTGAGCTGATTGGTTCATGTTTTGAAGGTTGGACGTTGCATCCTTGCCTTTAAAGGGCCGCGCTACCATATCATTTAGAGTCGCAGCCTGCGCTTGCATGACGTAGATCCGACATCGACTCGTAAGGGGACGTCGCATTGCCAGGCTTCAACTGACCCTTTCGCTGCTTTATGGAAATCTTTGTTAATTCAAAGCCCAACAATTAAAACCGTACAAGCAACATGGATACAAATTGGTCTCAGCAAGAGACATAGATCCTCATGTGACCCCGCAAATGCGGGGTCACATGATGATCTATGTCTCTTGCCGTTTGGATCGTGGTCACTTTTTCTCTTCAGTGAAGGGATTGAAGCGCGCCGAATATAGGCCGCTAGTACTGATGTATTTTGAGAACTTAACTTTCCGCCAATTAACCTAACCCTCCTTTTCCCGCCGCTGTGGACATTCGCCGTTATAAGTTGTGCCCGGCCCTCGCGGAGAAAATGGAGGGTTGCAGACGGCCATTTAGATCAATGTCAGTTTTCCCGGGAAATTCGTAGTGTGTTAGGCGCGCTATAACCCTTATCATTCGGAATACATCAGTGTGTGAAATAAGTTTGACCACTAAAATAGTTCAAGGGTAGTGTCAGAATAGCTCTGGCGCCTCTAGGCGCCAAGCTATTCTGGCACTACCCTTGAACTAAAGCCATTGGTCTATATCCTTATCTGTAAGTACTATGATGTAGCGTGCATATGGCAGTGTGTAGATTTGAAGCTTCAATTAGCCTCAGTATGATATAGGTTAAACCTCGGTCGACTATCAGTAATGACTTGAGGTGATGAAACTGCACGAGTGAAAGAAATACTCATCCGTCACAACACAGTGCTGGGAAGTGGGTGAGTGGCTCATTTGTCTGTCAGCGAAAGTGCGAAAATATATCCACCGTGACTGTGAAGAGTCAACGAAAACAAACCACATACAATAAACACTCCGTAAGGAATGCCAGGCACAAAATGGGGTCTGAGACTACACGACAGACGTGTAGATTTACGAGGGGCTTTGTCTTGATGATGTTCATGACTGACGCCACTTCAGTTGTGTGCAGCCAGACCCTTACATTACCCGGGGTCCTGTGGTACGTCGAGGTTAATGCCATTAACCCCCTCGGTGCCATCTGGCGCAGATTATGAGTTTCTGCAATCTTCGATAATTCAACAACCAAAAAATCCTAGCTGTCTCAGAAACATGTATGCAAAGTGGTGTCAGCAAGCGGCATAGATCCTCATGAGCCCCCGCAGCTGCGGGGGCTCATGCGGATCTATGACTATTGCAGTTGTGTGACGTTCAATTTTTTCGGCACTGACCCGGACGGGTTGACTTTCTTCAAACCAATCGCTAATTAACATCATAACTGCCAACGACGCAGAAAGTGTGTTTATGGAATCTCGGTTATATTAATTGTAACGCCAAGGAGCTCCAGAAACACTGATTCAAAGTGGTGTTAACGAGAGGCATAGAATCGCATGAAATCGCTCCGAGCATATTCAAAATGGGTGACTCATTCAAAAGAAAAGTTGCCGTTTATATGAAGTCCGTAATGTTTGCTCTATTTGCTAGGGCTCATGAAGATCCTTCACTAGATAGGTACGAAAAATGACATAGTCACTGACTGTGTTAATATCTTCACCGTTGTAAAATAAAGATTCATTGATTCACTGCCGAGAAAAAGTGACCACGATCCAAACGGCAAGAGACATAGATCCGCATGAGCCCCCGTATTTGCGGGGTCTCATGAAGCTCTATTCCTATTGCTGAGACCAATAATGTCTCTTGCAGTTGGATCGTGTTCAGATTTTATGGGCAATCACGTAAGAGGTTAGCACCCTCCTTTTCCCCAAAAATACAAAACTAAAAAAAACCAAAAAAAAAAACCTCAGTGCACGATGGAAAAAAACAACATGCGCCCCAGACGTTTTTTTTTTTTTCCTTTTTTTTTTTTTTTGTCTACCGTATTGAAAGTACCGTAGACTTTGAGATGGGGCTGGTCGGAGCAGGTTCCGTAGCATGCAAATGAACATAGGCACATCAGACAGTGAAGTAACACGACAAAAATTACGTCATGCCTAGCTACGCTAACCGCGCGCCGGCTCAGTGTTGAACGTACATTTGGCGGGAAGCGCCGCGCGCGCGCGCGGTGACACGTGTGTGTGTGTGTGTGTGTGCGTGTGCGTGCGTGTGTGTGTGTGTGTGTGTGTGTGTGTGTGTGTGTGTGTGTGTGTGTGTGTGTGTGTAGACACGAGTATCTCCGATAGGCCTGAAACTTTAGGAAATGTTTTGTTCGAGATGCCTGTATTTCGGAGCGAACCCGAGCATATTCAAATTGGGTGACTCATTCAAAAGAAAAATCATTTTGCCGTTTATATTAAAGTAGGTTGACCCATATTTGGGTCCGTAATGTTTGCTCTATTCACTTGGAATTTTGGATATAGCTACTGAGATTTGGAGATAGACATTAAACGAGTTTGTAATCCAGCGTTGTACCTCTTCAACTTTTAAAATAATAATTAATTATTTTTGCAAGTTTTGGAGCCACTGTATACTCCCATCAAACAGTCAGCCATGGAAGAGGCTGTGTGGAACAAAACAGTGAGCCCTGGAAGAGGCTGCGTGCCTTTCGGATGAGTGACGTAAAATATGAAATGCGTCACTGTGTACACAGCGTCGTGAGTCGGACATCTCGTCAAGCTTATTGTGACGCCATTTTGATGCTCGTGCTATTCTTCTTCAGAATTCTTGTCGCTACATCAGCCCACAGAGCGTACTAATGGCGGGAAGCGCCGTGTGTCAGTCTTTATTTGTGTGCGTCGGCATGTGTGTTGATCAGAGATTGGCTTAAAGAGGATGGAAATGGATCAGATGGATAAGCTTATAAATATGAACTACTCTGAATGTTCCTAACAATACGGTAGACTTTGGGATAAAATCCTCATTTTTTTTTTTTTTTGTTTTTTGGGAGGAGGTGGGGGGGGGGATAGGGGGGGGGGGGGGCGATCATGATGTTCTGAATCCTCTTCGCTGCCTCTGGGTGCATAGTTTGCGTGTGACGTTTTAGTTTATTCAACGACCATAAACCACAACCATCCAAGGTAGCCATAACCGTCCAAGGAGGATGGATGCAAACTGGTCTCATCAAGAGGCATATAATTATCTTCATGAGCCCCCTCATAAAGCCAATGTAAGGATTAGCGAGGGCTCACGATGATCTTTGTCTCTTGCAGTTGGATCGTACTCAGTTTTTCTCGGCAGTCTAGGGGTATTCAATATCCGTGAGTGTTTGTTTTTGTTTGTTTGTTATTGTGTTTTTTTATCCCGAGGGTGGAGCCGTGGGGTGGGGGGCGGGTGGGGGTGGGGTGGGGGGGGGGGGGTGATGGCGGATGAGATTCTTTGACTCATAACAATCTCAGAAGTATAATTTGTGGCTTTTGACAGTTAATAAAAAAAAATATACGATCGAGGACTATATTTTAAAGGTGTGTCTCCGTGCTTTAAAAAAAAAAAAAAAACTTTCGGATATCCGGAGTGTCACTGAAGCACTTAATATTCCTTAACATTTTTAATTTCGGATTTGGGTCATGTACGCATAGCACAGTATCAACGTCTGAAAGGGTCCTCAGTACAAACCTCATGCTCTTGAGATTGTCCCAAAATAAAGGTTGATTTAAGATAGGTATATTTCAAGCAAGCTGAAAGAAAAGAAGCAGTATAAACACGAGTTTCGCCTTTACACTCCTTCTTGAACAGCTTTTTGACAGTCTATATGACCTAGTCATTAGAAGCGTGTGCCCTGCATTACACCTTTCACTTCCAGAGCCATGTGGGGGATTGGTTGGGGGGAGGGGGGGGGACCACAGTCACGGATTCACGAGTAGCCCCTTCCCTGGTACTGCAGAAATAGTTTGTTTCTGCAACCTCTGTTCTTTCGAGGACCAAAAGCCACAACCATCCAAGGCACATGCACACAAATTGGTCTCAGCATGAGGCATAGATCTTCATGAGCCCCCGCAGTCGCGGGGACTCATGAGGGTCTATGTCTCTTGCAGTTGGATCGCGTTCACTTTTTCTTGTCAGCGAATGGGTTAATTTTGCGATTCACAAATCACGAATTAATAGAATAAAACTGATTTTAAAATTGTTTTTAAAAATAGCATTCACGTTTCACGATGGAAGTACTCAAACAACGGGCAGGTGTGTGTGTGTGTGTGTGTGTGTGTGTGTGTGTGTGTGTGTGTGTGTGTGTGTGTGTGTGTGTTGGCGGGGAGGTGGGGGGGGGGGTGAAGCGGGGGGAAGGAATGACTGATGGTGGACGGGGGGTGGGGGTGGGGGGGGGGGAGGTTTCTACTTTGAATAGACAGTGTGCCAGGAAATAACCAGGACGTTTTTAAGATTACAAACATCTTATATTGGTTTCACGACGAACTCTTCTATCATGGATCACAAGAATGGATAAATTGCAATCACGCATCACGAGAACCGAAACAACGCCAATCACGCATTACGACGCCCCCCTCCCCCCCTCTCCCCCCTCCCCCTCCCCTCCACACACACACACACACACACACACACACACACACACACACACACACACACACACACACACACACACACCTTCAACCCCACCCCCACCCCCAACCCCTCTCTCTCTCTCTCTCTCTCTGGCGGCGTAGGGCTCAAAATCGTTCATTAGCCATAACGACAATGTACCAGTTGCAGGAGATGCAAAGCTAATCTGGCACTACCCTTGAATTATCATGGTCGATCCATCTACTGCTGTGGTCCGTCGGGGCAAAAAGGAATTAAAACCGCACCGTATCCTAGTAGCCGTATTTAGATGAACCGTTGTAGCTCAAGGATTGTGCCTGATTAGCTTAAGTCACAATGGTTGCCACAAGACGTGAAGAGTCGTCCCAGTTCACTTGTAATTACGTTAACACAGTTTCTGAAGGTGAAGGGGGAAGGGGGGGGGGAGGGAGGGGGGCACTGATGCCTGATAGTATTTCAGGTGACGTAGCGTAGAGCAGACCCGTGTGTTTTATGGGGATCTGTGTGTGACAATGGTACAGTGTTGGATACTCTGTCGACCCTGTGACCTTCTGTGCTTCACTCATTCAGCCCGACGCACGTACTTCCCAAATTTTGGAGGCGTCATCTAACGACTACGCACCTGCTGCAAGAGATGGATCGACCATGATAATTCAAGGGTAGTGCAGATTAGCTTGGCGCCGACAGGCGCCAAGCTAATCTGGCACTACCCTTGAATTATCATGGTCGACCCAACTCCTGCTGTCGTGCGTCAGGGCTGAATGGGTTAAACGAAATAATCGCAAGAAAAAAATCAGAAGAACGAACGAATCAACTAACCTACCAACAAACCAACCAGCCAACCAACCAACCAGTCTATCAAACATACAAAACGTACAAGCAAACAAGCAAAACAAAACAAAAATAAACAACTTAAAAGAAAAAAGAAAAAAACAGCAGATCATAACCCAACGAAGAAAGGAACACCTATATAAAAGACAGTTACGACACAATTGATTAATATTTCATCATAGACCAACAAACAAGCATACAATTCCATACTTACCTTGTTAGTGTGAAGAAGCTAAGCGAGCAAACAAGCAGTTGAGCAAACAAACAAACAAACAAACAAACAAGCGAGCAACCAACCAAAAATCCCACAAAAGACCTACAAACACAAGACCCAGCCAACAAACACAAAACCCAGGCCCAGATCAACAAAGAAACCATTACAAAATCATCTGAAAACTATGAGAACAACAGCAGAAAAATCATTGTTAACCTATTGTCCCCTGAGGTCGAAATGCCCAAATCTTGGAGTTGTTCTCTAAAGACTGCATTACAATCCAGGAGACATAATAGTTCAAGGGTGGTGCCAGAATAGCTTGGCGCCTATAGGCGCCAAGCTATTCTGTCACCACCCTTGAACTAGCGCGGTCGATCCATATCTTGCAGTGGTGTGTCTGGGCTAAATCATTTGATTTAATCGATACGCGTCGCAGCCGGATACGCGGCATAACACGTCTCGAATGAGTTAAAACTATGGCTATCGAGAAAAAGACAACTTGAACTGAAAGAGGAAAACACCTTGGAAAAAAAAAAATGAAGCCCCTCTATAACGTGGAGAGATATTGGAGGCATTTATTACACCTACCCCTCACCACGTGTCTGTAAAAGATAACTTTTTGTTCACTTATCACAGCTCCAGTGCGCAAGTGTTGAGGTCTTTGTCAAAGGCTAAGTGACTTTTGATCCAACTCTCTTTTTTCTTCTCTCTCTCCCTCATTATCGCCCCACATTCTTGGCAAGGAATCAATCGCCTTGGAAGGAAAAACAGTTTCAATACCACCACAACTAAGCCAGTCAGCGTCAATGAGACCAGTTTAACCCTTGAATAATTGAACACCGCAAAGCTGCAAGAGGTATAGACTAACATCCTCATAACTCCCCGCAGTTGTTCATAAGTATCTATGCCTCTTGCTGAAACCACTTTGTATCCGTGTTCTTTGGGCGGCCGGGGATCTTTGACGCTGAGTTGACAATAACGTCAAAAGCACAATGTACATCCACTGGCAATGAAGGCGTCAAGTCCTTAACACATTCGACACATGCTGCGAGACATTCCGAGTAACCAGATGCGGTGCCCATGTCTCCAACAAGTTATCCCTAGCATTACGCGCTGACAGATTTCAACTGGAATTGTGTTGACCCTGATAGTTCAAGGGTTGTGCCAGAAGAGCTTGGTGCCTCCAGGCGCCAAGCTCTTCTGGCACAACCCTTGAACTGTCAGGGTCTATCTTTCTCCTGAACTGTAATGTATTGTTATAAGGACTACTCCCAAATTTGATACTGTCGTCTTAGTAAAGTAAATATTGAGATTTTAACAAATCACCGGGGGATACAATTTTTCTTGTTATTCACGAAGTTTGTTTATGAGAAGTGATTTACGTTGAAGCATGCTGTCGAGATCTCAGAAAAAGTGTATGTTATATCCTACATTCGTTATTATTATCCGACCTTGTTCTAGGCGAAGTAGACTGGATAAGGCCTTAGATCAGCATCAGCCCGGGTGTTTCGCACCCAGTAAACAAAATCGCATCGGGCCCACGTCGACCTCAGTTGGCCCGCAATGATGTGCCCCATGGTGTTTTAACAGTTAAAAGCGTGTTAAGTTTCGCGGTCTGTCTTGTCTGACCCTGCATCTTGTTAAGCATACAATTATAGTCTAGCAGCCTTTTCGTTTTTTCCACGCAAACCCATCTGTAAACGGTCACCAGGGTCACACGCTGGAGGATTATCAGACGATAGCACGACGACGCCTCAGTAGACCTGTGGAATCTCCCGCGAAAGACAAACGTCATTCGCCTGCAAGAAGAACAGCAGTTCATGAGCTTGCAGAGTTTACTATATACTGTGGAAAGAAAAGTAGGCGATATTGAGATTTCAACCTGAATGGTGGAAAATTTTAAAAAAATGACGAGTTATGCCACCGATTATTCCCTCCACGGGCCTATATTTGCGGCACAAGATTGGTTTCGTTTTGCGGGTCACATGATCAGACTGGGAGCCATGAATACCGCGTCGGGGTCCTATGGCTAAAGTCACATGCAGGTTACTTCTTTTAACATCGTTTCAGTTTTGGTTTGCTTTGTCCTGTGATAATCGTGGCCATGTGTCCCGTTATTAAAACTAATTTGCTTTTTGTTAAATAATTAGGTAGCAATATACAGGCAACTGATCATCGTTTTGACTGACGTGATGCACACCCAGAAGTGCGCATGAAAAGGAAATTACTCGTCACTCTTATCTGCATCGGCCACTTCTGAGAGGAAAACAAGCTTGCCAGAAATCATCATCCATTGCCTATAATGGGACGTCTGTTTAACGTTACTCATCGTTCAGACTGACAGCAGGTAAGTTACCAATGCGCAAAAGGCCATCGGGCCGACGTCGGCCGTCGTTGGCCCGCGCACGGCCGTGTGCGGCCCCTTGACCTTGGGCACATTGGGTTTAGTAAGCTTCATAAGGCTGCATTTAAAATGTGGAACCCAAAGGGCAACAACTGTGGCAGTTGTCAGGTTCATGACACATCCATAGACAGCAAGGTTTTCACCTCAACACGCTTTGTTAAGATTGTGTGACACTTCGCATTTGGCTGATGTTTTCACTCTGCACTCCACTGAGTAAAAAAGTCGAAATATATTCTTTCAGTGTATTTAGAATCGAAACCTTATGAACAATCTTAAGGGATGTTGCTTGTAGTTTGGTTGTGTTTGGTCTGACTGATTTTAACGGTGATTCTAAATGTTATTTGGGGTTGTTTTAATAAGGCACTTCCGGTTTGTTGCTGATTAACAATTTAAAAAAAAAAATCAGTTGTCTGTGGATTGCAGGCTAATCATCTGACAAAGAACGACCAGTTTTGATAACGGTACACATAGCAAACCAAACCAAAGCAGACTTGAAGCCATTTTCACATAAATAGCCTGCTTGTGACTTTAACACATTCTACCCCAGGACCCAAATGCCCAGCATACAGGGAATACGCTTTCAGGTCTGTACAATGCGGCTCCTGTATCTGTTTATTTCTGCTTCGTCTGCCGCATACAAACCTTGTTGTTTTTTGTCCCTCGCAAACAAGCTCATTTCATGACCGTCACGGTGCCGCGCAAAAGATCCTCGGACTGACTACGGCCGACGTCAGCCCGAGGACTTTTTTTGCGGGCTGGAGTAGTGGTACGGAAACGTCTTTATTAAAATTATCTGTTATTGAGGTTTGAATATGTCGTTATGTAGGGTCTGCAGCAGTAACGACTTATTTTTTATATATTATATATATATTATTATTATTGACTGTCCTCTCTAGTGCGGCTCATACTCAGTCATATTGAAGGCTTTTCCTGTGTACGAGGAGATAGACTATTTCCAATTAACTTAACAAATAGATATGTTTGGTTGTTTAAGATGTCCTTGTGTGTTGCTGAAATTTTCATCGGTTATGTAGGGTTAACAGCAGCAGCGAGTTTTTCACTGAAGCCGGTCTTCTCTTCTGCGGTTCATAAACATAGTAAAGGCCTTTCCTTTTTTTTTACGAGAAAATGTCCCAAGCGATTTGTTATATCCAAAGTTTTGTGTGACATCAAAATTGTTAAGGCCCCCTGGCCTTCGCTAATCCGACTTTCACACTATGTTTAGAATTTCTGTAATTTGACAATAGAATAAAAAGAAAATCCAGCGCCACGCTGATAGGTAGATCGTGCCCTTTAACCCCATCACCCCGAGACAAAGTAAATGGCTTTCCATCTGCAAGAGGCATAGATCCCCATGAGCCCCGCTCGACTGCCGGGACTCCCCAGGATCTATGCCTCTTGCTGAGACCAGTTTATCGTACTCATGTTTCTTGGCGGCTGTCTTTTGCTCGTTGAATGGAAATAGATTTCGGAAATATATGCGTCATGTGGTTAAATGACCCACCATTATAACAGATTTATAGCTATGCACTAAAGTAAGTGTCTCGCGGCTGAATTGAGATCCATGCGCGGCTTAACATTACTATAGTCCAAACGCTAGCCCGGTCTACCGTGCACCCCCCCCCCCCCCCCCCCCCCAGTACTCAATAAGATGGGTTTCAAAGTGTGTACCTTAGTATGTCCTGAGATGTTTAAGCCATGTTCCCCTAAACTCCTTAGGAACACACCAGAGATATAGCCGATGACGCAAGGTTACCCCCGTTCACGTTCTTCGCGGATGCTAAAATGAGGTTGAGAAACATTTTCCTCTAAATAAATCAGAATTCATTCCAGAAGACCAAATCAGGCAATATTATGTTAAGGCACACCTTCTGCGCCCTCTGCAAAAAACAGAATGAAACAATATTGAATCTCTGGCTCACAGTGAAGGTATTTGTGCAACCAGTAAACGGCCATTTCCGTGAAATCGCAAAAAAAGACCAAAATATTGTGTCAGATGCCTTCAGACATTTTCTATAGCACTGGACTATGTGATGCTGTGATCACTGTGAGTGCCACAGTGGTTGATTTTGTATCCCTACGCCCAAGTTGTAAATTACACAAATTTAATAAGAAAAAATTACTAAAGTTATTCCATTTAATTTTGACCTCTCTTTACCTATATTAAGTTTCAATAATGTGAGCACAAAGTGCAAGAAAATAAGGAAAGTCGGCATCCTTTACGTGATGAATGATAACTTGTTCCCATTTAAAATTGTCGAATTGAGAAACGTACGTTGTTTCCGATGCCCTCAGAAATTTTGTATACACCTGATAGGTCTTTTTTTTTAGGTTTTATTGGTTAGGATAGAATACCACAGTTACTCTGAACCCAATTTTATGATGCTGTGGTGCATTTAGTGGCTGAATCTGCTGCCCTACCCCCATTTTACCAGTACGCAAAGGAACGCAAAACGATCATAAAAATTGCTTATGTCATACTCCAATGTTTAATTTAAAAAAAAAAAAGTTTAAATTTATTTATTTATTTTATTTATTTATTTTTATTTATTTATTTATTTATTTATTTTATTTTATTTATTTATTTATTTTTTTTTTTTTTTTGGGGGGGGCAGTTTTCTTAACAAAGTATGCATATTAAGCATAAATATTTGTGATCATTTCATTAATTTCAATGTGACCCATCAATTTAATTGTAATTCTTTTTAGTTAAGGCATAAAAAGGGGGGAACGTATGTAAATAGGGGCTGCCGCTGAAGCTTCTACGGTCTGCACATTCAGCACTCTTGTCAAACTCGGGGAAGGTGTACCTCAGGGAGATGTTGTGTCTGATGCTGTTCATGGTCTACATTAATGACATCAGTACAGCAGTACCAAGGTTCGTCTCGAACATCCTCCATTCGGATGACTTTGCAGTGTCGAGTGCAGCAGAACATAAAGAAATAGCATCCTGTAGAATCCAGGATGGTACCAATAGAGTCAGCAGCTGAACTGAAAGATGGTCACTCAAACTGAGCTAGACCATCTCTTTCAATCAGATGGAAGAGGTCAACTTGAAAACTGGAGACCTTCCAGTACCAAAGACAGACAGGCCAACTTTACTGGCAACAAATAAATTACTGGATTCATGTGGAGGCCTCACATCGAAGCCATGGAAGCTAGAGCTGTCAAAAAAAAAAATGTCTCTGATGAAAAGACTGGTGGGGACCACACTGGCGCAAATTACAGCATCCTCGCGTAAGCAAGCACCAGCTCGGTCAGAGGACAGCGGTACCAAGATACTTCGACAACATGAAACACTGTCTGCAAAACCAAAAAAGCCAGGCTTGACAAGATGCAGAACATGGGTCATTCTCATGATGCAGTGACATTCTTAGAGCACCCCAATTTAGGAAATGGAGGACATTGGAGCCACTGGAACGCAGAACAGCACACACGATGAAGAGACTTACTAAACACCGACAGTGCTGGAGACTACAGAAGCAGACCAAGAACCGTCAGAAACGCCCAAGTCTGAACCGCCAACTGAAGGTCCTGCAAAGGGCTAAAACTGACGTATTGGAACCAAGCCCAAAGATGTGTGAAGAGCTCCCTTCAGATACCTGGACATCTCAAAAGAGCCTTCTAGACAACATAAACGATTTTCCAGGAATCTTTGCCAAAGGTCGCGGCACTGCACACAGCCGTATCGCTGGAGATTATGCAGAAGTGCTACCCTCACAGCAGCTGTGCTCACATCTACACAGGCGGCAACAGCTCCAACTATCGCACAGATCTGCAGGTGCTCAACACAGCAGCAGAGCACTAGCTAGTTTAAGGCAGCAGCTTGATCTACTGCCCTCACTAGAAAGCTTCAAGATAGACTGGATGCCCTGTCCACAAAAATCATAGTGCTGCAGTGGATTCCAGTGCATACTGGAGTAGCTTGGAATGGAGAGGCTGACAGCCTGGCCAAAGCAGGCGCCAAACTACCTCAAGATCACAACCTCCTGTAAGAAACCAAGACACTACAGCAACAAAGTGATTGGCAACAGCAGAATGGCAGCTGCAGTCCGTGGGCAGACGACATCAACAAGCTGAACAGGGAGGGCGAAGCCACCATCTGCCATCTACGCACTGATCACTCTGGACTCACCTCGTGAGACTGGTCATGCGGAAACAGCTCTATGCGAATGTGGCGTAGAAAATCCTTAGCACATTCTCCAGTCCTGTCCATACAGAGAGGTGGACCGCTGGCAGTTCTGATCAGAAGACACGCCCCTGTACATCAAACTCTGAAAACCTGCTGCGACCTCTTGACTCACTTATTGGCAGCCAGAACAATATAAGATTTAAAGACGGCCATCTAGGAATTAAAGCTGCAGAAGAAGAAGGCAAAAAATGGGGGTGGAAGTAGTGATCTCGTGGTGGACATGTGGAAACTAAGTATTTTGATAACATTGTTTTGACTGTTAGGAACCATGAAATTGTATTACGCATATTCATATTTACACCTTTCTAGACGAAAATAAACGAAAAGAAAAGGGGAGACCTTACTAGACCCGCATTACGCTAGGTAAAATATCACCTAAAAGACCAGCCAGTTAAAAATAGTTATAATTAAATTGATGAGTCACATTGAAAGTAATGAAATGACCACAAATGTTTTATGCTCAATATGCATACTTTGTTAAGGAAACTGGCAACAAAAATATTTAAACAGAGGAGTATGACGTAAGCAATTGTTATGATCATTTTGCGTTCCTTTGCGTACTGGTAAAATGGGGTTAGGGCAGCAGATTCAGCCACTGTGGCCCTAAATGCATCACAGCATCATAAAATCAGGTTGGGAGTAACTGTGGTACTCTATCCTAACCAATAAAACATAAAAAAAAAAGACCTATCAGGTGTATACAAAATTTCTGAGGGCATCGGAAACAACGTACGTTTCTCAATTCGGCAATTTTAAATGGAAAAAAGTTATCATTCACCACGAACGTACCGTAAAGGATGCCGACTTTCCTTATTTTCTTGCACTTTATGCTCAAATTATTGAAACCTAATAGGTAAAGAGAGGTCAAAATTAAATGGAATATCTTTAGTAATTTTTTATAATTATTTTTTGTGTACTTTTATAACTTGGGGGTAGGGATACAAAATCAACTACTGTGGCACTCACAGTGATCACAGCATCACCTACTTAAGTTTATAATAATTGTGACATCCTATTTTAATGATGTAAGCCTGAAAATGGACCGCCAGTGCTATAGAAAATGTCTGAAGGCATCTGACACATTATTTTTGTCTATTTTTGCTATTTGACGAAAATAGCCGTTTACTCGGTGCACAAATACCTTCACTGTGATTAGAGATTCAATATTTTTTATTCTGTTTTTGCAGAGCACGCAGAAGCGTGCCTTAACATAATATTGCCTGATTTGGGCTTCTGGAATGAATTCTGATTTATTTAGAGGAAAATGTTTCTCAACCTCATTAAGCATCCGCGAAGAGCGTGAATGGGGGTACCCTTGCGCCATCTGCTATATCTCTGGTGTGTTCCTAAGGAGTTTAGGGGAACATGGCTTAACATCTCAGGACATACTAAGGTACACACTTTGAAACCCATCTTATTGAGTACGGTGGGGGGGGGGGGGTGGGGGTGGGGGTGGGGGAGGGGGGAGGGGGTGGTGCACGGTAGCCAGGGCTGGCTTATGGAGTACTACAGCTGTAGACTTAAACATGGATGACTCCTTATTCTGAAGCATTAAAAATGCGGATAGCCGTCTGCTATCAAGAAGCGCATATTCTCATGAGCCACTGCTTTGCCTATCTATGCCTCTTGCAGATGAAAAGACTGGATTGTATCTGATTATGTGACAAAATAGAATGTTTCATGTCAACGGAAGCACGCTAACAACCGGTTCAGTTGGTATCATGCGTCAATGACCTTTGCCCTTTTGCCCGTTGTGACATTGATAAAACCGCATGATCATTATTGTGTCTGTTCCCACCCCTCGGTAGTACGGGCACGACAATGGACTGTCATGAACAAAACAATATAAAGGCGCAATGTTTTCATTTGTTACACATGCCCAAAATGTCACTAAAAGTGATCCGCTTCTCATTACGGCCTTGTGATGAAAGTCTCGAAATACATATTATGACCAGAATGTTAAGGGTTCGGTACTGAGTTGATTGTTAGTTACGATGCTGCACGCAAGGCAAACGCCATCGATGGGTACTGATGCTGTGTGTTCAAAGTCCCATTTATGCTATCTCACAGAGAGCTGTAAAACAAACATTATAAGGTAAGCACACGTCACAACACAACTTGACATCACACAATACAACACAACACAACACACAGCACAATACAGCATAACACAACATAAGAACACAACACACACAGTGGCAACACTAACACTACACAAGAACACAACACAAGAACGCAACGCAACGCAACACAACAACGTACAACACAATACATACAATTACACAACACAACACAACACAACACAACACAACACAACACAACACAACACAAGACCTAAACACAAAACAACACTGAATTCACTGATAGCTGACGCAGATCGTGTTTCAGAAATCTTTATTAATTCAACGCCTAAGATCCCCAGACGTCCAAGGAACTGCAGAGGCTCATGAGGATCTATATATACCACTTGCTACTGGCTGGCGCTCTGGGCTTTTTGTCAGTGAAGGGGTTATTCAAAATTACAGGCTTGAACTGTTGAAGGCTTGTAGAAATGTCTCGATGTTGCTGTGAGCCATGAAAATATGTCCCCAGGCATCGTTTTTTCGCATAACACAGGCGCAAGAGTACTTTTTTTAAAAGCTACTGGCGAACTGTAATTACATAATTGTTCGCAATTATATGAATAAACGTCTACTTTTTAAAAGTCTTTTCAAGAGCGAAACTATTGGATGTGAAGGAGGAGTTTCCAACGTTTTGATGACCCCTTGATTGTCTTGAGAAAAAATGAACACCATGTAACTAAGAGGCATAGATCCTCATGAGCCCCCGCAGTTGCGGGGGCTCATGAGGATCTATGCCTCTTGCTGAAACCACTTGGTGCTGAGGGATCTTTGACGTTAAATTTACTATTTTAAACCCTAAGTATGCGAAAAAACGATGCCGTTTTTAATAGTGAATATGTTTTCTCTAACGTATTGTTAACCCGTTTAATCCCAAGACCTCCGTTTCCTAAATTTTGGAGGCGTCGTCACCCAACGACCATGTACCAGATGCAGGCGGTGAATCGGCCATGATAATTCAAGGGTAGTGTCAGATTAGCTTGGCGCCTACCTGATGGCGCCAAGCTAATCTGACACTCTTGAATTATCATGGCCGATTCACCTCCTGCTGTAAGGCGTCTCGGGGCTAAATGGGTTAAAACATTGAGCCCCGGATAGTATTCGTGTTAAAAGGTAAATCTCGGCATTTTACATGTTTTGAAGACAAATATCTCAATGGAAAGTAGCGACCGGTAGACAATACCGATTAGCATTTAGAAATACCGGAATATATGAAGAATTCCGGAAATACGATGAGCCCCCCACCCCATCCCCCTCCCCCTCCCCCCTCCCCCCCCCCCCTCTTATGATTCAGTTTGAAAAAAGCAAAACTGACTGAATTAGAGTTCCCAACAATCTGAAAGAGCAAAATGGCGGCTGGGGCTAATCAGTTAACTCCCGAGGGCGTGTAGGGGGGGGGGGGGGAGGGGGGGGGGGGGGGTTTGGCTGCTAACTTTTGGTTTGGGACATTTAACCTGAGACATCAGCGACGCATTGCTTTCCACTGGGGTTGGAGAAGGGTGTGGGGCTGGTTGGGGGGGGGGGGGTGGTTGGGGGGGGGGGGTGGGTTGGGGGGGGGGGAGCTTGGCCGGGATGCAATATAGTGCTGTGAATTCATTGGGATGTAGCATTTATTTCTAATCCTTCTGTTTTCTTCCTCTTTTCGATTTTTACTTTTTTCTTTCATCATCAAATTATTATTATTATTATTATTATTATTATTATTATTATTATTATTATTATTATTATTACTATTATTATTATTATTTTGTTTGTTTTGTTAAAAACAGACATCACAGCCAAAGAGAAAATCAGACTGAGTAGGGTGGTCAAGACCGCTTCAAAAATCATAGGCAGAGATCTTCCTAGCCTGGACTCACTGTACCAGCAGCGTCTCTTACGTAGAGCAAGTCTTATCTCCAGTGATTCCACCCACCCCGGCAATGAGCTTTTCCAGATTTTACCTTCAGGGCGCAGGTACAGGTCCATCAGTACCAGGACCAGCAGATTCCTCAACAGTTTTTTTTTCCCTCTGGCTGTTCACGCTCTCTCTGATCAACCGGACTAATTGGAGAGAGCGCGAGTGGCGAGTGAGAACGAATGTGTACAGTCAGTTTTTTAACTGAATCAGATGTTACTCTGTGTGTGTGTGTGTGTGTGTGTGTGTGTGTGTGTGTGTGTGTGTGTGTGTGTGTGTGTGTGTGTGTGTGTGCTTGTGTGTGTGTGTGTGTGTGTGTGTGTGTGTGTGTGTGTGCGTGTGTGTGTGTTTAGTCTTAGTAACTGACATCAAGACAAATTGCAATGTTTTTATTGTTTTGTATATGGAAACATATGGCAATAAACTATCTTATCTTATCTTATCTTATCATTTATTCAAGTCATGTTAGCTGTTTCATCCGGTCATGGAACCCGCCTACGTGATCTGTTTCCCGGCCTTGACTGATAACAAAACATTATGAATCAAGAGTATGCGCAGCGCCGGATCAGTCAGTTTTCAAGGGGGGGGGGGGGGGAGAGGGGGGTGCTCAACTTTTAATTTTCTATTGCCAGGTCTAGTATATATCAAAACACCACAACCGAAACCGTTCTTCTGACGTTTTTGAAAGTTTCTAACTGGTGTTACAACTCAAATTGAAACACACTTATTTATAGTTTGATGCCAGCCGAGAGGGGGCATGGGGGGGGGGGGGGGGGGGGTTGGGGGTTGCTGTAGTACCAAAGCACGCCCCCCCCCTCCGGATCCGGCGCTGATGCGCGTACACGTGATTAAAATGTTTTATTCTGTGACCTGTCACGGTAACATTACAGATAAAATCGCTTTTTTGTTTTGTTTGTTATTTTTTGGTGTGCGTGCACTATTTCATTCATACTAGTCCATAAGCCAGTCTTGCCTACCGTGCATCCCCCCCCCCCCCCCCCCCCCCCCCCCAGTACTCAATAAGATGATTAGTTAGTTATTTAGGTTTAACGCCAAGCAGGCAACCAAGGCCATCTCACGGCGGTCAATAAGATGAGTTTCAAAGTGTACCTTAGAATGTCCTGAGCTGTTTAAGCCATGTTCCCCTAAAATCCTTAGGAACACACCAGAGATATAGCCGATGGCGCAAGGGTGGCTCTTCGCGGATGCTAATAAATGAGGTTGAGAAACATTTTCCTCTAAATAAATCAGAATTCATTCCAGAAGCCCAAATCAGGCAATTTTATGTTAAGGCACACTTCTGCGTCCTCTGTAAAAACAGAATGAAAAAAATATTGAATCTCTGGCTCACAGTGAAGGTATTTGTGCACCCAGTAAACGGCCATTTCCGTGAAATCGCAAAAAAAAAAAAAAAGACCAAAGTAATGTCAGATGCCTTCAGACATTTTCTATAGCACTGGCATTTTCTATATCATTTTCAAGCTTACATCATTACAACAGGATGTCACAATATTATAAACTTGACTAGGTGATGCTGTGATCACTGTGAGTGCCACAATAGTTGATTTTGTATTCCTACACTCAAGTTGTAAGAATACACAAAATTAATTAGAAAAAAAATTACTAACGTTATTCTATTTCATTTTGACCTCTCTTTACCTATTCCGTTTCAATAACGTGTGCATAAAGTGCAAGAAAATAAGGAAAGTCGGCATCCTTTACGGTACGTTCGTGGAGAATGATAGCTTTTTCCCATTTAAAATTGCCGAACTGGGAACCGTACGTTGTTTCCGATGCCCTCAGAAATTTTGTATACAACTGATAGGTCCTTTTTAGGTTTTATTGGTTAGGATAGAGTACCACAGTTACTGTCACCCTGATT
The DNA here is from genome assembly GCA_036245525.1 of Semisulcospira habei. Classification (NCBI taxonomy): domain Eukaryota; kingdom Metazoa; phylum Mollusca; class Gastropoda; family Semisulcospiridae; genus Semisulcospira; species Semisulcospira habei. The sequence goes on along the minus strand of BTPG01000002.1, from coordinate 202,250,507 downwards.
TTATGATGCTGTGATGCATTTAGGTACTACAATGACTGAATCTGCTGCCCTACCCCCATTTTACCAGTAAGCAAAGGAACGCAAAATGATCATAACAATTGCTTACGTCATACTCCTCTGTTTAAATATTGTTGTTGCCAGTTTTCTTAACAAAGTATGCATATTGAGCATAACAATTTGTGATCATTTCATTAATTTCAATGTGACCCATCAATTTAATTGTAACTATTTTTAACTGGCTGGTCGTTAGGTGATATATTACCTAGCGTAAGGCGGGTCTAGTAATGTCTCCACCTTTCTTTTCATATATTTTTGTCTAGAAAGGTGTAAATATGAATCAAAGTACTTAGTTTCCACATTTTCACCACGAGATCACCACTTCCACCCCCATTTTATGCTTCTTCTTCTGCAAGGTTCAATTTCTTGATGGCCGTCTTTAAATCTTATATTGTTCTGGCTGCCAATAAGTGAGCTGTCAAGAGCTCGGCAACAGGTTTTCAGAGTTTGGTGTACAGGGGCGTGTCTTCTGGTCAGAACTGCCAGCGAACCGCTTCTCTGTATAGAGAGGTCTGGAGAATGTGCCACGCCACATTCGCACAGGGCTGTTTCCGCATGACCCAGTCTCACGAGGTGAGTCCAGAGTGATCAGCGCGTAGTTGGAAGATGGTGGCATGGCTCTCCCTGTTCAGCTTGTTAATGTCGTCTGCCCACGAGCTGCAGCCGCCATTCTGCTGTTGCCAATCACTTTGTTGCTGTAGTGTCTTGGTTTCTTTACAGGAGGTTGTGATCTTGAGGTAGTCTGGCGCCTGCTTTGGTCAGGCTGTCAGTCTCTCCATTCCCAGCTACTCCAGTATGCACTGGAATCCACTGCAGCACTATTTTGTGGACAGGGCATCCAGTCTATCTTGAAGCTTCCTGGTGAGGAGATCGATCAAGCTGCTGTCTTACCCTGCTCTAGTGGTCTGCTGCTGTGTTGAGCACCTGCAAATCTGTACGAATGTTGGAGCTGCTGCCGCCAGCTGGTAAGGAGAGGGAGGTAGTAGTGCGGTCTGCACAAGAGATGTACACGCCACTTCCTTCGTTCCGCACGGCGTCTTGTGCGGACCCGCCTGTGTAGATGTGAGCACAGCTGCTGTGAGGCTAGCACTTGGAACATCGTTTATGTTGTCTAGAACGCTCTTTCGAGATGTCCAGGTATCCGAAGGGAGCTCTTCACACATCTTTGGGCTTGGTTCCAGTACGTCAGTTTTAGCCCTTTGCAAGACCTTCCGTTGGCGGTTCAGACATGGGCGTTTCTGGCGGTTCTTGGTCTGCGCCTGTAGTCTCCAGCACTGTCGGTGTTTAGTAAGTCTCTTCATCAGTGTGTGCTGTTCTGTGTTCCAATGGCTCCAATGTCCTCCAATGTGCTCCAGATGGCTCTAAGAATGTCACTGCACCATGAGAATGACCCATGTTCTGCATCTTGTCAAGCTTGGCTTTTTTAGTTTTGCAGGCAAGTTTTATGTTGTCAATGTTTCATGTTTGTACAGAACGACTGGTCTGACCGAGCTGGTGTTTGCTTGCTCCAGGATGCTATAATTTGCGCCAATGTGGTCCCCACCAGTTTCTTCATCAGAGACTTTTTTCTCGCAGCTCAAGCTTCCATGGCTTTGGTGTGAGGCCTCCACGTGAATCCAGTAATTTATTTGTTGCCAGTAAAGTTGGCCTGTCTGTCTTTGGTACCTTCACTGTGACTGAGCCAGAGATTCAATATTTTTTATTCTTTTTTTTTTTTTTTTTTTTTTTCAGAGGACGCAGAAGATGTGCCTTAACATAATATTGCCTGATTTGGGCTTCTGGAATGAATTTTGATTTATTTAGAGGAAAATGTTTCTCAAACTCATTTTTACATCCTTGTAGTGCGTGAATGGGGGTACCCGCGGCTTGCGCCATCGGCTATATCTCTAGTGTGTTCCTAAGGATTTTAGGGGAACATGGCTTAAACATCTCAGGACTTATTAAGGTACACTTTGAAACCCATCTTATTGAGTACTGGGTGGGTGTGTGTGTAGGGGTGTGTGTGTGGGGGGGGGGGGTGCACATTAGCTAAAACTGGCTTATACGCCGGTACGTGACACCCGAGTTTCTGATACAAGGGAAACAACTACAGCAATACGACTGTTACAAGATGGCGGACACTGCACCGTCTGCTGCCGAGGCTTCGCCGATCATCATACCGAGAGACGAACTCCACGCCTTTGTTGTGCGGTCATTGGAGAAAGTGGGCGCTAGGACAAGCCATGCTGTAGACCTGGCCGATCTGCTTGTTGCGGCCGACTACAGGGGACACTTCAGTCATGGCCTGAACAGGCTTGGTAAGCCGAACACCGACATACAGGCCACACAGGGCATTAGGTTACTTCCCCTTTTCATACACTCTTCTCTATTACTGTATTAGCCTCTTGCAACACAAAGCTATGAACGAAGAGCCTTTCTAACAAATAATCCGGTGGAGCATATCACAGGAGAAACAATCCAGCAATTCTTAAACAAATTGACTGTTAGCTTTTTCCGCAACACTCTAATGCACTAACTTAAGTACCCTAAGACAAAACTGTCATCTGCAAACTTGCAAAAAAACTGTGCGGCACATGCCCCATATAAGGCTCCCATGAACACACTAGGTCGACTACAATTACCCAGATTTTGCTCTTTTTCACACCACCTGTCATGCCTTTTGCTGCTCAAAACGCCCATAAAGGCCAAAAATTTAAGTTTTACACCCTAAACCAATTGCAAAAAGGGAGGACATTTTTGGAACTATCAATTTTCTTACGGAAAAGTTACTACATGGTGGCCACACTTCAGTAGTGGGGTCACTATATAGGTTAGTCCGCACAGCAGAGTGCAGCCCCCTTAGTGCGCAGGGCCGGATCTAGGGGGATGCTTTGGTACTACAGCACCCCCCGTCGGCCTAAAAAAAAAAAAAAAAAAAAAAAAAAAAAAGTCATTTACCACCAGGCCACAAAACATGGTCCGAGAAGGAGAGGGGTAGTTTAATGTTATTTTGCAGCACCCCCCCCCCCCTCTTCCATCCCTTCCCCCCCGCTGTTTGATCTTTTGATCTTTTTCCGTGGAAGCACAGCGCCCTCTCTCTCCCTACCCCCACCCCCCACCCCCTCCCGCTGTTTCATTTTTCGGACCCCGAAAGCACGCGCCCTTTCTCTCCTTACCCCCCCCCCCCCGCCCCCCTCCCCCTACTACTGTTTGAGCTTTCGATCTTTTCGTCGGACCCTGGAAGCACGGCGCCGTTTTTCTCCCTACCCCGCCCCCCCCCACCCCCCCACCCCCCATCCCCCGCTGTTTGATTTTTTCGGACCCTGGAAGCACGCGCCCTTCCTCTCCCTACACCAGCCCCCCCCCCTCCCTCCCTCCCCCGCTGTTTGATCTTTCGATCTTTTCGGACCCTGGAAGCACGGCGCCCTTTCTCTCCCTACCCCGCCCCCCCCCGCCCCCCCCCCGCCCCCCCACCCCCCCCCGCCCCCCCCCCATCCCCCGCTGTTTGATTTTTTCGGACCCTGGAAGCACGCGCCCTTCCTCTCCCTACACCAGCCCCCCCCCCCTCCCTCCCTCCCCCGCTGTTTGATCTTTCGATCTTTTCGGACCCTGGAAGCACGGCGCCCTTTCTCTCCCTACCCCCCCCCCCCCTCCCTCCCCTCCCGCTGTTTGATTTTTTCGGACCCTAAAAGCACGCGCCTTTCGCTCCTGAACAGTATACCGTTTTTATATTGTCGTTCAGCACCCCCCCCCACCCCCACCCCCACCCCTTGAAAACTGATTGATCCGGCCCTGAGTACGGCTACAGCTGATGTAGAGTATTCTCTTGGCTTGACTTCGCGAACGAAGATTTTATAGGAGTTGCCCACGACGTCTGCAGGCTTGTTCGTGGCTGCGGAGGCCAATCCGAGACAGGCAGGTTCGACCGCAGTGGCTGCAGGGGAAGGTATGGCCAGGGTTCTGAGCTGCGGCATCTCTGTTTTTTCTCCTGAGCCGCTTGTCCTTAAGGCTAGCTCTGTGAGAGTCCTCAAAGGAGACAGCTGCCTTGTAAATGGTGGAGCGCCAGGTGTCACGGTCCGCAGCAAGTGAAGACCACTGGTGGTGGTCGATTTGGCAGGCACTAAGTGACTTCTTGAGACAGTCTTTGTATCTCTTCTTTGGTGCCCCTCTGTCACGGTGTCCAGTAGCAAGCTCGCCGAACAGGGTGATCTTTGGTAGGCGATGATCCTCCATCCTGGAGACATGCCCCGCCCAGCGGAGCTGTGTCCGCAGCAGCAAAGCCTCGATGCTCAAAGTTTCAGCCTGTTCAAGGACCTCGACGTTGGTGACATAGTCACTCCAGTGAATGCCCAGGATGGTACGCAGGCAGCGCTGGTGGAAGCGTTCGAGGAGTCGTAGTTGGCTGCGGTAGAGGGCCCAGGACTCGGAACCATACAGCAGGGTGGTGAGGACCACAGCTCTGTACACGCTGATCTTGGTGCCTGTTTTAAGCTGTTGATTGTGCCACACCCGCTTGAAAAGTCCCCCGAAAGCGCTGTTCGCCTTTGCCAGCCTGCTGTCAAGCTCCTTGTCCAGCTTGGCGTCCGACGTGATAATGCAGCCAAGGTAAGTAAACTGGTGCACTGACTTTAGTTCAGACTCGCCAATGGTGATGTGAGGAGGGCGATACACTGTCTTGGGTGCCGGCTGATGGAGGACCTCTGTCTTTTTCAGACTGACCTCGAGTCCAAAGAGCTGGGCAGCATCTGCGAAGCAAGACGTGATGCGCTGCAGGGCTCTCTCTGTGTGTGCAACGAGGGCAGCATCATCAGCAAAAAGCAGCTCGCGAATCAGTTGGTCTAGGGTTTTCGTGTGGGCCTGCAGTCGTCTGAGGTTGAACAGGCTGCCATCGAGACGATACCTGATGTACACTGCATCGTCATCATCGAGGTCCACTGTGGCCTGCTTCAACATCATGCTAAAAAAGATGGTGAAGAGGGTCGGTGCCAGCACGCAGCCCTGCTTTACGCCGTTGAGAATAGGGAATGGTTCTGAGAGGTCATTGTTGAGTCTGACCTGGCCTTGCTGGTCCTCGTGTAGCTGGACAATCATGTTGAGGAACTTTGGGGGACAGCCAAGTCGCTCCAAGATCTGCCACATGCCTTGCCTGCTCACAGTGTCGAACGCTTTTGTTAGGTCGACAAATGTTACGTACAGCCCTTTGTTCTGCTCGCGGCACTTCTCCTGTAGCTGTCTCAGCACAAAGACCATATCGGTGGTGCTCCTGTTTGCTCTGAAGCCACACTGGCCCTCTGGGAGTTGGTCTTCAGCGATGGCAGGTACCAGCCGATTCAGGAGCAGCCTTGCAAGGATTTTCCCAGCAATGGACAGCAGGGTAATCCCCCGATAGTTGGAACAGTCAGACTTCTCGCCTTTGTTCTTGTACAGGGTGATAACGACTGCATCACGGAGATCTTTTGGTAGTGTTCCTTCCTCCCAGCAGCAGAGAAAGAGGTCATGGAGCTTGTTGTGCAGTGCTGTGCCTCCATGTTTCCAGATCTCTGGCGGTATTCCATCAATGCCTGCTGCTTTGCCACTCTTGAGCTGGTGGATGGCTGTGAGGGTCTCTTCAGCGGTGGGCGGTTCGTCCAATTCAACCTTTACTGGGAGATGTGGGATTTGTAGGACGACTGCTTCTTGAACAGTGCGCTCAGCGCTGAAGAGGCTCTGAAAGTATTCCGACCAGCGGTTCAAGATGGAGGTATTATCTGTGAGGAGTGCCTGGCCATTCGATGTAGAGTATACTGAGTCTGTTACTGCTGTGTGCTGGGCTGTGATTTTTGACCTTACTGCTTTTAGCCGCATATGTCCAAAATCAAAGACCAGGCTAACATTAAAGAAAATGTGTACCAAAACATAAACTAGACAGTTTAATTTCCTTGATTTCTCGATATTGGTTCTGCAACAAAAAAGAAAGTCAGTGCGGCCCAGCCTATTTGAAACGACAAAAGACATTTCCGCGACGATGTACTTCTGTATCACAGACGTGCGTCGGTTTGGTTAGTGTGTGTGGCAGGGGGAGGGGTAGGCCAAGGGGGTAGGGTTAAGTTGCTTGTCTACAAAATAAACTCCAGTCAGTCCTGTTCTTAGATGGTGTACTTTCAGGAGGGCTGTTTCAGTGGAGCAAGATTTCATCCTCTCCATAAAACTGAAACTCAAAACTGCGGCTCCGTCATTAGGGCCTACAAGACAGACTCTGCCTTTCTCAGGTCTTGACACCCGCCGCACAACTTGATTGCAAGCGTGCGTTTTCAGCAGTAATTGACGCGAAATGTATCTGTCAAAGTCATTTCTATGAGTAATCTGTCCATATGACGCAGCAAAGATTAAACGGTTGGAAAAATATAAAGGGCCGTTTTCAGTCCCAGTCAGTTAGTGCCGATCAGCTTTTCTACCTGTCCTACCCAACCAATGCAAAGCTGTCGTTCTGCAGTTTTCTTTTTCAATACAAAACACATAATCAAATAAAATTTTAAAAAAAATTAACCTACAAACTCTTCAGTCTTTCTATTAGGACTTTTTTCGAAACTGTCTTGACTTTTTTTTTCTCGAAACTATTAGGGCATTTTTAGAAACTCCTTTGGTCAGGAGGCTTATCCGTCAACGCATTCATGACATTACACGACCGTTTACCCCACGGCACACCCCCTCCGCTATTTGTGATGTCACATCGCAGGACTCACTGCAGGCCTTTTGGAACTATTGCACAAGTGCTTATTTTCTGCTATTAATGACACACATGACAATAAAATGATACCATTTCAAAACGAAACTCATAGATTGTTCAAAGCCACCTATACATTTTTTTCTTCTTGCTACGCCGGCCGTTTAGTTGCACGTCTCGACTTGGTGTGTCGCTGTCAGTACCCTACCACCGATAACGCGCGTGCCAGTGATGTATAAGAAACGAGCGCACGTAGTTGGCGGGCATAGCCAAGGACGCTATTCTCTGAATTCTCACGCCGCAATTAAACGCGCTGAACATTGGAATCCGACATGGACGTGACACAATGATCAAACGAATTCCAATGACATAAAACAATGAGTTAGATACGTACACTTGAGTCGCATCGCCAGGAAATTTAGGGTTATGCCATACTTGCGCAATGAATAGTGGAGATACGAATAGCATATATACTTTTTATGCTCAACTTAAAGTTAAAGTCCTAGCCAAAACAAAACCGTGGATCTGATTGTAGACCCTATGTAATCATTGCGGATGTTTGTTACTGGTCATCAGCAGGGCTGATAATCACAATGTTACCCAAGAAACTGAATAACCCATAAGTGTGAACTGCGGCAAGCACTTGACTTTGTGGCCTTCCTGATTATGTGTTGAAGTCCGGCCATCAGTTAAATGAGCTCAGTGTAGTTTGATAACAAATGACAGTTATGCAACTGGATAATCATGTATTCAGCAAATTCGTATATATTATATGCGTGTATTTGCGGTAACAACTAGAGTCCAGGCAGTGAATGATAAATGGGTCGGCCTGTGTGTGTGTGTGTGTGTGTGTGTGTGTGTGTGTGTGTGTGTGTGTGTGTGTGTGTGTGTGTGTGTGTGTGTGTGCGTGTGTGTGTATCTGCGTACGCACGCGGCAACGCAAAAGAAATTTATTCATTCATTCATAGCTCATTCGTTTGTCTAATAATTTGTTCCTTCTTTACTCTTTGGTTGTTTTTCCATGCATCCATCCGTCCGTCCGTCCGTCCATCCATCTATCCATCCAACCATCCATTTATCCATCCATTTATCTATCCATCCGCTCTCCCTCAGCCTCTCTCAGTGTCGATATGCATCCATGCCCTCAGTCACTCCCTCCTACCCAGCTACCCATGCACATGCCCATCCAGCCACCTAGTTATCTACTCGTTCTTGGTCTGTGTTCAGAGTACTACATGCTGGACTTAATGAAAAAGATGGTGGCGGTAGACGCAGAACCATCCATTGTCAAGCAGACTGCAGCAACGGCTCTGGTGGATGGAAACAACCTTTTCGGTAATCACAAGGGAGCTGGGTAGCTAAGGTTGTGGGTAGAGCGTTCGACTCCTGTCCGAAAACTGGTCGCGGGTTCGAGCCCAGCTGGGCTCAAAATTTGTTCAGACCCTATTCGGTGCCCCATCCGGCTTTGAAATCACCTTCGTGGTGGACTATAGACGTTACGCCCTAAACGTTATTCGCTTAATGTGTTTATTTGTTTGTTTGTTTGTTTGTTTGTTTGTTTGTTTGATAATTGCATTTTGATAGAAATGCACAGTAAGCCTGAGCGAAAGGTCTTCGGGCCGACATGGGCTGTAGTTTGCCAGCGCACGGACACGGGCCAACTACAGCCAACATTGGCTTGAGGATCCTTTGCACGCTGGTTTGCCCATTCGTCGTACTTTTGTCTTATTAGCACAGTCGTACACCAAAACACAACGTCCGTATGAGAAAAAAAGATGTCTCAGTCAGCGAGAAAAACAGATTATCATTTGAGTCATGTAAGCTTCAAGGGTTTAATTCATTCAGCCCCGACACACCACAGCAATACATACATCGAGCATGATAGTTCAAGGGTGGTGCCAGAATAGCTTGGCGCCCATAGGCGCCAAGCTATTCTGGCACCACCCTAGAACTATCATTCTCGATCTGTCTCTAGAATTGTAAATACAGTCCATCACAAGACAAACTCAACATTGTGAGTATCAGTGAGTCCTGGGGCACAATGTGTTAATATGTATCTTGTTTGTTGGTTGGTTTTGGTTTATTGACTGGCTGGCTGGCTGGCTGGTTGGTTTCAGTCCGGCAGTCACATTTTGACGGCGCCAAAGGGCTAGAAGCAAGCGGGACTTGATATGCTTGTCTGTGTTGTAGGTCCCACGGTGGGCAAGTTTGCTATGGACGTCGCCGTACAGAAAGCCAAAGAGGCTGGCGTGGGCTGGGTCAGTGTCAAAGGTGGGTGAGATTCCTTCGGTGTCTAATTCGACCCAGTCCATATGGTTATGTGTTTATGTTGCGAATGTAACTCGAGTTTTGAAATTGTTACCGTCGAAATAGTGATTTGTTTTTCGCCAGCATCTTTTGCGTTTTTGTTTTTGTTTTTGTTTTTGTTTTTTTTAAGTCCCTACTATTTATAGAAGGGGCTTTTTAGGACGGGTCGCGGTGGGGCGAATTTAGTAGCATGTCCATGACGTCAAAGCGGGCAGGCTAAACCTCTAACAATTGAAGTAACAAGATAAAAATTACGTCATGTCTAGTTACGCTAAACTCGCTGCTGAACGTACAGCGAAGCGCCGTATGTGTGTACGTATGTACGTATGTATGTATGTGTGTGCGTACGTATGTAAACAAGAGAATCTCAGATATTTCTGTACACAGAAGCTTGAAACTTGGCGAAATACTTTCTGAAGTGGGTGGCTAAGAGAGCCTCCGAGCATATTGTAATTAAATGTCTCATGTTGAAGACATAAACAACCGTTTATAGGAAGTTGGTTGACCCAGAATAGAGTCCGTAATTTTTGTCATATTTACTTGAACGTTTGCATATAGCTAGTTTGGAGAAAGACATTGAATGAGTTCGTTAGCCAGCTTTGTATCCTTTTAACTTCTTTAGTAAAAATTAATTCTTTTCAGAAAAGAATTAAAACACTAAAAAAAAAAAAAAAAAAAAAAAAACAACTCTCTCTCTCTCTCTCTCTCTCTCTCTCTCTCTCTCTCTCTCTCTCTCTCTCTCTCTCTCTCTCTCTCTCTCTCTCTCTCTCTCTCACACACACACACACACACACACACACACACAAACATGCGCGCATCTCTAGGAGGAATAGATCCTCATGCGCCCTCCATGCGCATGAGGATTTATGCCTTTTGGAGATGATTAGAGCGCGCGCACATGCACGCGGCACTGGCACACACACACACACGGCACACTACATCGACGCCGGCTTTCAGAAGAGCATGCAGGTGACCCGTGTACTTAGTACGTCATGTAGCTAGGTAAAGTCAGCCTGCTTGCACACAAATTATAGCAAGACTGAAATTGTACAGTGAAGTTCTAGTTTGGTCACCATTTTCTCAAGCCTATGAGTCCAGCAGCTTACGCAATTTCTGCAGAGATAAGTAGTTCGTCAAAAGAGTAACAATGGTTTGCAGGTACGAAACGAAAGTACTAATGCCATATGGTTTATGGATAGCAACAATATGTGTCCTTAGGATGGAGACATTTTTGTATACGTGTTTTTCAAAAGCTATTTTTCGATGAGAGGGAACCAGTCCTCGTACTGACACGGCCCGGATAAGGTGCAAGAAGAGAAATAAGAAAGTACTTTACAAAGACTCCGGATCCTCAGGAGCCAAACAGATGCCCTAAAACTATTCAATTTTAATCTCAAACACTCACTACTCTCTCAGCGCTATCATAATTTTCACCTCACTGGCACCAAAACCGTATTTTGAAACAAACACTGGCTCATGAGAATCATCATTTTCTCAAGTAGAACTTTATACGTTACTAACAAGTTTCAACTAACTTTTAGGAACCTGCAGAGGTAACCTTTAAGTGAGTTGTCATAAGAACTTATTAATTACTCAACTAACTTTTAGGAACCTGCAGAGGTAACCTCAGTTTAAGTGAGTTGTCATAAGAACTTATTAATTACTTACCATAAGAACTTATTAATTACTTACTGTAAGTTCTTACAAGTTCTTACAAGAACTTGACTCCAGTCCCAAGATACTGAGACAGATTTGACAAGATACAAGGACAATAAAAAAACTTTTTTTTCTCAATAATACTCTGGAGGTGGTGCAGATGGGGCTAAATAATCAGGCACAAGTGGTGTAAATGACGTGTCATCTCTCTGCGAAGCATATGACAAAAATATTGATTGATTACCAAATCTGATTTTCATTTGTTTAAAAGATTGTGTAGTTTTTCTGTGGTTTCCTGAACACCGATCTGCTTTCCCCTCTCTAAAAAACTGGCTTTCAGTTCTTCAATATTTACGGGAGATTGACTACGCATCTTATTCTGTATTTCGGATTTTTGTTTCTTGTAATTGTTTAAATCATCCTGCACTCTCTTAAATTCATCGTCATCAATAAAATTATCATTTAATGCCTTACTGATATAAATTTCATACTGCTCAACTTCGCACCAGCCAAAGTACTCAATGCTTCATGTTTCTGTAATTTCGTGTGAAACCTCTTGTTTATGGCCTCCAAACCAAAGCATGTTAGACCTGTGGCAATGCTAGCTCCTTTAAGTCCAATTCCAATCAAACTGCTAATTCCAGTAGCAATCAGTGCAATACCTCCTACAGATAATGCAGCTGAAACAGCACCCACAGCCATTGAAGTGTTTTGTACAGAATTGAAAACGGTCTGATACCATCTTTTGCACCGTGAGTACCTCGCCTCTTCATTTTCCAAATATTTAATTGCTTCTGTAATATTTATTAATCGGAATGAGTCTGCCTGTAATGTTTTATCGGGTGCAATTGGCACATGTGGATCAGGCGCAAGCGTTATTTTAGTCATCACAATTGATTCAGTCGGCTCAAGCGTTGGTAGTATTGGATAGAATTTTACCATTTTTTTTATTGTCAGATATTTTTTATTTAATCAGCAATTACATTTTGCAACTAGTCAAAAGCATACAATTTGCTGGCATAATAAAACGAAACAAGATCAATGTGTTCTAGTTTTATGAAACTTAGAAAAACAAAAGTTATTTTGTCGACTAATATCTTGACAGCTGGAATACTGCTCGAAACCTCAAAAACAACATCATTTTTTTCTAATAGCAATAAAAACTTTTGTTGCTTCTGTCACTGTGTTATCCCATGTTAGTTTTGTTCCCTGTGCTATATCTGCCTCTTTCGCAGAAGTTACAGATCTCATGATAATTTCAAATACTATTGTCACTTCTCTTGCGATGGGAAAGTTTGTTGGTGTAAACATGACCTTCGCATCAGATCTGCCCTTCCTGTGCGTAAGAAGATACCGTCTTTTTTCGTATTCCTGTACCTTTAGTTTTTCTCTGCTATAATTGTCTAGTGTAAAACTTGGAACAAGGCTTACAATCAAAGGTCCAGAGTTAACAACTTTTCTAAACACTAAGGCTCCTTTATCATCAGTGTATACATAAGGACTAATAAATTCCAACTTTATGTCCCAGTCAATTGTTGGCGCAAGCGGTGGCAGTGCAGGCACAGGAAAAACTACCCACTTATTTCCCACATGTATTAAGTTGTAGGGCACATTATTTACAGGAACAGGTACAGTGACATCACACAGCTGTCCAAGTTTAGGAATTGGTCTCTCTGTGCCTTCCTTCATGTCATCTATTACTTTTCTCTTGTACATACCAAAAGAATTAAGTTCAAATCCATACACCTCACCCACCTCCCCCTCCTCAAAATCCTGTACGTCAGCCAAATCTTTTAACTCTGTTACCGGACACGCAACTGGTATGATTCTCGACTTTGGACCAGCACTCATTTTATTTAACAAAAATAAAATTATTTAACTTCTAACACAACACTAAAATCATGCATTACAACTGGTTTGTCATCTTGATTAGTTACAGATATACACAGTGACTCAAAGAAACTGGAACCTAATTTCTTAAACTGTAAATTAGGAAATCTAGCAACCACATTTTCGCAATAGGGAGCAGTTCCAGTTGGCAAGCATCTCAACAAAGTTGAAGGCTTTCCATTGTAAACATTTTCAGTCGTGTTTAGTTCTTTCAAATGAACATTTAATACTGTGTGTACTGCCAAATGAACAGGATATCTTCCTGTTATTTTTTGGGGTTTTTTTGGCCTTAAAAGTTTTTCGTTTATATTATTAATGTTAATTTTTTTCTTTTTTATCTAATGCCCAATCTTCGTCATTGTCTTTAAATAAAATATCTTCTAAAAGCGATATGTCACCTTTGCTTAAAAAACCAAGTAGTAATATAAGTCTATCTGATAATAAATACTTATTATCTTTTGTAAATTCAAATGTAACAAGTAAGTTAGTGGGATTTAAAGTTGCTTTAATTTTAAAATTATATTGTAGCCATTCAGCTATAGTACAAAAGTCATAATACCCAGGCCATAAGTTAAAATCGGTAATGGCCTCTACAACCCCCATACTCCGCAGAATCCCATGTACATAATAATTATCATCTGTTACATTAAACCATTTTACACTATAAAACATTTCATGGATAGCTACAACCTTGCTACCATCATGATTGTCAATCCCATTAGTTAACCACACTGGTTTGCTTGCGTCAAGATTTGTTAAGGTAATAAACATTTTTATTATCTCATAAAAAAGAAGGATGGAATTTAAATCACCAACCATTATCACTACAAACGCATTTCAATTTAATGTGAATGCCAAATATAATGTTGCACCTACTTATGAACAGAAAATAATTCAACTAAATCAGCTTGATATAGCTGTGTCAGAGCAAGATTTATTTCAAGTCAAAGTACCCAACCCCTTTGGCCATTACCTAAACCCTCCAATAACAGATGATGTAACTGCAAGAAAGTGGTCATCAAGTCCACTACAGATGTTTCAAAACCAACTTAACTTTGCTATATTGTGTTCAACTACAGGCTGTGGCATTTCTTTTACAGATCATTTGAATCACTCAAATAAACTGATTAGATCTGTGTATCGTTTCCACACTTATTACCAGCTTAGAAGAATACTGTCAGAACTTCATACACCACTACCCACTGAATCCAGTTTCAAGAGGTATAACAACCCCATGGATATGAAAGCATTTGAACGGATTTGTAATGAATTTAACATCAGCCCCAGCTATGACTTTACTCAAAAACTTGATGATCACAACGGCATGGGTACATTGTATTACGCTATGAGTCACAGACAATACCCTCAAGATTACTACCCTGGTTACACGTCATTCTCGTCAAAATCACAAGTCTGGTTAGGCTCAATAGAACAGAAGCAGTCTAATGCCTGGACCACATTTATTTTAGACAAAAGTGACGGGTTTACTCAAGTGGGAGTCGAGCGCGTAAATGAGTATCAGAACATATTATAATATGTGGTGTTTACTAGGAGCACAATCACTAACAAAATCAAACATCTTAAATGGGAGTGGGAAATTTGAAGCACAAAAACAGTTTCTCGCAAATCTAGAAGATTCAATCAACTCAGTGGTTGATCTCCCGCCAAGCATACAACGCTATCAAGACGTTCTCAGATATGCCAGATCTGTAGTTGGCATCGGGTTATACATGTTACCGTCTGACCTTTAACTCCAAATGGGGACAAAAACAAATTATAATAACAAAATAGTTGTTGCAGGTCTTGGTCAAAAATTAGGACTAAATCAATCTGTGAACTTGGGGGCAACAACCACGCATGTACAGTCATTAAAATCAATACAGACGGTTACTTCCCCTGCCCCAGCCCCAGCCCCAACAGTAATGCGAGATGTAACACCATCACCAACCCCTGACACACATGAGTCAGAGAAAACTGCATTGGTAATAGGTCTAACTGGATTAGGAGTTTTACTTCTTTACCTGTTTCATTAAATACCCAGTTATTAACCCTCCTACTGTCACCAAAAAGACCCACACATGTTCAGCCATAAACCCAACTACCTTCGCTGCTGTACTAATAAGCCAACTAACAAAAGTGCCAGTTATGCCAGGCAAAGCATCCATTGCTTTCAAAGCCAATTTCTTAAGCAAGTCTGATATTTGAGACAACTGTTTCTTTACCCACAACTGTAAATCTTTTGGGTCAGTTGGAGCCCGTGGGCCTGGTGGTGCTGGAGGTGGAGAACCACCAACCCCGGGTCCACCAGAGACAGCTAACACAACAGTACTGATAATAAATCCAAGAGCAGTAATTAAACTAGCAATTGTAATACCCTGTTCTCTGAAAAGTGTTTTAAGTCTCTCAGCCGATGTTGTGTCTTCGTGAAGTATTTTCTGAATAGTTTCTCTAATCCTGTTAACCTGTGTTTTCAGTTTTTCTCTTCCAATACTAATCACTTCTAACCTTCCTGATCTTTCTATCTACAAATCATTTAATCTGTGTTGGATTCTTTCTTTCATTTCTGTGTCAAGATTCCCATTGTCTGCGGTAGCCAGTTTTTCTTTTTCACGTTCTATGTGTTTATCAAGCTCACCTAGTTTGGCTACATTATTTACCATCTCACCTCTTATTGTCTGCAGTGATTTATCCAAGCCAATAATCTCTCTCATTGACAAAGGTGGGTCTTCTATTGTTTTCATAACTTCATTTATTTGTCCTTCAGTAAATGAGGTTTCTTGTATCACTGTGTTTGCTATTTCTGGCAGGCTTGTTACTGCTGCCATTTCAATTTGTTGTGCCGTTGGTAACTTTGTTTGCATGTCGTGAAGAGCACTAACAAGTCGAGGCGCAAGTGGTGGCGCGGGAGACCCCCCCAATACCAAGGTACCTTGCCAACCCAGAGTTACCACCAACTTCACCTTTAATTGTACTTAAAGCTCTAAACTTAGAAGGATTATTTTTATGTGTTAGATACACTTTCCCTCTGTCCGTATTTACAAATAAGTGACCTTTATCATATTCAAACTGATTAGGATCTATTACATCTGGGCGAGCAACAACACTGTCATAAAATGAGTTTACTTTGTCTTTTAACAGTTCGTGATACATACTAGTAGTTACCATTCCAGTCATTCCAGTCATATCTGTGATACTGGTATCTGAGACATTCATGTCATCCATTTCAAAATCTTCATGATTAAATCCTGTCGCGGCCATTGTTTTATTATTTTAATATTTTTTATTGTGCATAATAAAAATGACACAGTCTTACGGATCAAAGTTAGACCCATATCGAAAACTACGTGAGCCTCTTGGTGTTAAGGGCATTAGACAATCAATCGTCATCACAAACAATCCAAGTACCATAGACCAGAACCAAACACTCACAGTCAAGTTTCCAAACTTAGGTCCCAGTGACGTTATTGTTCCTGGCACACCCCACCCGGGTCTGCCCTGGGGGACTTGGGTGGGGTTAGGTATTTTTTAGTTCCCAGGGTCACCCTGGTCAGCCCCACAGGGTGGGTTTTCCTCTCCATTCTGGGGCATGTGTTTCTGTCTACCCTTTGTCCATTCACCTGTATTTGTCTTTTTAAAACTCTCCCTACTGTCTGCACTGCCTGTAGCTCTTGATATTGGATGTTTGTTGCTAAATGGTCTTAGCTTTATTTAGCCCCATGTGTTAGGTTTATTTAACGTATTTGACCGGCTGGCGACATACATTCAATGTTCTGTTTATTTTTTTTTTCACAAGCAGTGCAGGCACGTCCTGAGAAAGCCTTGTTGCTGTCGGGACGTTAAGCAATGTACAATCAATCAATCAATGTTCCTGGCACAGCACGCCTTGCATTTAATATTGAACTTTCATCAGACGCAGACGTGAACAGAACACTAGTTAACAATATAGGCAGAGCAATTATTAGAACTATTAAAGTAAAACTTGAAGGCCAGGAAGTGTTTAGTCTTGACGATGCTGATGTATTCTACTGTTACAAAGATCTTTGGCTCACAAGAGAAGAACGAGAAGATCGTATTTACCAAGGCATACAGTATAAAAGCATTATGAAAATTCGAATCGATGCCGGAGACAAAGTAAACACAGCACCCGATGACGATATATTAGCAGAAACATATGGAACCAGGTTTTGCATTCCACTTGAGTTTGAAATCCTGACAGCGCATTTACCTTATTACCAAGGAGCACTGAATGACCGTCTGAGTTTTGAACTAACCTTCCCCCACCCGGGTCTGCCCTGGGGGACTTGGGTGGGGTTAGGTATTTTTTAGTTCCCAGGGTCACCCTGGTCAGCCCCACAGGGTGGGTTTTTCTCTCTATTCTGGGGCATGTGTTTCTGTCTACCCTTTGTCCATTCACCTGTATTTGCCTTTTTAAAACTCTCCCTACTGTCTGCACTGCCTGTAGCTCTTGATATTGGATGTGTGTTGCTAAATGGTCTTAGCTTTATTTATGCCCCATGTTGTAGGTTTATTTAATGTATTTGACCGGCTGGCGACACACATTCAATTTTCTGTTTAGTTTTTTTTCACAAGCAGTGCAGGCACGTCCTGAGAAAGTCTTGTTGCTGTCGGGACGTTAAGCAATGTACAATCAATCAATCAATTGAACTAACCTTTAATGACTACTCTAAAGTATAAAATTGTCTGATCTCAATGCATCATACAAGATTTCTAACATTTCCTTGGAATATGAAATTGTCACACACACTGAATTAGCTAGACTCATTCAAAATCAATACCAGTCAAGACTTCCAATTTATTATGACAGGGTGATTAGACATAGTTTAATGCATAAAGACAAGAGTGACCCGATGTGGAACATAAACTTGAACACACCAGCTAGATCATTGAAAGGCATTCTTATGTTGTTTGTTGAACCAGCGGCTCCATACAAAAGGGATTCAGAAAAATTCTACAATCCAAAGATTACACATTTGTCTTGTACAATCGAAGGTCGTCCAAATCAAGTGTACGCTTCAGGAATGTTACCTTACCAGCACTACGATGAGATCACAAAGTATTTTGCGGGTGGAAGACTTAGAGATAAACCAGCAAACATGGCGTGTAAAGATTTACATTTGTATGACGTTGGGATCAGCCAATACCTGACAGACAAGTATGCGCTTTGGCTAGACCTTCGTAGTACGGATGACGACTACCTACATGGGTCAGGTCGAACTGTCGAAAACGGCAGTGACGGGATTACAATTCAGATACAAAAAAAGGTTGAAACCGCTGCAGCAATAAATATATATTTGTACCTGATTTATGACGCACAACTGAACATACAAGAGTGCAGACTAAGTGGTCACTTGTATTAAATTATATTGTGTATTAAAATGAACTTGATGACCCTTGACCCACACTGTGGTTTGTTTTGTGGTGCGACAGGGTGTGGTAAAACTGAATGTGTACTTAACCTCTTACAAACAAGATACATCCATCATTTCGAAAACATAGTAATATTCTGTCCTACTATCAAACACAACAAAGCTTATCACAACCGTTTATTTATTTGGACTGACAGCAACATTTATTTAGTTGACCCTGAGAAAAAACTGAATGACTACCTGCAGTATTTTTACAAGCAATTTGAAGGACAGCCAACGTTGTTTATTGTTGATGACTGTTCTGCAGAAAAAGACAATGTCAAGAAGAGAAACACATTAGCAGAACTGGCCTTCAGTGGTAGACACGCAAATGTAAGTGTATGGATTCTCACTCAAAAATATAATGCTGTTCTGAAAGATTTTCGAGAACAGTTAAAGTTTATCTGTTTGTTTTACTGTAAGGATCGTGACAGCTTTGAAGACTGTCTCAGAGAGAACGATGTGATACCAAATAAACATGAACGTGATGATGTAAAAAATAAACTGAAATCATCTAAGCATCTAAAGCTTATTTTAAAGACAGATCAGCCCACAGAGTATGAGTTAGTAAATTAATTTATACATTTGTTTTGTCTAATAAAAATGACAGACGGACAAACCCACACAGTTGATGTTACAGAGTGCTTCAAAGATGTTAAATGTTTTTATGACTTAAAATCACGTGTGTTTGAACCCAGCTTTAAACTCTCAATTGATTATACATTGCTTAACGTCCCGACAGCAACAAGACTTTCTCAGGACGTGCCTGCACTGCTTGTGAAAAAAAACCCTAAACATAACATTGAATGTATGTCGCCAGCCGGTCCAATACATTAAATAAACCTAACACATGGGGCCTAAATAAAGCTAAGACCATTTAGCAACACACATCCAATATCAAGAGCTATAGGCAGTGCAGACAGTAGGGAGAGTTTTAAAAAGGCAAATACAGGTGAATGGACAAAGGGTAGACAGAAACACATGCCCTAGAATAGAGAGGAAAACCCACCCTGTGGGGCTGACCAGGGTGACCCTGGGAACTAAAAAGTAGTTAACCCCACCCAAGTCCCCCAGGGCAGACCGGGTGGGGTTTAAACTCTCAACACCGCCAATGAAGATATACATGTCATATAATGTTACTTTGGAATATTCTGATGGATCACCACGTTATGATTACGAGACTGTTTATCTTAAGACAAATGCTTTTAAAGTTTATGATGCTAACTGTAGCCGCTTGCGCTTGTTTGAGGTACTGTGTAAAGACATATTTGATCAACTAAGAAAACTACATTGTTATATTGAAAGTGTTACATTCAATAAAGTGATATTACACCTGCAGGACAAGACTTCAAGACACACACCAGGGAAGTGGTTGACTTGTTTATCATAACTACAGTTAATACAGTATTACATAAGGCGTGCCAGCGGTAATTATTTTTTTAATTTATTATTTTGTTGGACAAATAAAAATGACGGACAATGCTCAAAGCCCATCAGGCTCGTCAGGCTTAGGAAATGTGTTTCACACAACAGACTTGCCTATATTCAATACTAATAATGTCTATGAATCGATCGAAAAACTCTTTTTCTGTCGTACAAAATAATCTTCTTACAGGCAGTGTAAAGATTCAGATTGTCGCTAAAATAGAATTTACTAGAGTAGACGGTGAAGTGATTGTATCGTATATCTCGACAAGACAACACACAGTTAACACAAGAAGAGAATTAGAGAACATGTTTAGAGACAGACTATTACCTGACTTCCTCCAAGCAATTGACAGTGCAAAAATGAAGGGGTCTGGTTGGCACGAAGGTCATGTACATGAACTACAATTGAAACAATCAAGGTATCAGCCTATATTAGGTAAATCATGGATACCACTGCCAACAGAGGTTGTAAATAAAAAGGCTGTAGTCAATATACAGAACAATGACCACTATTGTTTCATGTGGTATGTGCTTGCTAAATTACACTTTATAAAATCAAAACCTGAACGTGTATCTAACTACACTAAATTTGTAAGCGAATTCAACTTCAGTGGCATAGATTTTCCTGTTAAAATAGAAGACATAGACTTGTTTGAAAAACTAAATCCTGGTATATCTGTAAATGTGTATGTGTGGGATAATGAGTCTGTTGACAAGTTACAACCTATTAGAGTATCACCACTTGCTCCAACATATGGACAGCCAGAAGATAAGCATGTTGACATGTTATTAATTGGTGATGACAGTAACTTTCACTACACAATTATCAGGAGTATGTCACGTCTAATTCATAATCATGTATCAAAATATGGTAGGAAACAAGAAGTGTGTAAAAGATGTTTACAAAGGTTTTCTTCTATTGCAGTAGCACATAAACATGTTTTACATTGTAGGTCAGCTGATGACATACAAACAATACTTAAGTACCCAGAGCCTGGTAGTCAAGTATATTTTAAGAACTATGGGAATCAGCAAAAGCTGCCGTTTGTAGTGTATGCTGATTTTGAATCACTAGTTGTTCCATATGAAGGTCCTGTTCCAGAGTCATTACCAAAGACTATAAAGTTGAGTGACCAAGTGGTGTGTTCCTTTGGATACTTTATTGTTAGGTCAGATGGACAGCATTCAGAACCTGTTATCTACAGGGGTGAAAATGCAGCATGTCTGTTTTTAACAGAAATGAGACATCTGTATAGTCCGGTAGTACAATATCTCACAACAAGTCAGATACCTTTGGTGATGACAGAAGAAGACAAACTGAAATTTGATACAGCTGAGACGTGTTGGATTTGTGATCAACCTCTGGGTGGTGATAAAGTTCGTGACCATGATCACATAACTGGACGATACAGAGGTGCTGCACATAACAATTGTAACTTGTTATTAAAAACAGATCCTAAGACATACAAGTTACCTATCTTTTTTCACAATCTCAAGGGATATGATTCACATATTATCATGCAGGCTGTAGACGAGTCTTACAGAAACATAAGTTGTATAGCTCAGACAACTGAGAAATACTTGACCTTTAGGTTAGACAAATTAGCGTTTTATGACTTGATGCAACATTTGTCTTTAGGTCTTGCTAGTTTGGCAGATGGACTGACTGAGTATCCAATAACAAGTAAATATTTTGAGCCAGACTTGATTAAGAAAGGTGTGTATCCGTACGAGTTCATCAGTGAGTGGGTTGTGTTTGAGGAAAGGAGACTGCCACCAAAAGACAAATTTTATTCTACACTTAATGGTAAAGGTATTTCTGACTCTGAATACCAACACGCTCTTGATGCATGGGATAAATTAGGGTGTCAGACAATTGGTAACTACCATGACCAATACTTGAAAGCTGACGTTTGTTTGCTAGCAGACATATTTGAAAGTTACCGTGAAAAGGGTTTGTTACACTACAGTCTTGACCCTGCTTGCTACATAACTAGTCCTAGCATGACATGGGATGCATTTTTGAAATCCAGTAAAATATTTATAGACCTGTTGTCTGATCGTACGATGGGTGAAATGGTGGAACGTGGATTGAGGGGTGGAACTAGTATTGCAGCGAACAATTATGCCAGAGCAAATAATAAATATCTGGACGGTCATGGTGATCTTGGCTATGACCCCTCAAGGTCATCTAATTATATCCTGTACGTAGACGCAAACAATTTGTATGGATACGCGATGTGTGAGTTATTGCCCTTGAAAAACTTTTGTCTGTATGAATTGTCACAGTA
The DNA here is from genome assembly GCA_036245525.1 of Semisulcospira habei. Classification (NCBI taxonomy): domain Eukaryota; kingdom Metazoa; phylum Mollusca; class Gastropoda; family Semisulcospiridae; genus Semisulcospira; species Semisulcospira habei. The sequence goes on along the minus strand of BTPG01000002.1, from coordinate 202,228,770 downwards.
TGATGTTACACAGTCAGGGTTAACAAACAATATTATGAATCTTGACCGAAACGATCCGAATGGTTTGATCTTTGAAGTAGACCTGGAGTACCCACACCATCTACATGATTACCACAATGATTATCCGTTGGCTGTTGAGAAAATGAGTATAACAGGGAAAAAAGAAGAAAAAACTTGTACCAAATCTGAATGACAAATTCAATTACGTTTGCCATTATCGCTTGTTGAAGTTTTACATCAGACACGGGTTAGTACTAAAGAAAGTTCACAGAGGAATTCAATTTGATCAGAGTGCTTTCATGAAAGATTACATAATGAAGAACACATCATTGCGTGCGAGAGACGGCAACACTGTATTTGACAAAGACTTCTTTAAGCTTATGAACAATGCCTGTTTTGGCAAGACAATGGAAAATCCTCATCACCGCAAAGATGTGAGACTAGTCACAACTGAATCGGGTGCAATTAAACTTACAGGTAAGCCACAATACACAGGGTACAAGGAGTTTCATTCATCATTGTATGCAGTGTCACTCAAAAAAAAAGATTGTTAACTCATTCTACCCCAGACGCACCAAAGCAAAATATGGATCGGCCATGATAGTTCAAGGGTGATGCCAGAATAGCTTGGCGCCTATGGACGCCAAGCTATTCTGGCATCCCCCTTGAACTATCATGGTCGATCCGTGTCCTGCACTGCAAAGCAGTCTTTGCTGGACAACGGCAAAATTGGGGGATTTCGTTGTTGGGGTAGAATGAGTTAAACTGGACAAGCCAGTATTCATTGGTATGGCAATTCTTGAGTTGTCAAAACTGTTGATGCTTGAATTTTATTATGATTACTTCAAACCAAAATATCCTGAGTGTCGTCTGCTATACACTGACACTGACTCTATGATCATTGATGTGCCTACTGAAGACTTTTACGAAGACATGAAAACAGAGTTACATATGTATGACACGTCTGACTATCCTAAAGATCGCCCACTGTTTAGCACACAGAACAAAAAGTGCCTGGTAAGTTTAAAGACGAACTGAATGGTGTGCCAATAGTTGAGTATGTTGGACTGAGATCAAAAATGTATTCTATACTGCATCAAAAAGGTAGTCAGTCGAAAGCCAAAGGTATTAAAAAAAACAGCAATAAAAATAAAGACATCCGTCATGAACATTACAAACAAGTATTAGATGGTGCATTAATGCCTGATTATCCAAACAAGTCACTGAGATCAAACAAACATAATATTGAAATGATTCAAACAAATAAAAAGTCACTTGCAGTTGGAGACACAAAACGTGTGTTTCAGAGTAAGGAAAAAGCTTATGCACCTGGGCACTAGAGGCTCAAGTTATCTGAAGAAATAGTTGATGAACTGGTTGATGAAATAATCGATGAGTTAGTTACTGAAATGAGTAACAGTGTCTGGGGGAATAATCTGTAATTCTTCTCTGACAAATGCCCTCTGTGGGGCAGGCTCATATAAATAATAAATGGATGGATTACCAGGTACTATTTTTTTATATTGTGTACAGACATAGACCAGATGGGGGTCAGTTGCCCTGCGCTTCATGTCGTTCTTGGCCTCACCCGGTTGATATAAATATCTTACCTGTTTAGTAAACAAACTTACTAGCAGCGGACCTGTTTTTGGTTCTGTAATTGTTTTCAATTTAATAGCATCAGCGGGTTTAGGCTGGCCTTCATTATTCATTGCTTTTATCACATGTGGTAATCTCTTAACCCACTCAGTGTTCTGGGTGTCATGCATGAGTTCCTTAGAATACTGGTAACTAAAAAGTCTTTCTGATAACTGTTTGTTAAAGTTTTCAACAATTGCCTGTGATCTGTGCACACCTGGAATGCCTCGTCTAACCAGTACGCCATGCTTTGCAAATAACTGGTTAACGGCACCTTTAAATTCAGATCCATCATCAACTTGAACAAGTCTGGGGTATTTTAAAGGGCCTCGACTATATATTTTTGTTAAAGCAGTCGAAACTGTGGTAGCGTTCTTGTCAGATATGGGTTCAGCGTCTTTGTACCTTGAAGCTATGTCGACAACAGTCAGTGCATACTTGTATCATTTCTTTTTTATTATGTCATGGGGCAGAAACAGGAGGTCCATTTGATGCGTGTCATTTGGTGTTGTGTTTTCAAAATGAGGTCTTGTTATTTTTCTTGGAGCAGGGAGATATATTTGCCAAATTGCTTGTCTCTGTAACCATTGTTTTATCTGATTGAGTGTTACATCTCCGCCCACAGCGGCATGTAATTTTTGAATAGCTGTTTGTCCTTTCCAATATCCAATTGGGGAGTAATATATTTTTGATAGTTTATTTTTGACGTTCATTTCTTCTGGCAATATAAAGTCCAGTAAAATATACAAAAGTCATTCCCACTAGAACAAAGATTATCTCTCCGTTTCTTTGTTCTGTACTTGGTTTGTAACAGTCACTTAGTTTCGGTTTTGGGATAGACATGTCATTACCAGTGACTAAAAAATACTCACGAATTGCGTCATCTGTATTTGAAAATGTATGCTGTGCATGGCCTTCAAGTTTGAGTTTTTCATTGATAAAATCAAGTTTCTCTATTCTTTGCTTTTCATAATCCTGTTGGGCTTGTGCAAGTTTTTCAGACGCTTCATTGTGTCATTTCATTTCTTCTGCACTCTCTTCTCTTCCCATTTTTGAAAAGAGATAGTTTGACCCACTGAATGCCAGAGCATTAACCATGGCGCCCCCAATCATAATAGCTATTGTCGCCATACTTTTATTTACATAGAAACATTTTCAGGAATAATTCCCTGCTTGACAAGAAAGTCTTTTGTCACAATTGACGCTGTAACAACTACAATTAGCTTTGCACTGTCTTCGAAATCTAGTCTACTCAAGTCTGCTGATTTCATTTTGAGTAGATTTTTTCCCAACATAGAATAAGCTACTGCTAGTCCACTTATTACAGCAGAGTGATAGACAAGGTTCATCAAGTTCTTTGTGTCGCTCATTTTCTAATACAAGAAAAATTAAAATAATAAATTTATTACTGCATTAAAAATGGGTCGACAGGTTTGGATGCTACTGGTAATGTGGCGACTTCTGGTTTTGTTTTTGGAGTGTCTGATTTTTTGGACACTGTACGAGTCTGTGGTTTGTATTTTTTGTATAATTTGTAACCTACATAACCAAATCCGACAACAAATCCAGCAACTATATATCTTGTTATTTCAGGTTCAGGCTCAGGGTTAGACGGGGTTGTTTGTCTCTCACTTTGTTATGGTTGTGGTGGGGAAGAGGGTCCTGACGGTCCTGATGGTCCTGACGGTGTTGGTATTGTCACTGGTCCTGATGGTGCTCACGCCTGGTCAGTTACATGAGCCTTTTCTGTTTGTGCTTGAAGCTGTAATTTTTTTTGTCTGTTATATCCGGCTAATCTTTTTCCTGCCTCAACTCTACCAGGTTTTTTTGTTTAGTAACTGTTTGAACCTGCGTCAAAACAGGGTTCTGTTGTGGGGTCGTCTTCTTCTCGTCCATTTGGTCCATTCGGTCCATCCTTTTCTTTTTCTAGAAAATTTATTTTTGAGAAATCAATATGGCTCCCAGTGACAAGCAAGGTTACGGCAGGTGCAAGGTAATTGCCAAACTTGTAAAACATGACCCATGCTAATTTACCAATTGAACCTGAAACAATAGGATTGTTTTCAAGGTCGTGTGATAAACTGTCACTATCCACAGGTAAAAAGTGACTCACTGCTTTTGTGTATAGACATACAAGAGGTCGACTCAAATCACGAGTCAGTAGTGAAGCGATGTGATTTTCATATTTAGAATGAAGTTTGATTAGCTCGTCAGCGGTTAGAGATTCTATGTCTTCTGTCATGTATTGTTTACCAAGATACGCTTTTGATTTGCCTGAAACAATTACAGACAGAAGATGCTGTTTTTTGGAGTATAAGTCTTTGTTCTCTACAGCACTGATATCGTTTAGAAGAAGTAATTCGTCTTGGTTTATTTTTATAATGTAATTTAAAAAGAAAAACAAAAAACAAAATTGCAGGTAATTTTGAAATTTGTTATCAAGCAAAACCATGTTTTTCTAGAAAGTACATTAACAGTAACTTCATACATTTACACCAGTCAGTTATATAGTCAGTGACTTTTTACGTTTACGTCCTATAAGGGCTATTATCATTTCACAGTTGGCTTACAAATTACATGTGTGACACATGTTTAGTCAGGTATGCACCCGGAAGAAATATACTTAACAACCTTGTGCTTTTGGTGATGAGTGTCTGTAAGTGTGTGTGTGTGTGTGTGTGTGTGTGTGTGTGTGTGTGTGTGTGTGTGTGTTTGTTTTGTTTGTTTGTTTGTGTTTGTTTGTCTGTGTTTGTTTGTTTTGTTTTGTTTGTGTTTGTGTTTGTTTGTTTGTGAGCCTGTCTGTTTGTGTGTGTGTGTGTGTGTGTGTGTGTGTGTGTGTGTGTGTGTGTGTGTGTGTGTGTGTGTGTGTGTGTGTGTGTAAGATATTACTTGTTAGTTTCTTATCCAACTGTTTTCCAGCTGCCTGTTTATAGTGCAGAGTATAACCACCATTTGATTTCTCGGGAACCAGTCATGAGTATATATTAAGTCAACTTCAAAACATGCTGTCTTCTTGAGTGTATAACACCTCTCAGTAAATAGCCTTTTTTTCAAAGCCTTAGAACCGGCTTATTCATAAAAGTGTTCCCTCTCACATTAAATAGCAACGTGCCACTGTGCGGCACGTGGCAACGATTAGACAACACAGGTGGCTTACAAAATGACATGCGCCACACAGATTAAGACCCCTGCAACTTACTCGCTGAGAGGGGATTGATTAAATGTATAAGTTTCACATGAGTGGAGTCTTGACACAATCACCAGTCTATGTCTGTGTTGACAAAGCGGGTATCTCTCTCTCTCTCTCTGTGTGTAAGAAAGAGGGGATTGTATGTGTGTTTGGGTGTTGGCCATTTGAATGTTTGAAGGGTGTACACATAATTGAAAAAAATTAAAAATTCCTTCTTGAATTTCGAGTCAGGTAAAAATTTCTTATGAATATCGTGTCAAGTGTGGTGCTTACCGATCTGATTGAAAAAAATTTGATTCAGGTTTCAAAGGCAAGCTAGTCAGAAATGAAAAAATGTGAATAATTGTAGGCCCTTTGAATTTTTTCTTTTCAGAACAAGTCTATTCATAACATACCTGAATGGAGGTGGAGGTCTTTCAGAACCAGTCAAGCTTAGACATGAGGTGTTTGTGTATGTGATCGCTCCGGGGTTACCAGCACTGGTTTGACTGGGTGCTTTGTCTATGGGTGGGGGTGGGGGGGTGGGGTGGGGGGGGTGAGGTGTGTGTGTGTGTTTGCGTGCGTGTCTGTCTGTAGTTATGTGTGTCTTGTGTGTGTGTATGTGTGTGTGTGTGTGTGTGTGTGTGTGTGTGTGTGTGTGTGTGTGTGTGTGTGTGTGTTACCTACCTCTAACAAAATCTGTTTTACTCAAGATATAGCATATGCCATTTATTTCAGATATCGCAGAGATTTAGGCTTATACAAAATCAGATGAGATCTTTTGGTCACACTATTCAACATGGTCCCTAATTGATTTTCTGAAAAGCACTTTACAACACTTTACCAGCGCATGCTAGTGCAGGCATTGACATGTTTTGAACACAGCCTGCGCAGAGCTGTTTTCAAAAGAGGTTTTCAAAAGAGTTGTACTGAGCTGTCTTTTGTTAACAAGTCACGGCGACATGTCCCCCACTCTGACAGCACTTTCTAAAGACCTAGTCATGCGTGACAGGGTACTTGAATTTTGTGTTGGCAAGAGATGTGTGTGTAATGATTAGGTTAGCTAGTTTTGCGTTCCTCAGGGGGTTAATTAAGACAATGAGTAATTGGGTCATTATTTTACTCGACAATACAGATGATGATTCTCATGAGCCAGTGTTTGTTTCAAAATACGGTTTTGATGCCAGTGATGTGGAAATTATGATAGCGCTGAGAGAGTAGTGATTGTTTGAGATTAAAATTGAATAGTTTTAAGGCATCTGTTTGGCTCCTGAGGATCCGGAGTCTTTGTAAAGTACTTTCTTATTTCTCTCAAGACATTTTTTGTGCATAACATTGAAAATTTCGATTACACGTTTATTCCAGTGAGTAAATTAAAATCATCAGCAAGTAAACATGCATACATATTTACGATAAAATAATTTAAAAAGTAATATTTTTAATGCCGTAAGCATACTCGCGTCGCTAGTTTCAAAATGGCGGTCAGCGAGATGCCTTCAAAAGAAGTCAATCAGACGCGCACGGTTAATCAGCTTTACTTTGCTTCTGAAGTGAAACAGAGATTATTTTGGATTTGCACTTTGAAGGACATATTATGAACGTTAAATACGTTATTTTTCCTGGTCTTGCAAACAGCCTTTCCCATAGAACTCGGTCTTTTGTTGGAGGAAAGCATATCGAAAGTAAACTCCCTTCGTGCATGGTGTGCATTGTGTCTGCCGACCATCTTCAACATTCTGCAGACTTTATGTCCGGATACAAGATGCATGTTGTTCCTCTGTTTCCAGCCTAACGGCTCTAAGGGCAGGTCTGCTCTTTTGTTATTAGTGGAGATGGGATTTGTAACTGGTCAAGCACACTCTTATCCGACTGGTCTTAAGCACAAGCCAGGCAGAGTGAAATCCATCTCCGAACCGTTTCCATCTAAATCACCATGTTCAGCTAAACACCTAAATGTAAAAATTTTAGTTTTTGCAACCCATTCAACCAATCCACACTCAAGTACTCACAAAAACTCACTATGATCAAGCTTTATCGGTACTGCATGAGACACAATACAGATAGTAGCCCTCTCCATTATATTACATGTTTTATTTATTTATTTATTATTGATTCGTTTATGTATTCACTTACATATTTATTTATTGTTTATCCTTTTAATTATGGATGGAAGGAATTCCTTGATGCACATGATCACTAGTGGTATGGTAGTGGCCACCAAGGAGAGGAAATTATTTTTCAATATGCATACATCTGTGCATGTTTATAATCTATCCTTTACTTAACATGCATATTCATAGGTCCCAGGTATCTCTGACTTATTTTATTTATTAATTTATTATTTTATTTAATTTATTTATTTACTTATTTGTTTGTTTGTGATGTATGTTTGCATATACACATCAGCATACAAGATGAGAACATACATGTACACATATATGGTAATAGGTGCATACCACCCGCTCCCCACCCCACATACAAAACCACAGAACACCCATTAAAAGACATGCAAGTCTGTGCATGTTCATAATATAACCTTTACTTGGTATTCATGTGTCCCAGGTATCTTTGATTTACCTTATTTTATTTATTAAAAAGTATTATTTATTTTTTATTTGTTTGTAAAGTAGGTTTTGTACATATGCTGATGTTCTCATACACATGCCCACTCCCAACCCCACTCCACAACCACAGAACACCCACCAAAAGACAAGTGAATGTTCATAATCTATCCTTTACTTAGCATTCATATGGTCCAGGTATCTTGACTTACTTTATAGTCTTATTTATTTAACCGCCATGAGATGACATTAGTCGCCTGCTCGGCATTAAACCCAAATAACTATTTATTTAAATTATTTATTTATTTACTTTTGTTTGTTTGTAATGCAGGTTTTGTACATACACATCAGCATACAAGAAGAAAATATACACATATATATAGAATTTTAGATGGTGATAGGTGGCATACCGCCCGCTCCCAACCCCTACCCAAATACACACACAAAGCTGCAGAACACCTACCCAAAGACATGCACATCTGTGTATGTTCATAATCTATCCTTTACCTAGCATGCATATGTCCCAGGTACCTTAGACTTACTTTATCGTATTTATTTAAATTATTTATTTATTTTGTTTGTAATGTAGGTTTTGTACATACACATCAGCATACAGGCTAAGAACATACACCATGATGCCTCTGTGCATGTGGCCACCAGTACTATTCTGTCAGATCTGTCACACCCAGCCAATCATCTCTTCGAGCTTTTGCCCTCGATTCAGATGCAGTTTCTTTCCAGAAGCTGTCCTCAGTACAGCACCATCCATGGAACAACGTGATTCCATGATTTGTGACATATGACTCATTTGTGTTTAATATTGTGAGCACCATTCATTTGGAGGTTAAGCGCTATATAAATGTACATTATTATTATTATTATTGTCTATCGTTTAGTGCTCTATACAGGATGATCGCCAACTGAGTGTTTGACATGATGAATGCCCTACAAGTGAGGATGTATTTTACTGTCGCCATGCCACACAAAAATCCTTGTAACATTTTACTTGGTGAATAAATGTCTTATGTCTTATACGCGTAATGGTAATAGGTGCCATACCGCTCGCTCCCACCCCCACTCCAGTTACACACACAGAACCGCAGAACACCCACCAAAAGAATGTACATCTGTGCATGTTCATAATCTATCCTTTACTTAGCATTCATATGTCCCAGGTATCTTTGACTTACTTTATCTTATTCATTTAACCATCGTGAGATGGCCGTAGTCGCCTGTGTGGCGTTAAACCCAAATAACTATTTAATTAATTATTTATTTATGTTTTATGCAATGTAGGTTTTGTACATACACATACACAGTAATAGGTGCCATACCGCCCCTCTTTCAACCCCACCCCACATACATGCACAAAACCGCAGAACACCCACAAAAGACATGCACAATTGTATACTGATGGGCATTAGTGGACTGTAAAACCTATATATAGAGACTTGAGGTTAAGAAAGTGGCTTGTATTGACTGCCTGTATTTTAGCTGCCCACATAAAAATCTCATGTGTACAGTTAATCACACTGCACATGCAGCCATCAGTTCTGTGAAAAGTATTGTTGGCCTCATTCACAGGGGTTTAAAACTTAGAGCTAAGGCCACACCTGATAACAATAACAGAACTAATATGCATACTCAGCCACTAGTTCTGTAAACAGCACCTTTGTAAACAGCACCAGTGGCCAAATGCACAAATACATCATGGATGATGCCACCACTGATCACTTCAAACAACAGGCTGCCCAGTTCACATTGATAAGTGATACTGTGAACTAGCCAGCATATGCATCCATCAGTTCTGTAAATAGTACTGGTGGCCACATGCACAGAACTTAAAGGTGAGGCCACAACTGCCACCTCAAACAAAACGATACCTACATACACATATCAATGCTACAGTCAACCGCCATGTGCGTTAGTCAGGACAGGCTTAAAGTATGGGACTGTAAATCTTACAGCGAAATGTCAAAGCCAGTAAGAAAATAATATAACAGCAGCAAGTACATGTATTTTGTACATCACTCAAATAAAACATGAGAACTTTTCGAGGCCAATGGTGTTATGAGTGGGTGATGGAAACACTGAAATAAATAGTACGTGCACATTATAAAGTATGTCCCCCCCCCCCCCTCCCTTTAACTAGCTGTTCATCATAAAACATATCTCATTCATTTGATCACTTGACTGACTGATTTATTAAATCATATCTGTGTTACCTGTCTCCGTTTTCTTTCTCGTTTAACCCTTATCATTCGGAATACACCAGTGTGTGAAATAAGTTTGACTAAAATAGTTCAAGGGTAGTGCCAGAATAGCTTGGCGTCTCTAGGTGCCAAGCTATTCTGGCACCACCCTTGAACTAAAGCCATTGGTCTATATCCTTATCTGTAAGTACTATAATGAAGCTTGCATATGGCAGCGTCCAATTTGAAGCTTTTAGCCTCAGTATGATATGGGTTAAATCCCAATATATATGACTGTCAGTGCTAATGCCAGCTGCTAAGAATCCTTGCAGCAAACTGCAAATGTCTATATGCAGACAAACTGAAAATTATGCAGCAGCAAAATAGTTCCTCATTTGTGCAGTAGACTACTGCAAGCAAGATAGGATTTAATTTTAAACAAAGCTTTGCATGGACTTCCAAGCGTGTTCACATTGTGCTGTGTATTTTTTTATGTGTGAAGTGTACTGTACCATCAGTGATCACTGAGACTGCATGGCACTGATCGCACATCACAACATTGCTTGCCAGTACAATTGATTGAATTAAGTGTTACAGTATAATAATAATTAATCAATGTCCGAAACTTTGTTCAGCCATGACAGTTAAAACCAAGTGGTGTGGCACTCCTTTACAGCATGCAGCATGTTGCACTTCGGACATAGGTTTCGAAGATAGCGTTTTGTTTTGGTGCTGTGAAATCTTTTTATGTGGCATATAGTGCATACTATCACTGAATACAGGAACAATGAGACCCGTGTAAACTACTGATCCCTGTCAACATGGCTGCGACAGTCCTGGTTTCGTCTGCAACCGAACTAAAAACAAAATGTGCTGCAAAAAAATGTCTCCATCCTCCGGCGGTTTAAAACGAGCGCGTACTGCTTTTATTCAAACTAGACTTCATTTTGATATACCCAAACTTTTGTTACTCTCTAGAAAATCACTATCTCGTAAACGGCTGATCGTCTATGAAGGGCAGCTGCTGGACTATATGTATCAAAAGTGAAACTCATATCACGTAAAAGATAAAATTACGTAAAAACTAAAACTTACGTCATGACAAATGACGTTTGACAAATCAATGACGCGTATATCCTACACCCCTTACAGAACTCACTGACACATTGGCAGATCTGCGAGACTTTTTCAATAGGAGATAATTTAACATCAGAATCAGGTCAAAGACAAAAGGTAGAGAGACCTTTGACAGCGAGGACAGCTCTCATACAGAAGGGACTTTGTGGTTTATGGTTCATCCCATCTTGTTTTTAAATGCTAATGTTACCGTTGAAATATAACGTTATGATGTGCGATTAATTTGTTTTTGCCAGTGTGTTTTGTGTTGTGAAGGTTCCAACCATTTCGGAATTGCCGGCTATTACAGCATTCGTGCCTTGGAACAAGGGATGCTGGTGAGTTATCTACTGACGTAACTGGACTGATAAACCCAAATGACGTAAGCAAAACGACCAGAAACATAAAAGCAAACAGACAATTTTTCGCAGTAGGTCAAAATTGCACGTGTTTCGACGAAAACAGTGGATTAAAAAAGCGATATCGCATATTTGACCGGGCTTTTAATCTACTGTTTCGTCGAAACACGTGCAATTTTGACATGCTTCTGATTTCCGGAAATCATATTCGCCGGCCACCACTGCCAGATGTGCGAGGTTCGCTGCCGATTCAGACATTACGTATATCACTTTGCGTAATTACTTAGTGGAGAATCCCTGTACCGGGGGACATAACGTCCAACATATGCAAGAAACATAGAGTCTTATGCGCCCCCTTAGTGTGCGGGGGCTCATAAGACTCTATGTCTCTTCCAGAATCATAGTATACTACTTATTATTCCGTTTAGGCGGTCCGTGGCGCAGTGGTCAAGCGCCTGCCACCAACGCTAAAGGTGCGAGGTTCGATACCTGGACCTTTTGCCTCTAGTAAGTTAATTCACCGTTAATTCCACTGGACCGTCAATGGTTCTTTCTGCGGGTACTCCGGCTTTTCCTCCCCCTCCACTTTGGTACCCGTTTTCAGGCCACTTTATAATTTCAAATACAAGCCGCGATCAAAATGTCCGAAACCTCAGTAGCTGAGCTGACCCTGCGCACCACGTGAATGCCCGTCCTGTGTTTGTCTAGTACTATGTTTGTCTTCCGAGTGAATGCGCGTGTTCACGAGTCACGCGGGCGTGCGTGTTCGGGTCATTACTTTGAGCTAATTCGCAGAATTGGGTAAGGCGCCTGTATAATGGCCGGTATTATTATTATAATCATCATCATCATCATCATCATCATCATTGGTGCAGAATGCATCGTGTGCTTTGTTACCCACCGCGAAGTATGTCTGTCAAGTTAATTCGGGCGGAGCGTCGGGGAGGGGGGTATTTTTGTGGTACTACAGCTCTTTCTCTTCAGTGGTACCGATTTAGACCACTTTCTAAATTTCAAATGCAATCTGTCAAACTGAAACCGTCATATCACCAAAGAGAGTATAATATACGGTCTTTGGTATCACGTACCCTTCGCACCACGTGCTTGTGCCGTGTTTTGGTTGTGAGGGAGTGCGTGTTTCATACGAGCGTGTTTGCTGGGCTCAGTTCCCGGGGGTCGGAACCCATTAGCACATGTGTAAAGCGCCTATATAAATATTATAAACGGTATACTGTATTACTGTATAATGATTATGATTATTATGATATTATGATGATTATTATTATATTGTATTATTAACACTATCATTATTATTATTTTATTATTATTATCATCATCATCGTCATCGTCATCATTATTTTCTGCTTGTTTACCCCTTTCTGACAGCAACGTATTAGTGAATGTTGTCTTATTGACGCAATTTTTATGAAATTATCTCCATCTGTTTAACCCATTCAGCCCTGATACAGTATAGCAGTCGATAACGTGACCATGTATGTTCAAGGATGTTCTCTAACACCTCCCTTGAACTTTCATGCTCGTTTTGCTATCAGAACTGGTGTATATATATAGTCTTCAATGGACAAATTATGAAATGTTGGCTGCAGGGCCCAGTGTGTTAATGAAAGACTGCACTTTTTCAGGGAATGGCGTTTACCAATTGTTCTCCAAAGATGGTTCCTACCCGAGCCCGTGAGGTACTGTATTTTTACTGTATTTTTACAAATTCTATAATTTGAGACACCATAGGCAAAGTGGTAAGTTGATTTGGCTTGGCAGTACAAGCCGGGGTAATGTTAGATTAGCTTTGTGCTTGGGCAGACATGGAAGAGAAGGGAATAAAGATGATTCCAGCAGGAATCATCGCGACAGAAAGCGCTACCGGCAGTCAAAGGGCCCTTGTGCTAACGCGTCTTTTCCGCAGAGTGGTATTGTCCGTGGCGGTGAAGGGGTTAATAAATGACATTATGAAGAATGTGTACATTTTCTTCCGTCATTTTTCAGATGGCACTGGGCACCTGTCCCATTTCTCTGGCGGCCCCAGCCAACAACGGTGACAGTATGGTTTTGGACATGGCGACTACGGTGGTGGCACTAGGCAAAGTAAGTCACATGTCTACCGTTATTTGGCAAAAGCCAGTATGTCCATTTTTGAGAAAAGCAAGATTTTCATTGTTATAAGCTGAAAAACCTTGCTTTTCACAAAAATGAACTTCCTGTCTTCTGGCCTCGCAGATCAGAATGGACTTTCGTTGTCCACCAATTCACCATCAAAATCCTGTGTATATAGACTAACGTTTGTTTGTTTGTTTGTTTGTTTGTTTGTTTGTTTGTTTGTTTGTGGTTTTTTTTTTTTATTTTATTGTACTGTATTACCTAAGTTTAAACGCTTCAGCGGCCAGGAACTGTTGTGAAACCATCACAGATTTAACTCTGTGGGTGTCCGTAGCGATTTTGGTGCACGAATCACCGCGACCAAAATCGCTACCGACACCCAAAGGGTTAATAATATAATCAATGCAACACAAAGCCAACGAATTGAGATATCGAGGTACACGGATGTAAACGAGACGAACAAGAGGTGTCGATGCACATGAACAGGGTGCGTATCGCTAGCATTACGTATCAAGAGATCTGCGCATTACGTGTCGATAGCACTACATATCGTTAGCACTACATTACTGGTACTACTTGTCAATAACAGTATAAGTCGATAGCACTATGATTATTAGCACTACGAGTCGATAGCACTTCGTGTCTCTAGCATTACGCTATCAGGCGATCGTAGTGCTATCGACACGTAGTGCTATTGACACAACGGCCGTATCCATCGACACGTAGTGCTGTGATACGTAGTGCTAACGGTATTCAGCCCGTGAACCCATGCGGATGCAGGGGTTCATGAGGGTCTATGCCTCTTGCATTGTGTGTATGTCAGTTTTTGCTCTTTGTGTTCTGACAGCAAATGACATGGGTAAAATATTCATTGTAACTAGCAAAGTTACATTGAAATTAGTTCATTATTTTGTGCTTAATTTGGCTGACTTTTGACAGGCGGAGGTAAAAAAAACCTTGAACGAGCAGATACCTCTGGGCTGGGGAGTGGACATAAACGGGAAGGTAATTAGCCCCTTTTACTGCCAGCGGACGCAAATTCTGTTTCCGTGCAGTCTTCGTTAATTCAGCCAAAGAGCCCGAGCGAGCTGTCCCACACAGACTCAACGTGGTTTCAGCAAGAGGCATAGATCCCCATGAGCCCCCGCGACTGCAGGGGCTCATGAGGATCTATGTCTCTTGCATTTGGATCGTGTTCAATATTTCTCGGCAGGAGATTAATGAAGATCACGTTTTGCTGGTGTTCAGTTGGTAAGATGATTCCACGGCTCTTTTAAATACACTGTATGTGTGTGCTGGTTTGGTATTCTGGCCTAAGGGCTTAAGGCCTTAAGGTCCAGTATCACAGACCAGAGCACATTGTAAAGTACTTTGTTCTATCATTGCATTGGCCGCTTCATTTTCATGTATGACTTTTTGTATGTACGCCGCTGATTTCAATCACGGGAACACCGTTTTCTCTTACTGAAAACACATCTGCAGAAGTTTCACTCCTTCATGCCGCATGAGACGTGCCGCACCCGGATACGCAGCATAAAACCGCGTATCCGAATGCAGCATTGCATGAACGAGTAACGATGTTGAACACATTCACTGTTTTGAAAGTACTACAGCGGGAGATGGATCTACATGTACTATCGTTGTCTGCCCACATCTTGCTATGCAGTGTGTCAGGGACTGCCTGCCTGGAACTGTTAGGGTAGCTCAGGCAATAGAGCGTTCTACTCTCTTACAATTTGCTCAGACCCCATTCGGTGCCCCGTCTTTGAAATCAGCTTCGTGGTGGACAAAAGGCGTTAAGCCCTAAACGTGTAACCCTTTCCCTGCCACTGTGCGTACACTATTTTTCTGAAATCATTGTTCATTGTTCATTCAACGACTGACCAAAAAACTGACCAATAAACATGGATACGAATTGGTCAAGAAACGTAGATCTTCATGAGCCCCCGCAGTCGCGGGGGGCTCATGAAGATCTATGTCTCATGCAGTTGGATTGTGTTCACTTTTCCACCTTATTAACTCACTCTACCCCAGACACACCACAGAAAGATAAGGATCGACCATGATAGTTCAAGGGGTGATGCTAGAATAGCTTGGCGCCTATGGGCGCCAAGCTGTTCTGGCATCACCCTTGAACTATCATGGTCGATCTGTGTCGTGCACAGCAATGCAGTCTTCAGAGGACAGCGGCAACATTTAAGGGTTTCGGTGTTGGGGTAGAATGAGTTAACTCTCTGAAACCGTGTTTGTAATTTGCAGCCCACCACAGATCCTGATGAGGTTTTGGGTGAAGGAGGCCTGCTGCCATTGGGAGGCTTGGAAGAAACAAGTACATTATTCATGAACATATCTAAATATTCTCATACTTTATTCTCCAATTTACACATCGCTGTAACCCGACAAGGACTAATTTTTCACCACACCTTACGTTATGTAATGTTATGTTATGTTAGTATTCTGTTCAAGTTCAGACTGATTTAACTTGCGGAGAATCATAAATGTTTTCACAGATTTAACTCATTCGAGTCGGGTCGCTTCCGGATACGCGGCTGTAGCGGCCGATGCGACCCGTTTCGAATGAGTTAACCCTTTCAGCCCCAAGGTCCCATTTCTCAAATTTTGGAGGTGTTGCCTAACGACTATGTACCAGTTGCAGGAAATGGCTTGACCATGATAATTCAAGGGTAGTGCCAGATTAGCTTGGCGCCTTCAGCTTGACCATGATAATTCAAGGGTAGTGCCAGATTAGCTTGGCGCCTGAAGGCGCCAAGCTAATCTGGCACTACCCTTGAATTATCATGGTCAAGCCATCTCCTGCTGTAGGGATCCGGGGCTAAAAGGGTTAAAAGTTAAGATTTTAATATTATACATTTCTGTGTGCAACGATTTATCATTGGGGCGTACGCGTCGGATTATATGCCAGGCTAGCCGCCTTGAGATGGCGTTAGTCGCCTGTTGGGCGTTAACCCTTTTCAACATGGGTTCAAAATGGTGTCGTCAAGAGGCATAGATCTATATCAGGATCTATATGTCTCTTGCACTTGGACCGAGTTCAGCGATGATTCCTGTAGACTAACAAATCCGCTACCGACAGCCACAGGGTCAGTGAAGCCCCAATAATGACTAGCAGTTTAACTTGTGCCGGTCTGTGCCTGATTCTGAACCTGGCGTCCATAGGTGGCTACAAGGGTTATGGACTGTGCTTGATGGTGGAGATTTTCTGCGGGATCTTGAGCGGCTCGGCGTTCGGGCCTTTCATCCGACAGTGGGCCCTGCACGACGGTATATCGGATATGGTGAGTTTTGGATGAAGTCGTCAATCTGTCTTGAATGATAGACTCTTTCCCAGTACGCAAAAGGTCATCGGACCGACGTCAGCCGCAGCGAGTTGGCCTGCTCACTGCGGCTGGCCATCAGTCGTCGCCCTGGTGGCCTCTTTTGTTCACTGGGTGATGGACTGAAAAGGTAGCGTGCCTCAGTGCTGTTGGTATGTGACTCGGCTTTCAGTGTTTTGTCTGTGTGTTTGACACTCACAGGGTCACTGTTTCATTGCAATCAACCCCGAAGCTTTTGCGCCTGGATTTTCGGACAGGATGAGTCAGCTTTTGGACCACTGCCGAAATTTGGAGCCGGTCAGTAAACTCGTTTCTTATCTTTACTCATCGCTCTTTAAAAAATATTACTTCAGTTTCAGTGAATGCATACGTGTGCGCTTAGAATAGGCACCCCGTACTGTTTGCAGGATAGATAGACTCACTCTGGGAGTTCGCCACTAGTACGCTTCTGTTCAGATGAGATGTTTAGTATCTCATTTGAATACAAGTGTACTTGTGGGGAGTAGAGTACGCCACAAGTACTCTTCTATTCAAATGAGATGCTTAACATCTCATTTAAATCAAAGTGTACTTGTGGTGATTTCTCCGAGTGGGTCTGTCTGGGAGTACCCCCGCAAACGGCACGGGATGCTTTTGATAAAGCCGGTAAGAATTGTTCACTTTGGTTTTCGCCCGAAAGACAGCACTCTCGATGTCCTCCTGTGTGTTTGTTGCAGGCGGAGGGAGAGGCGGAGGTCTTGGTGCCGGGAGACCCAGAGAGGCAGCACATGGCCAAGTGTGACAGACTCGGCGGCATTCCATACAAGCACCAACAAATACAATGGGCGGTGAGGAAACTATTGTCTGCTCTGTTAGTGTGCTGATCTGTGATTTTGGACCTTGGCTCAAAATCACAGATCAGCTTATCTTATTGTCCATTCCATTTTCCTCCTAAACTTTCGATTTTCACTTCTTTTTTGCGCACGATAAAAAAATCAACTGATTTTAATGGCATTTCACAGAATTTGAAGAGAATAGGTCGACATCCAATAGTCGGGGGCCGTCAGAAACCAGCAACAGATCAACTGTTTGATTTCAAAATGGATTTTGTAAACGATGTTTCGGCCACCAGAGAATGTGTGCTGCTCAGTGATGTTTGAGCTTACGGCTCAGATCTCAAGTTCCGAAATTACAAACCAAGACATATTTCTAGTCTTGCGTTTAGGGCCTGTTTTCATTCTACAACTGTAGTCTCACATCGCACACTGTATGACAATCTAGCTATCGATGATGTTGTCATGGTGCTGTGTACGTCGAACTGCATTCATGTGTGGTGTTTGTATCATGTAGCATTCTTTTCTTTTCCTTCAGGATGACCTAGCGTCACAACACGGCGTACAGCCTCTCAAGCGACTGTGATAGACATCCATAAATCTGCTTCAGGAAGGGCACCAGACAGTAAGTCCATTTTCACAAAATTGGACTTACTTTTCCGAAACCACTATGCCATCGCGAACTCGCAGAGCAGTAAATTTGAACACGCCAGCTCTTCAGACCCTGAATAGAGTTTTCAGTGTTATTTGATTTTATATCGCGTAATAAACAGTCCTTTAAAATTCAGAACTGCTGAAAACTTGCCCAATAAAAATTGTTTGTGTATCATGATGGCAGAGCATCAATGAAAAGTACTGGGATGTTTGTCGGCTTTTAATATAATGTATTAAAACCGTTCTAAAACAACCGCCAAACACATAATATAATCACCAAGTTGAAAGAATGTAGTTATTTGGGTTTAACGGCAAGCAGGTGACTAATGCCATCTCACGGCGAACGTTTTAAAGAATGGCAGACTTTTACGGAATGAGTTAATCTTGTCATGTCGATGTTCATTTTGAATTCCTTAGTAGGATTGCATCGTGTGTATGAGGAAATGCACTTTATTGGCCATTATTGTACGCCTACAGTTTTTGTTTGTTTGGATATTTGTTACGGAATATAAACTCGATTCAGTAACGTCATTGTAAAAGCGTCCAGAAGCACAAATATCAGAAATATACATGTTATGAATGTTTGCCTATCGGGTTATGCAAAATTACATTAACTATTGACATTGCAATTCTGATATTGTCTGTTGTAGTTCCAACATTTGGTGTGTGTGTGTGTGTGTGTGTGTGTGTGTGTGTGTGTGTGTGGATCCATCTCCTGCAACTGGTACAAAGTCGTCAGGTGACACCTCCAAATATTTTGGGAATAAGTTAAAAACAGGAGGTTATGCATGTTCCAAGACTGTTACAACTGGCACAACTCGGTGGACTACTGAGAATATCTCTACGTCTTGTCATCCTTCTTAGTATACGGTCCATCCACCTGGAACACTCTCCCACTCTCGCTCCGTCAGAAACACTCTTTCTCCTCCTTCCAATCGGCCCTCAAAACTCACCTCTTTTAACAGTTCTAGCACAATATCACCACACTCCCCACCCCAAGCTGACTGTCGTAATGTATCTCACTATTTGTGGTACGTGAGTCGTTGTCTAAAGCGTGCGCGAGTTGTGAGTGCGCGCTTAGATTTATAATTATTATAAGATTAGCGCATTATAAATACCGTAATTATTATTGCAAGCTGTAGATCTACACAGTTATTCACATACTTATTCAGGACAGCACGCATAACGAATTGTGGTGAGATAGACTACTTTGAGGCGGTGTCGGTAAACACTGCCTGCATACGTAATCCTACAAGTTGAGTAAACTCGCTAGCTGCTCTTATCAAAGACAATACATTGGTGATAAGACAATACATTATAAGACAAATCATTCTTTCATAAGGCTTGCTGAAAAAAGCGAGGTCAGTGTAAGGGTTCAGCCCCTTTGCCAACTCGTGCTGGGTTGCTAGGCTTTCTGAAAGGGGACTTAGCATATATACATGTACTATGTGCGTGCATTGCAGAGGACTGATTCTTTTTCAATTAAAAAAAAAAGTATATTATTACTTTTTTTTACAAGAGCTTTGATTCTAAGATATTTTTTTCTGAATTTTGCTGTCTTTAATTTAAAGATTTTCTTTGTGAAAAGTAGTAAATTAACATGTGCAAGAGAAAAACAAGATATGTCAATAAATCAGGCACTTCCTTGTTGCTGTAAAAATAGGTTGATGTATAGCATATGCGCGCGCGTGCACACACACACACACACACACACACACACACACACACACACACACACACACACACACACACACACACACACAAACCACCAACTTTGGATTAAAAAAAATCACAGAAACACTAGTTTTTGGGTATGTTTTTTTTTGTTGTTTTTTTTTTTTTTATGGTACAATGTCACATGATCAGTTACTCTGGTCAGTATTCATATATTTTCAACTTGCAATAGGTATTTCTATCAACAAAGCCAAACAGTGATTATACGCACAGATCATATTAACCACCTTGTGCATACAACCCCAGGAACTGTAAACAGTACCTGGCGGTGCATGCACAAGAATATTAATGAGAAATTATCACCAATGGCTTAATCTTTTTCCTCCTCCTCCTAATTCCTCCCTCCGCCCAACGTATATAAACGCATGCAAATTTAAGAGAGAATTATGCATCATCCATGAAATAGTAGGTCAACTTGATTGTTGATAATGACTTACAGCAGACGATGCCATCAGTTACAGATGAACGTTATTACCAGTAAACTGATAAAACAGACATCACCACATGATGTTCTCCAACCCCCAACCCTTCCCACTCAGTCTCCATCTCCAAATCCCCATACCTCCTTCCTCAAAACACACACACACACACACACACACACACACACACACACACACACACACACACACACACACACACACAGAGAGAGAGAGAGACTAGAGAGAGAGAGAGAGAGAGAGAGAGAGAGAGAGAGAGAGAGAGAGAGAGAGAGAGAGAGAGAGAAACTGTATGTTTGACGAGCAATTTACTTCTCAATAATACGACTAGGAACTGATTTGGGCTTTTTAAATGAAACAAATTCTTTACTGTTCATCCTTCTTTTGGTGTTAATGTCTTTTTTTAAGCTTTTTTTTTTTTTTTGGTAATCGGCTTTCTTCTGCAGCTTATATTCCTTCTGGTGGAACAGTCTGTTGCGCCCTGTTTTCATATTCCTCTTGAAAGTCGTCCTTTCTTGTAAATCGATGGCTTGACCACCTCTTGTGAGGGACGGATCAGTTACCTGGAGGGGTGGGGGGGATGTTCCAACTTTTTGTTTGGCTCATTCGACCTGCAAAAAGCCCTCCCGACTAGACCTTACTGCCAGTGGCCGAAAAATCAGACAACAGAGAGAGGAGTACGACTCTCACCTCACGCCGAAATAACAAACAAGGACCAGGGTGACCCTGGGAAACAAAAGCAACTTTGTTATAGTATTGCCGGTAAAGAATTTCTCGCCTGGGGAATGGGGGTGGGGGCGGACCCCCTCTCCCCCTCCCCCCTCTTCCACCCCCTATCCCCCCTCTTCCCCCACCCCACCCCCGCCCCTGTTTGCTGCTGTCCCCCCCCCCCCCCCCCCACCCACAACAGTGTTGGTTTCTCCACTGGCCTTCTCTGCACACATAAAAGCGACCATGCATCAACCTGAATCAATTTTACTGATAAACCATCACACCTTTACTCAAATGAACAACTCAAAACAATCAGTTCCTATTATATGTAGCTGACTTACACACACACGCGTGCGCGCGCGCACGCACGCACGCACACACACACACACACACACACACACACACACACGCACATACACACACACACACACACACACACACACACACACACACACACACACACACATACCAAGACAAAACTAATATAGGTCATCGAAAAATGATAAGAATGTAAATTCTGCATGTCCGACTGAATTTAATGATAAACAGTTTTAACCCTTTGCATGTCGGTAGCGGTTTTAGTCGCGATGGTTCCTAAAGGAAAACCTACAGAAAAGCGCTACCGACACGCAAAGGATTAAGATTACAGTTCTGAAAACAACTCGCATCTCTTGTCCCAGTGCTGTTGTTCTTTGTTTTTGTTTTGTAGGGAGATAAACTTACATATTTGAGAGTTTTACCTTTACGTATTATATTAACAATCTATTTATTTATGTAAATTACCTGGCTGTAGAGACACGTGTAGCAGGATCCCTCTTCCTGGGTGGCTGTCCCTTTGCCGTCACTTTTGGGGGTGGGTTGGGCATAGAAAACGAAGTTGACGCACAGCATCCCACAACAGACTGTGCCTAACCGTGACACACGTAAACTGGCTGTCTTCAAAATGGACACTGTAGCCATGAATGCAGCTGTAGGTGGCCGTCGCAACAATTGCCTCAAGGTCTGCCATGCTTATCGTGGGAATACGACACGATGAAACTGAAGTATTAAAACATCACCTAACGCTTTCAGAGTCCTAGTTCGTGAGAACAGTCAGTTGCAAGTCCCCCTCCCCCTCCCATCTAAGTCCCCACCGGTCTGCCTGGGGACTTGGTGGGGTAGTACTTTTAGTTCCAGGTCACCGTCAACCCACGGTGAGTTTTTCTCTATCGGGCAGTGTTCTGCACCAGGTCATTCACTGTATGCCTTTTAAAACTCCCCTACGCTGCACTGCCTGTACTCTTGATATGGATGTGTGCTAATGGTCTTAGCTTATTAGCCCCATGTGTAGGTTATTAATGATTGCCGGCTGGCGACATACATTCAATGTTCTGTTTAGGTTTTTTTTTCACAAGCGTCAGCACGTCCGAAAAGCCTGTGCGTCGGACGTTACATGTCCAATCATCAATCCCCATCTAAAGTAATATTAGCTGTGCACAGGCGGCACAAATGATTAGATCTATCTTGCGTTAATCCAACATTAGTGGAGAGGTGAACTATTCAGTGTACATATAGATCACTTCTACATTTGAAAGAAAATACTAAGAACGTATAATTTCTTTGGATCTAAATGTTGGACCACTTTCCAACTGATAACATTTCTTGGAATTCGTGGAGAGCTAGCGTCTAATTGCAGTCAGACCAGTTTTCCACTTCAGACCAAAAAGGTGACTGCCAAGTGTGTCAAATGCAGAGAAGAACCGAACGGAGAAATTCCCAGATTCAGACCCAAAGATAATTAATATTATTTTTAACGGCTGTCTGTTCACATATCACTCACGTACCTTCGTCACATGCGAGACCTATGCCGCTTGCGTATCGCCCGCAACCCTATCTCAAAATCGATTTTTTTTTCTTCTCAGATAGACCACACATCATGTACGCCATTCAATTATTCTCTAGTCATAAGTGTACACAAAAAGAGCTAAAAGTGATTAGCTTACCTTTTTGTCTTCCTTGGGAAAGCGAAAGAATGATATGCCGATACAACTTCGCTTGTTGCGTTGGAGAAAAAAATTGCTTTGCGAGTCTCCCCCAGCTTCGATTTGCTCGGTCAGCCCGTCGCAACAGGTTTATAAGGGAAATAACTCAAAACGCGTCATTGCACTCTCAGACCGAGTGCTTTGTTTTATAATGTGCTGTCTTTGCTCTTATCTATTGCCCTTGACACAGTCAGCATGAACTCTGCCACTCGGATGACACAATCCACCTAGATTTGAGAAGTACAGATCCTTTGAGCGCTCACTTATCCAGGTGCTGTAAACTGAATTTTTATACATTCGAGACGTGCTGCATTCGGATACGCGGCATGATGTCGCGTATCCGGATGCAGCACTTCTCGAATGAATTTAATCGTTCTTTAGTGATCGTTGTCTCTGGTGATTAACTGATGATACCACTCAGCGGTGAGGAAAAAGTTAAATTGCTGGTATCTTAGTGATAAGCATATGGTGTCTCAGCTGCTGATGTACGTCTGTGAAACTTTCGCATCTTTCGACCGGTCATTCGTGTCCTACTTAAGCGATCAGGATTTGCCCCTGTGACCTCAAGCTGCAAGCAAAACTGTAGGTTCGTTCAGTTTTGGGTTTGGACACATCGCGACAACAAATCGGCCACAAAGATGGCGTCTGCAAACGCAGATTCGTCGTCTGCTGCTGACAAGATTGTAATCTCCAAGGAAGAGCTACATCAGTGCCTTCTGCGTTAGGTCGTTCGAAAAAGCCGGCGCGAAAACGGAAGATGCCTCAGCCCTAGCAGAACTGATGGTAGCAGCCGACTACCAAGGAACGTTCAGTCACGGTCTCGGCAGGCTCGGTAAGTACTGGACTTGCATACATCTTAACCCATTTAACCCCAAGCCGCATTTCCCTGATTTTGGAGGTGTCACATAACGACTATGTAGGTGTGGATCGACCATGATAATTAAAGGGTAGTGCCAGATTAGCTTGGCACCTGAAGGCGCCAAGCTAATCTGGCACTACCCTTGAATTATTATGGTCGATCCATCTCCTGCTGTAGTGCGTCGGGGCTAAATGGGTTCTAGTAATAACGTTGTTGTAAATAGCGGCCTTTATCAGCCCACTCGGCCTTGAAACAATACAAGAAGATCTTGATCGACCATAATAGTTCAACTGAGGGTGTTGTCAAAATAGCGTGGCGCCTCCTGTCTCCAAGCTATCTTTTCAACTATCGATAGTCGAGCTGTTTCTTGAACCGTAATATGCTTTCGAGAGGAGCGAGTAACAACCAAATGCAGGGAGCGTAGATCCTCGTGCGCTCTGGAGATCATTTTCTTTGCTCAGCCGCTCATGCGTCCCAAAATGTTAATTGTCTTAATCCAATGATACTACAGTCGAAATTCTCCATTCTGGGCCTGTCATCTAGAGACTACATTGCAACCCAGAACAGAAAACGACTGTAGTAGTTTGAGTTAGGCGCCAATCTGTTCTTGCACCACCCATAAACTATCGGAGCATGTTTTCTTTCATTGTTTCAGGGCTGAGTGAGTTCAGATTGTGTGTACCTTTCAGGGTTGGATGAGGAAGGGGGCGGTGGTGCATAGGGTTGCTGTGCAACCCCCTCTTCCCCAGGACTTTTTTGTGTGTTGGCCTCCTGTGGTTAAAACTGTACCGGAGACTGCCCCCCCCCCACTCCCCCCCCCACCCCGCTCTCAAATTATAAGTTGAGCAATTTGGAAAGCTCCTCACCACCCCTTTCACCCGCACCCCCACCCCCTTTCACCCCCACCCCACGCTCTCCCACCCTCATCCCCCCACCTCCGTTTGACTAGTTTGAGGTAACTGACCCGCCCCAGCAGCAGTACACCTGCTGAGGAAAGCCCCTTTGTACATGTTTGTACATGTTCTCTTCCCCCCCCCCCCTTTTCCCCTCCTGCCCTATTGACCCGTCTCTGTGTTTTCTGACAGTTTTTTTTTTTAATTTTTACCTGAAGCACCTTCTGAGCATGGCAGTAGCGGTGGACAATGCACCGACAATCGTGAGACAGACTGTGAATACAGCACTGGTTGACGCGCAGACGTGCATTGTAACGTAGTACACATAAAGACACATAAACTACCATAACCCCTTGACTACTACTGACGATACCGCTCGCCGAGCTGTGTTGTCAGTAGCCGTCAAGGGGTTAAACATCATTTTGGCATTGGCGTTCATGAGCTATATGGATAGAAATCTACAAGAGAAATGTCCCCTTCCCGGTGTGTGGCTTGTGACGGCCGGTAAAAAAAATACGCTGTCGACGCACATAGTGGAATGTTGTTTCTTTATTGTTCACGTCTCTCACCACGAGGTGATTGGAGACAGGCGAGTCATTATCAATATAGAATATAATATATCATTATGTTGTTTAAAAAATTTTTAAAAAAAAAAACAGAGGAAACTAGGCAGACGACTTATATATCATACATAAAATACGTATTATACAGCATAGTTTAATATTATGATTATTTGCTCAAATGTCAGTACCAGTCTTGGACTGTGTGTAGGTCCGGTGGCTGCAACTAAAGTTCGCAATGGATCTCGCCATTCAGAAGGCCAGAGACGCCGGCGTGCGGATGAGTCACTGTGAAAAGTGGGTCAGCGATTAATAACCCATTCAGCCCTGACGCACTTCAGCAGGAGATGGATCGACCATGATGGATCGACCATTCATAATTCAGATGCTACACGGTGTGCCAAGGTGGATTCCACGTACAGTCGTCATTTTGAGTAGTTTTCTCAATTGCGCGTTGTCTTGTTAATTGCTTTTTTTGTAAAAGGGAGAAGTGATCAGTATACCTTATATGAATGTGTGTACTACGCGTATCTATAAGATTAACTCAGTCGAGACGTGCTGCATCCGGATACGCGGCATTACGCCGCGTTTCCGGATGCAGTACTGACGTCTCGACTGTGTTAAAGATGTCATTCTCGTCTTCTATTGACATACCCATATACTGACATTTTATTTTAGCCTTTTGGATCAGTTTTGGTAGCGGTTTTTGTCGCGATGATTCCTGCAGGAATCATCGCGACAAAAACCGCTACCGACAGCCAAAGGGTTAGCTTGTCTCTAACTGCGTTTAGTGTTATTGTTTTAGGGTCCAATCACATCGGCATAGCTGGCTGGTACACCATGCGAAGACAGAGGAAAAGATGGGAGGACAATATCTCAGAGTGGACAGGACTGAAGCTGCGCGATACGCTAAGAATGGCAGAGAACAGAGAGGAATAGAGAGAGCTGGTTGCCAAGTCATCAGTGGTGCCCCAACGGTCGGCAAGACTACGGGATATAGATAGATAGATAGACACCATGCGAGCCTCGGAACAGGGACTTATGGTAAGACTGATTTTATAAAATTTGTGTAGTCATTGAAAATGACTTGAAATACATTGTAACAGAAATGGGCTTTGGAGCTGTGGTTACAGGCTAGGTTTTATTGCATCGGCGTTTGAAGCGTACATCTCGTCCAGCTATTAGTCATCAGACGACGTAATGATTATAATGTTGACGCTGACTTTGACGTTGACAAAGTTGTCTGTTTGACCCCTTGACTGCTAATGACGATATTGTCTGTTCCGCCGCGCGGTGTCGTCAGTAGCAGTCACGGGGGGTTAAATGGAAATTGCAATTAAAGGAGATATGTTTGTCATCATGTCTTTGATTATTATTTTCAGGGTCTTTCATTTACAAATACCTCACCAAAGATAGTTCCCACTCGGGCTCGAAAGGTAAAAGTACATTTTTTGTGTTTGTTTTTCAAGTTTATTTCTTTTTACTAAACATACTAACTTTATGTTACATATGTTTTACACATGTTCTCTAGGAGTAAGAGTCGGCTAAATAATTGGGTATACATGCCAAGGGAAATTACTCAGCACAGGACAAAAACAGTTTCCCTTCCTTTCTGCACCTAATCGCCAGCCCATGCCTCATCTGTATAGTTTGTTTTATTTTTTCTGTTTGTCTTCTGCCCTTTTCAGCAAACCCTTGGCACTAACCGCTCCGGCCAGGGACGGCGATAGCATGGTGCTGGACATGGCCACAACCGGGGTAGCCTTCGGCAAGGTGATATATCCGTTTTAGTCAACCCTTTGGCTGCCGGGAGCGGTTCTTGTCGCAATGATTACTGTGGGAATCATCGCGACAAAAAGCGCTACCGACAGCCAAAGGGTTAATGAAACTCCCCACTCATCCGACGGCACATCCCACCCACAAAGGACTGGTTGTCTCCCTCGATTCGCTACCGCGGAATAGCTGTAATGAATCGAGGGAGACAACCAGTGTGCGCGCTTTGAACCTTTTTGCATTCTATTGCGCTTTGTAAGAGTGAATTATTATTATTATTATTATTATTATATTATTCCCTCGTTCGTACAGAGTGTTCTATCTACTCTTACTGTCCTGGCTCGATCTACTTACCCTTTCAGTATGTGTGCTAGACTGTGATTTCGGATCTTAAAAATAAATGGTGGTCCCGTTCATTTAGATGTGACTTGGACGTGAGGAGAGTGTGTGTGTGTGTGGGGAGGGGGGGGGGAGTGCGGGAGGGGGTAATTTAGTTCCTTATGAACCACAAACAGTACTGATGGTCACAAACACGATATGTGTTATGAAAAAAAAAAACGAACAGCAAATTTGCCGTTTGAATCTCGCTTCCCCCCCCCCCCAAAAAAAAAAAAATAAAATAAAAAAATAAATAAATAAATAAAATAAATAAATAAATAAATAAAAATAAATAATAAATATAAAAAAATTAAAATAAAATAAATAAATAAAATAATAATAATAATATAATAAAATTTTAAAAATGGACTTACTTTCTTTTGCCTTCACAGGGCATATATTAAGACACGATTAGATATAGCCAGGAATTTTTCTTCTTCTTCTTCTTCTTTTTTTTTGCCTTCTTGTTGTCCATCCACTTTGAGTATTTTTGTTGTTCTACATGTTGATCATATACTTGTCATATTTTATAGGTGAGCCTGAAAAACACACTAAACGAGCCAGTTCCCCTGGGGTGGGGCGTTCACGCCGAGGGAAAGGTGACGTGAGTTTGTCAACATTGGTACGGTGTTGTTATCTTTTTGCGCAGGTTTACACGGCATTGTGCGACTTCACACATTCACACATTGCGCAACTTCAAACATTGCGCAACCTTAAGCATTCGAGACGTGTTGTATACGGATACGCTGCATTGATTCATTGATTGATTGATTGGTTGATTAATCGATCGATCGATCGATCAATTAGGGAAAAGATTGTAATCCCTTTTGTTTGTCACTTTTGTTTGTTTGAATTTGTTTGTAAGTGTTCATGAAACTGACTGCTCTGTGCCACAGACCATCACACAAAAACTGACGTGTCATCATTTTCAGTCCACTACGGATTCTAGCGTCATTTTCAAAGACGATGGGCTGATGCCTTTGGGCGGCCTGGAGGAAACAAGTAGGCACTGGTTTTGTTTTTCGCTCACCATAGCGTGTGCAAGTGCGTTAGCCCATTTAGCCCCGACGCACTACAGCAGGAGATGGATCCACCATGATAATTCAAGGGTAGTGTCAGATTAGCTTGGCGCCATCAGGCGCCAAGCTAATTTGACACTGACTATCTTTGAATTATCATGGTCGATTCATGTCCTGCATCTGGTACATTTTGTGAAATGCGGCCTCCGGGTTATATAGGTTAACAATAATATTTTTGTCGCGCGCATACCAACGTACGTTTGTATGGTACAGGAGAGGGTGTTTTACTACTGCTTTAATGCTTAGCTTGCGAGAAATCACCTGTCATTAAAGACCAATATATAGGTGGCTCAAGCTGCTAAAAGACGGTCTTTAATGACAGGAATGACAGGTGATCCTGTTAGCCCTTCAGCACTTCTCCTGAGAGATAGCCTGTCTTTTAAGACCATTTTTCTCTTGCAAAAAAAATTAAAGGTTGTTACTTGAAGACAGGTTCCATGGTATTTATGGTTGTATTTGTTTAATTCAGCTGAATTTATCACCTATTACAATAATGTGGAGGAACTAAATGTAGTGGCTTAGTGAGGAGTTACTTTTGCATCATATTCTCATGGACAAGAATTTATGTCATGTTTATTGGCAATTCTACATTGTAGTGTAAATAAGCTTGCAGTTAAACATATTTCACATCTGTGATTTTTAATGTGTATATGCGTACCCATGAATATGACGTGTAGGTTTTTATATTTCATGAAGGAAAATCACAAGTTATTTATAAATCCAAAGGCGTTGCTCTTTTACCCCCTGCAGTGCGCAGAAAAGTTGAACCTAAATCAGCTACAAGAGGCATAGATCTTCATGAGCCTCCGCAATTGCGGGGTCATCATGATGAGGATCTGTGCCTCGTGTTGACACTGCTGTTTGTATCCACGTTCTTTGGATGGTTGGAGCTCCTTGGTACCGAATTAAGCAAGCCTTTAGAACACAATCTCTGACCACTGCCCGTGAAATGGTTAACATGTGTATTGCAGGTGGCTACAAGGGTTACGGGCTGGGCCTGATGGTGGAGGTGTTCTGTGGGATCCTCGATGGCGCATCCTTCGGGCCTTTCATGCCGCACAAAGGCCCTGTTGATGTGGTGAGCACAGTCAGGTTTTCAGGGTTGTCACAGTCAGGTTTTTAAATCTGATCGCATCTGTTAGGGACTTAATTGGTCTCTTGCCTGTGCCTGTTGTTTGTTGAAAATACTGTGCAGGTACTTGCGGTGGTGGTGGTGGTTTGGGAGGGGGGGTGGTGGGGTAGTCTGGATCTGAGGTGTTAATCTGAGTACAGTTTTCCAAGAGGAGGATCAGTTATCTCAGGGGTGGGGGGTGAGAGGGGGGGGGGGCGGGGGGCGGGAGATTGCAATCGAAAGGAGGGCAAATTTTCTTCTATTATCCGGCAGGAAGAGCCCCCCCCCCCTCCCACACCTCTAAACGAAAAAGCAAACAAACAAACCTCCAAACAAACAAACCAACAAACCAATGGAACGAACAAAGCACAAACAAACAAGCAAATAAACAAAAACAAACAAACAAACAAACAAATGCCTGTCTCTCTCCATAGTATTTTAACATTATTTTATTCTGTTTACTGAATTGTCATGCCCTCTCCATCTTTGGCAGAGCCATTGCTTTGTAGCGGTTGACCCGGAAGCATTTGCCCCAGCATTCAAGGATAGGATGAGCAACCTGTAGCGCTTTGTGCCACGATGATTCCTGCAGGAATCATCGCGACAAAAAGCGCTACCGACAGCCAAAGCGCTAGGATGGTTAAAAACTATATTTTTCCTGTTGCAGTTCTTTTTTTTTTTCTTTTTTTTTTTTAGGGGGGGGGGGGGGGTGGTCATGTTTTACCACGGTATCACAAGCAGGCAGTGCAATCAGTCAGTACATCTCATTTCTTCTCTCAGTTGAGTCGAGCAAGCAACAGCCATACATAAGAACCTACTTTAACCCATTTAGCCCGACGGCCGTATTTTCCAAATTTTGGAGGTGTCATCTAAATGACTATGGACCAGTTGCAGGAGATGGATCGACCATGATAATTTAAGGGCAGTGTCAGATTAGCTTGGCGCCGACAGGCGCCAAGCTAATCTGGCACTACCCTTGAATTATCGTGGTCGACCCATCTCCTGCTGTAGTGCGTCAAGGCTGAATGGGTTAAGTAACCGTCCTTTTTTGCCTGGAAAAAAAGTGATCTTAAAAGGCAGATGCTCTCTGAAGAGAAGACTTGTGAGGCAAAAAGTGTAATCTGTTATTATAAGACAATTATTCACTTCAGCCACCTAAATTATGGTCATTAATGACAGATGATCTCTAATTAAAGTGGTCGCTCGAAACATGTATCGAACCCTTGACCTTTTGCTCGCCAGCCCGATGCGCTCACCACTGAACTAATCAGGCAGGTGTTAGTAAACGAAATTTGAAAATTTTCTGTCTTAAACCCCCATATGTCAGCATCGTAAAACGTTTCAATGGGAAATGCACGACGTAAACCTGTCGTAAACATGTTTAATAAATTAAATAATTTATCGATTAATTGAAACAAAATGTCCGCATAATTGTTTCAAACATAATTTCAGAAGGATGTTATGTATGTCGCAGTTTTATTTATGTCAGTGGAGTTCCGATCGCTTTTTGGACTGAATCTTGTTTACAACGATGGCCGCTAAAGTCATACTAGTTGTGAGTCCAGTGTAGCAGTGTGTGTTTCCTGTGTGGATGATGTGCTTGCGTGCCGGATTACATGATTAAATGCTGTTCGTGAACCGCCGAGGCTTTTGATCCGAATGGTTTGTTTTGTGTCGAACTGGCCTTCATTCAAACTGAGCGTGCAAGTTTCTGCGGAAGTAGGTCAGTATTCAGTGTCATGCATTCGCGTGGTTTTTAGGTGAGTTATGGTGAAAAAAATGTAACTAAGATCAGTTGTTTATTAGTTCAGAAGTGCATTGTTTGTTCTTCGCCGTGCTTGCTCTCTCATCTCTCTCACTCTCTGTATGTATGTTGTGTGTGTGTGTGTGTGTGTGTGTGTGTGTGTGTGTGTGTGTGTGTGTGTGTGTGTTTGTGTGTGTGTGTGTGTGTGTGTGATGGTGTGTGATGGTGTGTGTGTGTGTGTGTGTGTGTGTGTGTGTGTGTGTGTGTGTGTGTGTGTGTGTGTGTGTGTGTGTGTGTGTGTGTGTGTGTGTAAAGCAAGTGCGACAGCGATACTGTACGTGCCAGTGAGCACCTGAATAAATCTGGCATATGGCAAAAACAGTCTATTTTTGAGAACAGCGCTAAATGTCTAACACATTTAGCCATGACAAGCTACAGCATCACTTAGAAGTTTGCCACAAGTACACTTCTATTCAAATGAGATGCTAAGCATCTCATTTGGATAGAAGTGTACGTGTGGTGAACTCCCCGAGTGAGTTCTGGGGAGTTGTCACGAAAAGGCACGATGGTTTTGATAGTAAAAATTAATCACTGTGACCGCCGCTTACGCCGCCTGAAAGAAAGACAACCCTCTCGATGTTCTCCTGTGTCTGTTGCAGGCGGAGGGAGAGACAGAGGTGTTGGTGCCGGGAGACCCAGAGAAGCAGCTCAAGGTCATGTGTGACAGACTAGGAGGGATCCCAAATACACACAAACTGATACACTGAGTGGACGGTAAGGCGCTTTGATCTTGCACCGTCCTGTTAAAGCAGGGCGACCACTCCTGCGTCTCTTCAGCGTCAAAAGAAGCAGGTGTGATCGCCCTTGTGGCCCACCTTTCTTACCGCCTGAAATAACGAGTTTAATTTGCACATGTTCACGTTTTTTTCTATCTTTTCTTCTTCTTCTGAGCAAATTCTGATAACTTTGAAATAAATTCAGAGTTAACATACGGTTTAGATATGACTGGCATTAATGGTTAGAACTTTTAAAGTGTGTACTCTATTCCCCAGTTCCATTATATAACTGGTGAAATGATTTAATTAATTTAAATATTTTAAAAGGAAAGAGAAATGCCCGTGTGTACCTGACCAGGTGCCTGGGCTTACGAGGATCTGTGCCTCTTACTCAAACACCGGCCTTTCCTGCGTATATCTATGCTCCTTGGATAGCTGGGACACTTTGGCGTTGAATTAACAGATTTCAAAAACATAATCTGATAGCAATAGCGTGAAGAGGTTAACGAACATACCTCTGATTCCATGCAGCGAAGTGTACTGCTGTAGAGATACAGCACTGTAGGTAAACTGACCCTTTTTGTCTCTTTCAGGAGGGTATTGCTGCTACGGAACATGTGATCAAACCCTTGATACGCATATCTTAAGGGGGAAAGATCAAAATTTCACCAAGTGCTTGACCGTGACTGCAAAAACCGTCGTCCTTTGCAAGAGGTGGCAAAAATCTTCATGAGCCGCCGCAGATGCGTGGACTCTTGAAGATTCAGTGATGCCTCTTGCTATCTGCGTTTTCTGTCCGTGGTCCTCAGGTGAGGAAGGCTATTAGATGATTCATCAACAAAGGATTGGAATGAATCAGTCGAAACGAAAGAATGGCGAGAACGAACAATCGAATACTGCATCTCTGCATGTAGCCAACTAAAGTATTACACCCAAGACCCTCTAATGACATTTCCGCGTTATCTTAGACAAATCTATTTATAGACTTACAGAACGCTGTTCATTTTGAATTTATCAGAACCCTTGTACCCACCAGAGCTTTTAATTTATTTAATCGGCATAAAGATACAACTATCCGCTATAGCTCAACAATTGTGCGTGATTTGCATGTAGTAAATTAAATCTGTTTGATTTGCATGTATAGAAAATGAAATGAAAACAAAACACCACAAGGGTTCCATTAATCAAGAAACACTTTTTTATGCGTTGCTTGTTTCTTTTTTGACATGAAGCACAGTCATATATTATATATAAGTGCAGTCAGTCCCCATCTTGCGTTCGTTCTTGAAGTGTACAGTGTTGTGTCCCTTTATTTGCAGTGTGTGATAAGGTGCCGGTGCCGGACCCGCTGCATGTGTGTTTCAGCAAGTCGGGGCGATTGCCACAGCAGTGTCCGCTGGGCAGGCGAGTGGATACGACCCCCGCTCCTGTCGGTGTGACGTCCCTTTCCCGCGCGGTGAGCCAAACTGATTGCGAAAATATAGACGCCCCCCTCCCCCCCCCCCCCAACCCCTCCTCCCATAAATCAGAAGTAGGTAAAAAAAAAAAAATGCATATCTTTTGACGCCACAAAGAGTGGATTAAAAGCCCGGACAAACATGCGATATATCGCATGTTTGTCCGGGCTTTTAATCAACTCTTTGTGGCGACAACAGCTTCTACCTGATTTCCGAAAGTCGTTTATTAAGGAGTGAAGGTTGGCAGGTTGGAACCGACTTGCCCGTTTGACAGCAGGTTGCTTAATTGATATGCTGGTTGTATTAGATTGTGTAGGGTTTGGTTGGGATGTTTGTTGTCGCAGTCTGTTCCATCTGCAATAGGCATAGATTTTTGTGAGCCCTTGCAGCCGCAAGAGCTCTTGAGAATCAATGTAATATGTGTCTTGCCGACCAAGACATCGGCGACGTTTACATTCTTAGACTGAGGGAATCCACTCGAAACAAACGATACGACAGCCTATCGCGTCAATACAAGGGAAAATAAATACTGACTACTACTACTACTACTACTACTCATAATAATAAAATTCAAGTACTTTGAACAAACAAGAAGAACGCCCTTTACAAAATCTTCAATGAATTACTGCCGCGTTGAACTTGTCGAGATAGTAAACTGTTTGGGATCTCTCTCTCTCTCTCTCTCTCTCTCTCTCTCTCTCTCTCTCTCTCTCTCTCTCTCTCTCTCTCTCTCTCTCTCTCTCTCTCTCTCTCTCTCTCTCTTTCTCAAAGCGCATTTGCTGGCTATTTTGTCATGTTGACAGATTTTCCAAGTAAACAGACGTTGCTCGGAAATGAGACCTATAAATAGGCCAAAACTGCACGTGTTTCAACGAAATCAGTGGATTACAAGCCCTGACGAACATGCAATATCGCTTGTTTGTCCAGGCTTTTAATCCAGTTTTTTTTTTTTTTTTTTTTTTTTTTTTTTTGGGGGGGGGGGGGGGGGGGGGGCGCAGGCAATTTTGACCTACTTCAGAAATCGTCTATTCTCTAACTAGGGATGGATCCCTCATACATCTAGTCCTGGGTCCAGTTGCATAAGTGAGCTTAGTCCTGCGCCAGCCACTACGCAAGGTGCCCCGCGGCGGAGCACCTTGCTTACTGGCGGACGCAGGACTACGCTCGCTCATGCAACCGATTCCAGGTATTCCGTCCTTGTTACAGACCCTCGTGCGACTTTCCACCAATGGGTACGAGCGTGTTAGAGCTGAAGCGTGTAGCGTGGGGAGAGCCGTGGCTCGTGCACGTGCATCTGCTGCCTCCCAGTCCGGCACGTGTCATCGCCGCCGTGCAAGCGTGTGCTACAGTAGCCGTACAGGCATTAGCCAGGGCAGAGGCCAACCGGCCAGAGCTATTGCAGCCGCTGTAGCCCAAGCCAGAGCCGAAGTGGTGGTGGCTAAAGAACGGGTGCAGCAGACGGTGGCTACGGCTCAAGCCAAGGCAAAGGTAGATGCGAAAGCCAGTGCCCAAGCGGTAGCCGTGGCTAAAGCGCTGGTGGCAGCGACGAAAAAGAAGGCGTCGGCTGCCGTGGCTCGTACCCAAGCGACAGCATTAGCAGCGAGCCAGTTGACGGCACAGGCCCAGAAACAGGCGGAGACGGCTTTGGCTCAGGCGCAGGCTTAAGCAAAAGCGATAGCCCGCGCCACCGCCAGCCTCCTCAGTCGGATATCCACAGCATCTACGTCTGCTTCTTCTTCCGCATCTGCTGCCAGCTCTGGTTCTGGCACAGTTTCAAGGGTTGTCCCTGCTGGTCGCAAAGACCCACTGGAGGTGAAAACCTGGTATGAAAGTGATGATTTCAGTCCTGAATGAATTATTTGACAACATCCTTAACGACCTGCTTGAGAAGATTTTTGAAGGCGACGCCGACTGGGAACGTGACGACTTTGACTTTGAAGATCTGTTTGACGACCTGTTTAACCATTATCATTCTGAATACACCAGTGTGTGAATTAAGTTTGACTAAGATAGTTTAAGGGTAGTGCCAGAATAGCTTGGCGCCTCTAGGCGCCAAGCTATTCTGGTACCACTCTTGAACTAAAGCCATTGGTCTATATCCTTATCTGTAAGTACTATAATGTAGGTTGCATATGGCAGTGTACAAATTTGAAGCTTCATAACCTCAGTATGATATGGGTTAAGAGAGACGATGGTGACAAGGATGACAGAGACAGAGACGATCAGGACTCGGACGATAGAGACACGGACGATAAAGACGACTTCTTCGACGACTATTACGATGACCTTTTTAAGGACATTTTCGATGCTGACGGGTATGACGATGTTTTGACGACGATCGGTATCAGGATGACCTTTTGGACCTTGACAACCGGGATGACAGTAATAATGATCGTTTCGAGTTTGACGAAATTTTTTTTCGATCCGGTTTTCGGTGATTTTGACGATCGCGTCAAATACGACTATATATTTGACGATCTCAGAGAATTTGACGACCTTTTTGAGAGAGATAACGGGAATGGCGGAGGCAGGCTGGGGTTGGGATTGAGTGGCAAGGATAGTGATACTGGATTTAACGATCTGTTTGAATGGCACAGCAACGGACTCGGAAAAGGTGGGAATGGGTTTGATGATCTGTTTGATAAAGGCAAGGGACATTTAGGCGGTCGCTTTGACAAAGATAACGGAGTTAGTCTCCTTGGTCAAGGAAATGGTGGTCTTTTTGACGATAAGGGGGATAACAGATTTGGTCTGGGGAAAAGCGATACCGGATTTGGTGGTCTATTCGATGACAGAAAAGGATTTGACGATTTTCTAGGGCTCGGAAGTAATTTCAACGTGGACATATTTGGTGCAGGTGGCACTGGGCTACGTACAGATGGGACTAAAGGCTTCTTCGTATAGGGGACTTGCTTAGATTTTTGACTCATTCAAAGCGCCCTGCATCAGTAGCTGCGGAAGTCACGTATAGCGTTGCCACCGGCAAAGCTATACGACGCTTTCGCAGCTATTGATGCGGGGCGCATTGAATGAGTAAAGTCACTTGAGACCTGCCACATACAGGTACGTCTCTTTCTGCTGCGTATTCTTATACGTCACACCACGAGTAGTTAATTTGGTGCAGTCTTTTGGCACTGTCTGTATATATCCGTAACTTATACGTCACACCACGAGTAGTTAATTTGGTGCAGTCTTTTGGCACTGTCTGTATATATCCGTAACTTATACGTCACACCACGAGTAGTTAATATGGTGCAGTCTTTTGGCACTGTCTGTATATATCCGTAACTTATACGTCACACCACGAGTAGTTAATTTGGTGCAGTCTTTTGACACTGTCTGTATATATCCGTAACTTATACGTCACACCACGAGTAGTTAATTTGGTGCAGTCTTTTGGCACTGTCTGTATATATCCGTAACTTTCGGAGGAAATTATCGCAAGAAAACAAAGAAAATTGTTTGCTGGTATGTGAGTTTGGGCCTCGCGGCTTTAAACCGTAAGGTAAAAATCACAGACCAACACACTGCGTGCCATCTTTTTCTGTAATCAGCAATGTTAACCCCTTTGCTGCCAGTGATCACGAATTGCGCGTCGAGTTGAAGCGAGTGCACACAGAATCGACATTAGAGTGTAAAAGGGACAGAAACTGGTACAAAGAACTTAGGACTAACAAGAGACATAAACCCTCATGAAGGTTTATGTCTCATGCAGCTGGGTAGTGTTCGCCTTGCGTCGGTATTTAAGAGGTTGAATCGTAATCGGAACAGCCCTAGCATTATTGTCAAGTATATTCCTTGTTATGCCCAGTAGGTCTATTGGTCCATTTTGTAGCTGTTGGTATACCATGGTACGTCAGCTGCTGCATACGTTAAAGTAATGTCTTGCCGGTTATAATCCGACCACGTGACCTGCTTTTTTTTTTTTTTTTTTTTTTTTTTTTTTTTTTTGGGGGGGGGGTGGGGGGGGGGATCACGACTCATAAAAGTGTTGTTCATTGGTGTCCCTTGCCATTGCTGTAACACGTTATATTCCCTATGATGATTCAAGTTGAAATTGTAATTTATCTCCTGCTTAAGAACACTCTTTTGTGATGATTAGCACATTCTACTCTGGACCGAAACCCCCAAATTTTGAAGTTATCCACTGAAGGACTCTATTACAATTCTAGAGACAGATCGAGCATGATAGTTCAAGGGTGGTGCCAGAATAGCTTGGCGCCAAGCTGTTCTGGTTCCTCCCTTGAACTGTCATGCTCGATCCACATCTTGCTGTGGTGTGTCGGGGCAAAGTGAACTTATTGTTGATATCGCTAGGTCTGCTGCATTACGCCGTGAGTAAAATCTGCAGTAACTCCACAATATATGTTTTGTCTTTTATTTGCCCGTTATTGCATTTTGTATCATTGTTTGTGACAAGAATGTTGGTTATACCTTTCGTTTCCTTCTTTCTTTCTGTTGGAGCTTGAGTGCTTAATCGGTTTTACTCCCTCGAAAAATATCCATTTATAGAAAGTCGGTTGATCCGTATTTTAGTTAGTAATATTTGCAATATATACTTGAAATTCTGAATATAGCTACCTTTGAGAAAGGCACTGAATGAGTTCGTTAGCTAGCTTTGTACACTTCATCTTGATTCATTGTCAAAAAAATAATAATAAGCTTCGACTGACCTCTTACAGAGAAAAATAGATCAGGTAGTGACGGTGACGTAAAACAGCAACGCTGTCATCACGCAGACATTGACGTTTTTTTTTCTCTCTCTCTCTCTCTCTCTCTCTCTCTCTCTCTCTCTCTCTCTCTCTCTCTCTCTCTCTCTCTCTCTCTCTCTCTCTCTCTCTCTCTCTCTCTCTCTCTCCCCACCCGGGTCTGCCCTGGGGGACTTGGGTGGGGTTAGGTATTTTTTAGTTCCCAGGGTCACCCTGGTCAGCCCCACAGGGTGGGTTTTTCTCTCTATTCTGGGGCATGTGTTTCTGTCTACCCTTTGTCCATTCACCTGTATTTGCCTTTTTAAAACTCTCCCTACTGTCTGCACTGCCTGTAGCTCTTGATATTGGATGTGTGTTGCTAAATGGTCTTGGCTTTATTTGGGCCCCATGTGTTAGGTTTATTTAATGTATTTGACCGGCTGGCGACATACATTCAATGTTCTGTTTATTTTTTTTCACAAGCAGTGCAGGCACGTCCTGAGAAAGCCTTGTTGCTGTCGGGACGTTAAGCAATGTACAATCAATCAATCAATCAATCTCTCTCTCTCTCTCTCTCTCTCTCTCTCTCTCTCTCTCTCTCTCTCTCTCTCTCTCTCTCTCTCTCTCTTTTAAAACAAAACTTTTTGATTACCTGATGAGTCAGACTTAGTACGTTTCTCAGGTACTGTAATATTTCCTGTACCTCACGTATTTCATACAGATGGTTTTTATACTGATGTGTGTGCGCGTGTGTGTGTGTGCTCGTGTTTGTTTGTGCGTGTGGATGTATGTGTGAGCGGCGCGCGTGCGTGCGTCTGTGCATGTGTGTGTGATGAGTATTATTATGTTTTCTGTATAAAATGATGCTATTGGGTTTTGTATGTACATATATATTTTATAGTTTCCCTTCTTTTTTATCCTGTAGATGTTAGCAACGGCAAGTTTGTAAAATGACGATTTGTTTTCTGTCAATTTACCGTTGAAAAATAAAGTTTCATCATCATCTCTCTCTCTCTCTCTCTCTCACACACACACACACACACCCACACACACACACACACACACACACACACACACACACTGCTCACGTATTATGCGCACTACTATCCACTATTGACAAGTAAAGTCGCATGAGGTTAACCTACATGGTAATTAATAGATGCCTTGGTGCTTCAGGCCCAGAACTTGAGCCATCACGTTCGGATTATCTCCTGCTATGAACGGTAAAGTACGTTTAGACAACAAACCAAAAGGAGAAGAGCCATCACAACCAAAGGCAATGGCAACGAAAATGCGAATACAGCTTGATTTAGTGTTTAATTTATTTATTATTTTATCTCTGTTTCTTTTCATACAAACACACAAAGAATAACTTATAAACTTCATAAAGATAAATTGGTATTGCGTACGAAGATAACTAGGTAAATGAACTCAAAGTTTTCAATAGGCCAAACAGTTAGCCCCTTTACTACCGAAAAAGAGCGAACACCACCTAACTGCAAGAGGTATAGGTCCTCGTGAGCCCCCGCCACTGCGGGGGCTCATGCGGATCTATGCCTCTTACTGAGACAAATTTATATCCATGTTCCTTGGACGGGTGTAGCTTTTTTCGTTGAATGAACAATTTTAAGAAACCAAATATGTGTCCAGTGGCATAGATGGAATTGAATGAAAATGTCCCTGCGGTCAATCTTTGCTATTCAAATTCAAAAATACAAAATATTTTATTGTTCAGCCGAAAAAATTTCTTTGGCTCCATTACATGAAACAAGCACGTGTAAACAAACGAGTAAAAAGACATAGGCTAGACGCGCCAATATAATGCACTAGAAGTACATTAAACATACAGCCTTAACTAAAGATAATAATGTGTTGTAACTGTCTTTCCTAATCTTGTTTCTTTGTTCGTTAGAATTTTCTCTAAAGATAATATGTATTTATAACATTTAGCCAATTCGAACAGCCACGCACTTCCCCATCCACTCCCCCCTCCCCCCTCCCCTCTCCCCCCCAAAAAAAAAAAAACTTTCACCGACCCTACCGCCACTACCACATACACATATCACACGCGCGCGCATTCAGTTTTGTACTTCGATAACAATTTACCCCATTGTGCATGCAGGCACCGGTGCTGTATACAGTACCAGTGGCTGCATGCACAAGGGAGTTTAATTTTTTCAGCCAAGACACATTACGTCCAGTGTGCCTTGGTCGGAGTGCAGAGTTTCATAGGCCATACAGACAAAATCCCGGAATGTAGGGCATGGTCGCGAAAAACGATGAAGAACTTTCGACGTCGTCTGACACACATGCGACACAAATTGTACTCAGGTATTTACCAAGCAGAAAAGGCATGTATAAAGATCAAAGGACACCTCACCGACAGTGGGATAAAGGGTGTGACTGTCATAGGACTGATGTAGAAAACACTGGAATAAACCATTGTGGTCGTGCCATCTCCCGCTGAACTTTGATTGTCAGGAAACATTAATCCTTTGGGTGTCGGTAGCGGTTTTAGTCGAGATAATTCCCGAGGAATCATCGCGACTAAAACCGCTACCGACACCCAAAGTGTTAACAGTCTAATAGTATTTACTGTAGGTCGACACCTTCTTCAAGTGGACCTGCATATTGTCACAAAGTTCAGCCGTGAAGGGAATACAGTTGAAATAGGAGCACGCCGCGCAGTCGGTGAGGGGAGCCACGTAGAAAATGAGCACCAGGATGAAGAACAAGCCGATGGCCGCGCCCAGCGCCACAACAATGCTGATGATCTTGCGTTTACGGTCGAAAACTCCGAAGCTGACGTAGGGCATGATGCTGAAGGCCAGGAGGAACCCGAAGAGGAAGCCAAAAAGGTGCGCCCAGTTGTCGAACCAGGGAAGAAGGCCCAAGATGAAGAGCACCAAGATGGGAACGACCAGCTTTATGATAGCGATGTGCGGACGCTTGTACATCTGGTAGCTCTGGAGCACCTCCACCAGCAGGCAGGCCATCACGCCAAACTGAGACCCTGACGGGCCAGCCTGAAAGCAGCATTATCCATTAAGTCCTGACAAACTGTTAACACGATATGAGCGATCTTCGTAGTTTAAACGTGGTGCCAAAATAACGTGGAGCCTGTGACCTTTGAACAACGCAACGAAAGCAATCGTAAATTCGAAGCACAAGCATCCCAGCCGTCCAACAAACATGGATACAAATTAAGGCAAGCAAGAGGCATAGAACCTCATGAGCCCCCGCGACTGCGGTGGCTCATGGGCTGCTATGCCTCTTGCATTTGGATGGATCTGGCAGCCAAGGGGTTACGAAGCATTTTAAAAAAAAAAAACTTGAACGGCAAAGCCCATTTATCTGACCTTCTGTCTTGTCAACAAATGCGAATCTTTCACACATTTGTCGCAACTGTTCTGACAATAAGTATTTTTCACATTTCGAACAGGTCACTCATAATCACATGATTAAGTTTCCATTTGGTATGTTCAGTAAGGTCTCGCCGCGGGGTAGCTTATGCCAAGTTCAAGTCGGTGGCTTAAATAGTCGATGAGAAAATTCCGACGTTAACCGCGGCTAACGAACTGAAGGTAGGACGACGGAGGACTATGCAGTCGCGCTTGAGCCCAAAAGTAAAGTCATTGACGCGCGCATGTATATGCCCTGAATGATGCAAAGTTTCGCTGTACCTCCACTTGGTAGGGAAGGAATGTGGCACTAGCCAGATTGCCTGCGATTCCACTGCCGATGTAGATGATGGCCATGCGTACTGCGCCTGTCAGCTTCTCCATGTCTCGCATGATTAACATCTGAAAGGCTAGCGACACAACCAGGTGGAACAGTCTAGAAAAAAAGAGACACGCACAATCGGAACCAAACAAAATGTTCTCTCTTCTGTGATTCTGGACCTTTAAGGCTTCACGCCGTTAAGGCCCAAAATCGCAGAGCATTGAATAAGCTACGAGTCCATACTCACAAACCAGATAGCGCTGGCAGAATTGTATGCAAACCATGGAGAATCACAGCGCTGGACAGACAAACAGATCCCCTGCCCCCGCCTATCAGGCACCCAATCGCCAGCCCACAGAGAAATACGCAGGTATAGAACAAGACGATCATTTCCATCCTCAAAAAGAATGGATCAGGTCTCTTATATAACCCATGTCTTTCTCCGGAACATAGGAAGTAGGCAGGAGAAACATACATACACAAACATGAAGGCGCGCTACTATATGTATGTTTCTCCTGCCTACTTCCTATGTT
The DNA here is from genome assembly GCA_036245525.1 of Semisulcospira habei. Classification (NCBI taxonomy): domain Eukaryota; kingdom Metazoa; phylum Mollusca; class Gastropoda; family Semisulcospiridae; genus Semisulcospira; species Semisulcospira habei. Next base: position 202,186,341 of record BTPG01000002.1, on the reverse strand, counting down.
CCGGAGAAAGACATGGGTTATATAAGAGACCTGATCCATTCTTTTTGAGGATGGAAATGATCGTCTTGTTCTATACCTGCGTATTTCTCTGTGGGCTGGCGATTGGGTGCCTGATAGGCGGGGGCAGGGGATCTAACTGTTTGTCTGTTCAGCGCTGTGATTCCCCTTGGTTTGCATACAATTTTGCCAGCGCTAGCCTCACCTATCTGGTTTGTGAGTATCTATAACTCGAGGCAAATTTGTATCGTTACATTGTTGTGTAATGTTCTGTCCATCTACTGTGGGAAATCAGGGTATTTACCCGACCACATATAGTAGCGCACCTTCATGTTTGTGTATGTATGTTTCTCCTGCCTACTTCCTAAGTTCCGGAGAAAGACATGGGTTATATAAGAGACCTGATCCATTCTTTTTGAGGATGGAAATGATCGTCTTGTTCTATACCTGCGTATTTCTCTGCGGGCTGGCGATTGGGTGCCTGATAGGCGGGGGCAGGGGATCTAACTGTTTGTCTGTCCAGCGCTGTGATTCCCCTTGGTTTGCATACGATTCCATAAGCACAAATCCGATACGAATACGATCCGAACCCGATACGGTGATGCAGTTTTCCGTCAAAAATTGCGTCATTTCGTTTGAAGTCGGACGCGAATTCGTGTCCGTATCGGGCATATGGCAACACAGACATGAAAAGGACTTGCACGAACCTTTTCGTTTCAGACCCGTTTCGCATTCGGATCGAGTTCGTATCGGATTCGTGTTTATGGGTCGCTAAACTTAAGATTCATTTTCAAAGACGAGCATACACAAAATGGTATCAGTGGTACGCAGATACATGACTACTATATCGCTGCCAGTTAAGATTTTGGGAACTGAATGCATGTACTGAAGCTTGACAGATTGTCCAGGCCTTTGAGGAGATGCCTATAGCCAGAAACATTTCCTTTGCAATTTGTTAACCCATGTAATGTTCTCCTTTTGAAAAAAGAAAGTTTTTATAAAGGTGGCCGGGTTCAAGTTACTGACTTCACTTCGACCGCATCTCATCTCTAATGTGACATGATGCTGCGGGAATGGGGGTGGGGGGGCGGGGATTGGGGGGAGGGGCGGGGGCTGGATGTTGATGTGCGGTGCGGTGGGGAGGGAGGAGGGGCATATGTAGCACGCTGATCGACACTATCATTGAAGTAGGACCTCCCCCTCCCCCTTCTCCCCCCCCCCCGCCCCACCTGGGTCTGCCCTGGGGGACTTGGGTGGGGTTAGGTATTTTTTAGTTCCCAGGGTCACCCTGGTCAGCCTCACAGGGTGGGTTTTTCTCTCTATTCTGGGGCATGTGTTTCTGTCTACCCGAGGTCCATTCACCTGTATTTGCCTTTTTAAAACTCTCCCTACTGTCTGCACTGCCTGTAGCTCTTGATATTGGATGTGTGTTGCTAAATGGTCTTAGCTTTATTTAGGCCCCATGTGTTAAGTTTATTTAATGTATTTGACCGGCTGGCGACATACATTCAATGTTCTGTTTGTTTATTTTTTTTCACAAGCAGTGCAGGCACGTCCTGAGAAAGCCTTGTTGCTGTCGGGACGTTAAGCAATGTACAATCAATCAATCTTCTCCCCCCCCCTCCCCCCCTCCCCACCCACCCCCCAGTACGTACCCGCCGTGCAGAAAGAGAGAGGTCCACAGACGATAAAACTGGTCCGGCCGCCGAGGAAATGCAAACGGGATCATGCCGCAGATCTGCTCGAAACAGTTCACCTGAAAGACACGGAAAGTCCCCATGACATGTTTTGGCGCGAGTCAGGTATGGCTGACGATCGGCCTTACGACCTTTTGCTTAGTGAGTTTGGTTTTCTTCTTTGCAAACCTGAATAATTCAACACCTAGTTAGCCCTTTCGCTGTCAGTAACAATTTTTTTCGCGATGAAGGTTAACACATTAGTGACGTGCCGCATTCGGATACGCGGCTTAAAGCCGCGTATCCGAATGCGGCAAGTCTCAAATGAGTTAACGCGAATAACGAGGTTTTACGTTATGGCTCCGGCCAAGGTGTTCAGGGGCGGATCCCCCTCCCCTCCCCCCCCCCCCCCCGCCCCGCCAAAAAGTCTTTAAAATGAGTTTGCCCCCCGAGATCATGTTCTCACACACGTGCCTTTAAAGTCCCAAACAAAAACTTGGACCCTCTCCCCCTCCCCGGCCCCCCCCCCCACTCGCCCCACGGCTCAACCTAGAGGTAACTAATCTGCCCCTAGTAAACTAAGACTAACCTGTAGCAGCACGGTAGCTGTGCAGAAGGTAATTATGCTCCATAAGCCAGTTCTGGCTACCGTACACCCCCCCCCCCCCCACACACACACACACACACACCAGTACTCTATAAAATGGGCTTCAAAGTGTATCTTAGTATGTCCTGCGATGTTTAAGCCATGTTCCTCTGAAATCCTTAGGAACACACCAGATATAAAGCCGATGACGCAAGGGTACCCCTATTCGCGCTCTTCGCGGATGCTAAAATGAGCTTCAGAAACATCTTCCTCTAAATAAATCAGAATTTATTCCAGAAGCCCAAATCAGGCAATACTATGTTGAGGCACACCTTCTGCGTCTTCTGCAAAAAAGCAGAATGAACAAATATTGAATCTCTGGCTCGCAGTTAAGATATTTGTGCACCCAGTAAACGGCCAATTCCGCGAAATCGCAAAAAAAGACAAAAATAATGTGTCAGATGATTTCAGACATTGTTACAACTTTCAACATTTTTTATGCACAGTATGTATACTTTGTTAAGAAAAATGTTAACAAAGTTATCGAAATAGAGGAGTATGACGTAAGAAATTTTTAATGATCATTTTGCGTTCCTTTCCATATTTGTAAAATGGGGGTAGGGCAGCAGATTTAGTCACTGTGGCCCCTAAATGCATCACAGCATCATAAAATCAGGTTGGGAGTAACTGTCGTACTCTATCCTAACCATTAAAGCCTAAACAAGACCTACCAGTTGTATACACAATTTCTGAGGGCATCCGGCGGAAACAAGGTACGTTTCCCAATTCGACAATTTTAAAGGGGAAAAAGTTATCATTCACCACGAACCTATCGTAACGGATGGCGACTTTCCTCATTTTCGTGCACTTTATGATCACATTATTGAAACGTGATGGGTGAAAAGAGGTAAAAACGAAGATCAGTTGCTGTAGTATTTTGTTCTAATTAATTTTCTGTATATTTACAACTTGGGGGTAGGCATACACAATCACTCACTGTGGCACTCACAGGGATCACAGCATCAACTAGTCAAATTTATAATAATTGTGACATCCTGTTTTCATGATGTAAGTCTAAAAATGGACTGCCAGTGCTATAGAAAATGTGTGAAAGCATCTGACACATTATTTGTCTTTTTTTGCGATTTCGCGGACTTGGCCGTTTACTGGGTGCACACATATCTTCACTGTGAGCCAGAGATTCAATATTCGTTCATTCTTTTTTGTTGTTGCAGAGGACGCAGGAGGTGTGCCTCAACATAATATTGCCTGATGTGGGCTTCTGGAATGAATTCTGATTTATTTAGAGGAAGATTATTTCTGAAGCTCATTTCAGCATCCGCGAAGAGTGCGAATGGGGGTACCCTTGCGCCGTCGGCTATAACTCTGGTGTGTTCCTAAGGATTTTAGGGGAACATGGCTTAATCATTGCAGGACATACTAAGGTACACACCTTTAAACCCATTTTACAGAGTACTGGGGGCGGGGTGCACGGTCGACCGGGCTAGCTCTTGGACTATTAACACTAACCTGAGCGCAAAGGTAAGCCTCAGGGTGGAAGAAGCCCCTGACAAACTCGCAGTGTTCGTGAGTGGTGACGAAGCATTCGCCTTGTATCCCGTGACAACAGGGACGACCCACGATCTCGCACGACATGTGGCGGTCGCGGCGACTTCCTATTGTTTGGTTCGACTTCTTCGTTTCTAAGCATCGCTGTGGACATATAAAGCAAGCTCTTAAAGCGAACCGCTCCAAGCAATAAAAGGTTAACCTTTTGGCTATCGGTAACATTTTGTCGCGATTATTCTTGCTATCGAAAGCCGAAGGGTTCATAGTTTGCAACGTGTCATTTATAAACGTTCTTAGTATGGTTTAATGCTGGACAAAAACAGTTAACGACTGAAATATGAATGGACAAACTTTTCCGCCGGAAATGGAGTCCGAAATATCTCAGGCGGTTAAGCGTCGGAGCAAGAGAGCGAAGGGAATCGCCGGGTCGTGGGTTCGAGTCTCCGTCCCGGCCCCGGTAGCTGGACTCGCAGTCCAGGGAAAAAAAAAGACGGGCTTGTTCCATAGCATGTCCGTTGAAAGGTCCTGGTAAATCAAAGTGGCACAGTTGCAGTGCGCCTGAATTGATTAGTGTTCAGGTCGTACTCCATAGGTAATAGATTTCCCTGTCCCCCATAACCCGCCCGTCAGGGCCGTCCATTATCACTTCGGTGCCGTGGACGTTAAACCCGGAATTAACCAACCATGAATGGACATCGTACAGTATTGCTCTTCTTCTCCTTTGTACATAGAACGGCTCTCCGGTTACGCGCAAGTGGCAGTAGAAAAGCTTTCTCACTAAACCTGATTGTAAACAGAAGTCTTAGCTTAGGCTAGACAACATCGATAACCCGTTTATCCCGACTTTATCCAGGTCGAGAGTCTCAATTTTTATTGAGAAATTGGTGCTAGTTTGTGATTTTGGACTTTATGGCCCTGAGGTCAAAAATTAAATCATAGACTTTGACATAAGCTTCTGAGATCTGCAGAGTGGGTACTTGAAGGTACACCAGACATGATCAATGTCATGCATCGTACTTACTGGCCAGTCAACGATGCTGTCTGGCCAAGTGAAGGGAGCAGATGATGCTGGCTTAAGGCAATACCTGCAACACAAAGACGTGGTTTACATCCACCTGCACGTTGCACAGAGGAAAAATACCAGAAGCAGGGGGGGCTGCCTTGTGACCGCAAACACAGTCAGTCCATTTTTGTGAAAAGCGGGATTTTCATTGTAATATAATGGAAAGTGCCTTTAGCAAAAATGGACTTGTCTTTTTCTTTCACAGTAGACTGGCTTTTTCCTTCACAGGAGAGTGGGGGTGGGGGTGTTTTCCTTCATAGGAGAGTGGGGTGGGGGTGTGTGTGCGTGGGGGGTTGGGGGGGGGGGGTGTGTTATGTCCAATTACGAGTTTGATTTTTTCTAAAACAGATCATCGTGCGTCGTGGTTAACAATTTCGGTTTTTTTTTGTTTTGTTTGTTTGTTATCCGGTAAACAAGTAATTGTCGTAAAACGTTTGAAGTGACTGAAAAGGATGTTAGTAATTTAGTGAAAGTGTCCTTGCTATTATTTCTTGAAACGTGAAAAGTCTGCAACGATGTTCACCTACTGACTGCTAATGACGATACCGTTCAGCGGAAAAGACGCGTAGTTACGTAGTTAGATAGTGACGTAGTTACGCGTCTTTTCCGCCGAGCGGTACCGTCAGCAGCAGTCACTGAAGAAATTGATCTCCCAGGCTCTAAACTGCTCAGGCACTACCCCTGTCATGCCGTTGTCAATCCATCTCCGTACTGTACTACTTCACGGCTGAATTCGTAAACTCACGAGGGATCTTGTCCACACACAGTGCCCGAAACGCGCCCGTCCGGCGCGGTCAGGTTGATTTCAGGGTCTCCCCACTTCTTCCAGGTCGAGAGTGTTTTCTGGAGAAAACGAGACAAATTTTTGCTAGTCGGTGATTTTGGACCTTACAGTCTTTAGGTCCAAATTTATTCATGGACCCGTACAAAAATAAGCTGACGTTGAGGCTAAAGGTGGCTGGGTTTCAGTTACTGACTTCACTTCAACCGCATCTCATCTGTAATGTGACATGATGCTGCGGGAGTGAGGTGTGGGGAAGGAGGAGGGGGGGGGGGTGCCGGGAGGGTCGGGGGCTGGATGTTGGTGTGCGGTGCGGTGGGGAGCCACTCCCGCGCCAGCCACTAACCCGTTCAGTGCCAATGAGTTGACGCAGATTGTGTTGTGCAATCTTTATTAATTCAACACCATAACGCCCTAGCTTTCCCAGGAACATGGATTCACAGTGGGGTCAGCAACTGCCGGGGCTCATGAGGATGACGGATCTATACCTCTTGCAGTTGGGTGACGTCAAGTTCAGATTTTCTCGGCACTGAATGTTCCAGCAAAGCACATTGCTTAGTGGCTGTTGCAGGACTAAACCCACTCATGCCGCTGGCCCCTGGTACTCACGCATTCGTCCCTGGTCCTCTGGACACATCCCGAGCCGTCATTGCGGACACAGCAGGCGGTCTGGTTCTCCTCCTCGCGGTCAAGCGCGATGGCCTGCTCCAGGTGAACGTCCACGCGCATACACGGCGAGTACTTGGCTCCCAGATGGATCAGATCACCCTAGGGCAAGGTTCATTTTTTTCCCTTTGGCTGTCGGTATCGCTCTCGGAAGCGCTACCAACAACCAACAGGTTAAATGACTTTCAAGATTACCCCCCTTTGTGCGTGCAGCCACCGGTACTGTAAACAGTGCCGGTGGCTGCATGCACATGGGGTTTAGCTCTTTGCCTACTAAGTAACTAAGTAACTTCTGTATTAACCCAGTGTGTCCCAGGTACGAAATTTCCACGTTACGGAGTTGTCCTCTGAGCACTGCAGTATATTGCAGGAGACTGATCGACCATGATAGTTCAAAGGTGGTGCCAGAATAGCTTGGCGCCTATAGGCGCCAAGCTATTCTGCCACCACTCTAGAACTATCATGGTCGATTTATATCTTGCTGTGGTGTGTCGGGATTGAATGATTTAAGTATTCTGCTACTGAGAAATTTTGTTAAGAGTTCATTCTGGATCCGGTGCGCATGCCAAATAACGGCCTTAACGACACATTCAGCGTTAATAGCCAAGCAAACTGCAAGCGAACCTTGGCTGTTTAGTGGATCTCGCCGCCGATAGTGTTCTAGGAGAATTAATCTCGCGGTGGCAGATGTCGCCATCAGTAGGCAAGGAGCTACAAAAATTTTTAAAATAAATTAATGAAACAAAAAATCCCGAGAAGTCGGGCTCATTGGGTTATGTGAAGGACAGATTTTTTTCTCTTACTCACCTGTCGAGGTCCCACAAAGATGTTTGCATACTCACTATACGCCTTAGACTCTAGGGCCATGTTCGATAGCTTCACCTAAAGACAGGACTAAAATGATGACTTATACTAAACTAGCAGCTAAATGTAAAAATCCATCCAGTCATCCACACAACCATCCATAAGTCATTCAACAAATGCAACCGAACAAGAACGGCAAAACCATCATGGCTCAAGTGTATGAGTGATCCGCATCATTTATTTGGCTTTCTGTGACCTTGACCTTTCTGTCAGGTCACACATACGGGCAGGTATTTAAACTTCAAATGGCAACAGTAAGTATACAATCCTGTCTAGTCAACATGTGCATTTTTCATGCATTTGTCCACCTCACTTGACTTTTATTAGTGGTCAGCCAAAATTAGCATACATAGAGAGGTCTTATTACAAATTAGCCTTATGTCTAGTTTCACTAGTAGTGCCAATAAAAACTTACATTTTATCAAACAACAATGGCAAAGCCCTTAAGGTGCACGTGCATGACCGATTAATATACTATATCTAACCTTTGTGACTTTGACCTTTCCGACAGGTCACACGTTTTCTCAAAATTTACGCATTTTTCACTTCTGTCAACCTCCCATATCCCTTGACCTTTTTTTTTTTAAGTAGAGAACCAGATTAGTATGCATAGAAGGGTCTTATCATCAGCTACCTTTCTGCTACATTTGATTGAAATTCTACTAAACAATAGACATAATTTGCTGATCTCTTGTGACCCTTGCCCTTTCCAAAGGGTCGTCCGAATTAGGATGCATAGGAAGGTCTTACCAACAGGTATCATTGTAACAGGTTTGGAACGGAAGTTGTAAATAGTATTTGAGAGAGAAAAAAAAAAACATCTTTTGTCAAAATATGGCTATTTTTAATGGCTATTTCCTGATCTCCGTCACCCTTGATCTTTCCGAGGGGTCAATCAAATTAGTATTTATAGAAAGGTCTACCCAGGTATCTTTGTACCAAGTTTGGGTCCGAAGTTGTGAATAGTATTTGAGAAAAAAAAAATCTTTTGTCAAAGTATGGCTATTTTGGACCTATTTCTTGTGCTCTTGTGACCCATGACCTTTTCGAGGGATCAACCAAATTAGTATGCATAGAAAGGTAGCTTTGTATTTTTTTTTTTTAAATAATTGAACCCCCTGCGATTTTTAGATGTTGACCAATCACAGTGTCGGAAAATGGAGTGACTAAACGACAATTTTTCTTAACCCACTGCGACCTTGACCTTAAACCTAGGTCCCTCAAATTGGAATGTTTAGAACGGTTTTGCCACAAAGTATCTTTGGGTCAAGTTTGAAGTTTGTGTGTTGAATAGTCTCCTAGAAAATTTCAACGTTAAGTTTACCGCAGACGACGGACAACGGACGACCGACAGATGCCCAATACACAGACTCGCTTTTGCTATCGCACGTGAGCCAAACACAACCAATCAAATAAGTAAACACACATAAACGAAAGGCATAAAATAATAATTAAAAAACACCATCAACAACAATGAATAAATATGAGAACGTACTATTTTAGTAATGGCGACTTTTCCGATACCAAAAGGTGCCAAGCCATAGACAGATATGGACACGATGAAGACCACGATTTGAACAAAAGTTACCCAGTAGGTGAAAAAAGGTCTGCGTGAGAGAGAGAGAGAAAAAAAAAAACAACACACACACACACAAACACAAAAAATCAAAACAAAAACAAAACATCAAACAGAAAAACAGATAAAATACATCGTACTGTCGAAATTATAGGAAATTAGCTCCTAAGCGGCGCCCAGCATCAATAGCTACGACAGAGTCGAATAGCATTGCCGGCGACACTTCCCCAGGTACTGATGCGGGGCGCCCTGAATAAATTATAACGTCAGATAATATAATGAATTGTAATGAAGAGAAGACGTAATATTGTCAGGACTTTAGGATACTTTTGTCTAACCTAGGGAAATACTTTTCATTGATGTTGTAAGGTCTACAGTCATCATTTTCGTACCCATTCAAACTACAAGATACGGAATCCAGACCAAAAAGGTGACTGCCAAGCGTGTGAAATGCAAAGAAGTACCCAACGGAGAAAGAAACACGCTTAGAAGAAACGGTACAACACAATTTATTAATATTTCGGGTAAATACCCTTTGTCAAAATAGACAAACAAACAGAGACATTAGCCGCTACTTATCTTCATATGCAGAAGGAATGTGGCAACCCTTCCTTCTGCATATGAAGATAAGTAGCGGCTAATGTCTCTGTTTGTTTGTCTATTTTGACAAAGGGTATTTAATGCTGTAAAATTGTGAGCCATCATCGTCATCATCATCACCACCTAGGAAGTTGCCGGAATAGCTTGACGCCTCTATGCTCCGAGCTATTCTGACACCAACTTTGATCTTCAAAATCATCATCATCATTCTCATCACCACCATTGCCGCTCTCCCCACCTATGATCGTCTAAGTCGTCGATCTGCTGCTTGACTGATGAGGTGAACATGGGCAGGTTGACGCTCTGTCGGAAATAGCGGCCTATCACGCCGATTGCCATATGACGTTTAGTTCTGCAATAATAAATACAGTCAGATTATAATCAGACAATCACTACTTTCCACTCCCATGGTGGCTGACGATCACAATGCGCAAGAGGCCATCGGGGGACATCGGCCGCAGTTGGGCCGCGCACAGCCGCCGTGCGCGCCAACGGCGACCGACGGCGTCCCGATGTTCTTTGCGCATTGAGATCGTAGGTCTTCCTTTTTTGACCGTGTAGCGACCATCATTGTTGGGGGGGGGGGGGGGGGGGGGGGTAGGTTTTGATAATTAGGTCATGAGTAACAGCTCGAAAAGTCGAAATGACTGAAAACGATCCACATATTAACTAAGCTCCATGATTCTTTGCCAGCAAGAGACACAAATTCTCACAGTGAGCGCCTGCGGATGCAGGGGCTCATAAGAATGTATTTCTCTTGCAGTTGAAACAGGCTGACTGATGGCTGTTCTGTCTGAACCAAACAGCTGAAATTCTGGGATTTTAAAAAGCTGAATCCGTCTTATTTTTTCCTCTTCCTGAAACTTTAGCTTGGTTGGTTGGTTAGTTCCGGGTTTAACGTCCACGGCACCGAAGTGATAATGGACGGCCCTGACGGGCGGGTTATGGGGGACAGGGAAATCTATTGCCTCTGGAGTACGACCTGAACACTGATCAACTCAGGCGCGTTGCAATTGTGTCACTTTGATTTACCAGGACCTTTCAACGTTTTAACGCTTCACTCTGTATGTGTATGCGTGTGTAGAGTTGCATACCTTTACGAAAGTTCACACCGGCATTTTAACGGTATTTTTACGCCGTACCGGTATTTGCTTTCGGTATACCGGCAACAGCAAGTATCACTGTTTCACACAGCTCAGCCACACATGAACGCTGACACACTCACACACACTACTCTCTCTCTCTCTCTCTCTCTCTCTCTCTCTCTCTCTCTCTGCGTGCATGTGTGTGTGCGTGTGTGTGTGTGTGTGTGTGTGTGTGTGTGTGTGTGTGTGTGTGCGCGTGCGTGCGTGTGTGTGTGTGTGTGTGTGTGTGTGTGTGTGTGTGTGTGTGTGTGTGTGTGTGTGTGTGTGTGTGTGTGTGTGTGTGTGCGCGTGCATCTTGCGTGCCTGTATGTGTGTGTTGGGTTAGTCAGGAAGTAAAACGTCTAGATAATCTTGACGTTTATGCTTACAGTTTTTGCGTTCAATGTACCGAATGTAGTCTTATCAGTGTGCAATGTATACTATATATGTGTTTATTATGTATATAGTATTTCATGTACCGTGCGTAATGCATATTAGCCAGACGTGGGTCGGGACTGTGCTTCGTCTGACGCGGGCGTTGGTTGAAGGCCCGGGACATACATCACGATACCACGTTTGTCCCGGCCTTTAATCCAATGTTTGAGCCGTAGCGGGGTCTGATCTAACTCTGATTTACGTACTTCCGTGCATGTGCGTGCGCGCGTGTGTGGGTGTGTGAGTGTGTACAAGCGCGTGTGCGTGCCGGCGTGCGTGCGTGTGTGTGTGTGTGTGTGTGTGTGTGTGTGTGTGTGTGTGTGTGTGTGTGGGTGTGTGTGTGTGTGTGTGTTTTCATGTAGTTTGTAGCAAGGACAAGAATGAAAAAAGGTCTGCGTACATATTCTTTTATCCTTGGAAAATAAAGTTTCATTTCATTTCATCTCTCTCTCTCTCTCTCTCTCTCTCTCTCTCTCTCTCTCTCTCTCTCTCTCTCTCTCTCTCTCTCTCTCTCTCTCTCTCTCTCTCTCTCTCTCTCTTACACACACACACACACACACACATACACACAGCTACACGTTGCTAAAGCAAATGAATCAATAGTTAATAGTCTACTGCAAAAAGCATTGATGCTATTTCACTTTGGCATATAAAAGCCTCACACTAATCAACCCTTGCAAGACTAAATGTATGCTGCTAATTGCGTGTCAGTTCGTACTGAGACAGATCCTTTGAGCAGTCTAACGAATGGAATGGATCCCTCTATGTGGTCTTTGTAGACTTTGAGAAGGCCTTCGACAGTCTGCATCGAGACTCCCTTTGGAAAATCCTGCGATACTATGGAATCCCCCAGAAACTTGTCAACGTCATCAGGTCCCTGTACAAGAATTTTGAGTGCAGAGTCGTCCACAACAACCAGCTCACCGAACCGTTTAAGGTGGAAACCGGAGTGAAACAAGGATGTATTCTTTCGCCAATCCTATTCTCAATGGCAATTGATTGGATCATGCGCCGCACCACAGAGGGAAGGAGGCAGGGAATTCAGTGGACGCTGACCTCAATGCTGGATGACCTCGACTACGCCGATGATATCGGGCTGCTGGCAAGCAGAAACCAGGACATGCAACAGAAGACACAACAGTTGACACAGTAAGCAAGCTCCATAGGTCTCGGGGTCAACATTAGGAAGACTCAAGTCATGAGGAAGAACACCATAGTGGGCGACCCAATCACCATCAATGACCAACCTCTGCAAGAGGTGGACGAGTTCACGTACCTGGGCAGCAAGGTTACCACAGATGGAGACTGCACAAGGGAGATCACCACAAGAATCAGCAAAGCCAACCAAGCCTTCGCAATGCTGAAACCCATCTGGAGGACCACAAGCCTGAGCATCCACACCAAGCTCCGTATTTTTAAGAGCAACGTGCTGAGTGTCCTTCTATATGGGTCAGAATGCTGGAAATCCACTACCGCTACGGAACGCAAGCTGGATGTCTTCCAGAACAAGTGCCTGCGACGGATCATGAAGGTCTTCTGGCCAAACATGATTACAAACGAGGAACTACGGAAGAGAGCAGGCGCAGACAGCATCGCTGAAACCATCGCCACACGGAGATGGAGATGGCTAGGCCACGTTTGCAGAATGTCACCTGACTCATTACCAAGGGTGGCACTGAGATGGACACCACAGGGGAAGAGAAACCGTGGGCGACCAAAGGAGACGTGGCGCCGAACCGTGGAGCGAGAGCTCAAGAACAGAGGCCTTACTCTGCAAACAGCACCCAAAATAGCAGCTGACAGACAAAAGTGGCGCTCCCTTGCCGTCGCCTCAAGCACCAGACGGCGCAGAGAGGACTGAATGAATGAATTGCGTGTCAGAAACATCAACTGTTATTTTCAAACTGTTTATCTTAAACAATTAACTAATCGAGCATGTTTCAGAACATTGACTATTGGGTGTCATAGCTAGTAGACGACCAGCTGAAATGGGAGCCTCATCTAAACAAATTGTGCTAAACAATTTCTCAAAATGTATTTCTGCTGCCTACAATTTTTTTTTGTTGTGTAACGTGTAGTAAACCCGTTCTGAAACATCGGCCAAACACATAAAGGAATTAACAAGTTGAACGAGTGACAGACATTTTTCAGAATGAGTAAAGTTTGTTATGAAGATGTTCGTTTTGAATTCCTCAGTGGGATGTCATCGTGTGCATGACGAAATGCACAGTTTTGGCCTTTATTTTATGCAGTTTTGTGTTCTTATTATTGGATTCCTTATCGGTAATATGCAATGACGTAATGATAATGACACCTTCTCTTGTCGTAACCCGCTATGTAAAAGTAAAGGATTTACTTTTTAAAAATTATTAAACAAGCAGAAGTAAATACAAAAGATACCTAAAGAAAACACACATACATATAATGAAAAAAAAAAAAAAAAAAACTCAAATAGATAACAAAATGATAAATAATAATAATAAGTTTGTGATAAAAAAGAAAAAAAGGGATTTTTTTTCTTAAAAATAAACCAAAACCTAAAAGAAACAAACGTATTGCTACCAATTAAGTAGTCCACTTTGAACAAGTCTCTGCTTAACTCGCACAAACAATTCATATATATAGCAAAACTCCCCCTAAAACGGGGGAGACGGGCGCCTCAGTTTCCAATAATAAATTAATCTACTTTTTTTGGACTGGGTGGGGATTCGATCCCACGCACCTGCTCGCCCCGAAACTTTCTAGCCCATCGGATTTGGACAGCGTATCGGCAAATCTACCGATCACGCCACCGAGGCACCCGCACAAAACTCAACTTTATAAACGGGGTCTTTCTTGAGTTACTAAACGTTGCAGAAGGCCACGTGCAACACGCAAGATCCGTTTAGCAGATGAAGGTTCTGCATTTGTTCGAGTCAACCACTGACTACCTTGCACACTGCATTACAGCAGCATTCATGTAGAGCGAGCAAATAAACAATATCTGATTTGCACTCAATAGAGCATGGAAGCATACTCAAACTGATGGGAATTATATGTGTTATGTTGGAATTGAAAGAATTTGAACCCTCTGACTTCGTTGCGTTTTTTGTCGCTGTGACTCCTACAGGAATCATCGCGGCAAGATGCGCAACCGACAGCCAATTGGTTACAGGTATATACACTATAAACATAAACATACACGTCACCTCATCCTGAGTCTCGAACCGTCCAGCACAATTTTTTTTTTAAATGTCCTCTCTCGAACACAACCCACCCCTCCACCCATCCCATCCCCATCGAAGATGTTTCTGAACATCGACTACTGGGTGTCGTACTGAACAAGTAGACGACCAGTTTAAATGGAAAGCCGTCTAAATTCAATACTACTGTTGTAAACTATTCTTTCGTGTTTGGGTAATTTTGTTAAATGTTTGCACGCATGCATTTTAAGAGTTAACAGCCGGACACCATGTAAGATGTGCAATATAATGCCTAATTGTTTATCCTTTAATAAAACCGTCTGTGATGAAGCTCTATGCCCACGCATAAAGTTCACACAGGGTTTCTGCGTTGCGCTGTTTTGCCAGCGGTGTTTCGTGTAACGGATATTCCGTGTGCGCACGAGGTTTTGTGCAATCGTGATGAAAACGATCTGCACTGAGTTTTAGGCCGCAGCTCATTCTAACCAGAGCGCTAGATTATTCAGTACGGGCTATTCGGTCAGTTAGGACGGACGCATGTGGATATGCTAGTTGTATTCCAAGACTCTGAGACCTGGATTTCAGGTATGTTTTATATGTATTCTCGACAGCAACTGAATTAAAGGTAGTGTGCGTTAGTAAGATGTAGTCCGGTTGTGTAAGGTTGATATGGTTCAGTTATGTCGGTTTAGAATTGGTTGAGATAACCGGTGATTTTTCTATTTAGTTATTTACCGAGATGGATAACTAAGAAATGTGAGGTGTGTATGCTTAAGTCGTTATAAAGGTAGTACGTGGTTGTGTTAAGTATAATCTTTCCAATGTACGAATCCATGTATGGCGCGTGCGTCATGTTATAGTCTGTTTCAATATGAAGATTGAATTATGGTGTGCTGTGAATTTAGTCTGCTTTATGAAGCACGAGTGTGTGAATGAATGTGTAGATTTATTTGTATCAACCAGGTTACGTAATGTACCTCATATCATCCAATATGTGTGTGTTTAGCAAGTGTTATGATATTAGCACTTTATCATCGTACAGAGTTCTTGTAGTCAACAGAGGCTGCCGCTGGAGGAACGCGAGAGACTTGGTGCCAAGACATCGTCAACAGAGTCGCTAGTGGAGCGAGTCAGACGACGTCCACCGTTCGGGAAACGTGGGACTGCTTCAAGGAACGCGTGACAGAAATTGCACTCCTAGACGTGAAGGAACGTGCAAAAGAGACAGTGATAACAGCAGTGAACAGGTCGGACAATGAGGACATGTACCTAACCTGGCTTTTACTATAAATATTGTGTGTGGGAGTGAGTGAAGTGTTAGATTGGAGAAGTGTGTGAAGTATTTTTGAGTTCATGTTTTTGTTAGTTTAGTTAGTAAACGGTCACAGAGAAAAAGAAATTGTGTTTGAGTTTATACTGCACGAATGCGTCCTACTGAGTCAGTGTGTGTGTATGCGCCCGTTCCGTTGTCAGTCTGTGCGTGCGACTGGTTGAAAGTCTGCGTACGTTACACTGTCATATCTCTGTCTCTCTCACCCTTCTCATTCCTTTCACTACCCCACCCGGGTCTGCCCTGGGGGACTTGGGTGGGGTTGACTACTTTTTAGTTCCCAGGGTCACCCTGGTCAGCCCCACAGGGTGGGTTTCCCTTCTACTTTGGGGCATGTGTTTCTGTCTACCCTTGGTCCATTCACCTGTATTTGCCTTTTTTTAAAACTCTCCCAACTGTCTACACTGCCTGTAGCTCTTGATATTGGATGTGTGTTGCTAAATGGTCTTGGCTTTATTTAGGCCCCATGGCGTAGGTTTACTTAACGTATTGGACCGGCTGGCGACATACATAAAATATTCCGTTTATTTTTTTTTTTTTCAGAAGCAGTGCAGGCACGTCCTGAGAAAGCCTTGTTGCTGTCGGGACGTTAATGTACAATCAATCATTCCTTTCACTCTCATTGTCACGCACACACGCGCGCACGCACGTCGGTACGCACGCACACACACGAGTATGACGGCCGAAGGCATGATTTGACCGGCGCATCTATTCCCAACCTTGAACTTTAGTGGTTGATCTATGCATCGCGGCGCTTTGTACGTATCCTGACACTTTGGAAATGTGGTACTAAGCTGTAAAAAGCACACTTTAGAAATCAGCTCAAGTCTGGTTGCCATTTAGTGATTTTTAGCATAACCTAAAAAAATTACTTCATAATAGATCTGAGCGGTTTTTGATTCTTTGGCACCTATAGATTACAGATCCACTGTTGACAGTCACTATTCAGCATTTTGATATATTCAAGATGGTCGCCAAACTATTGAAAAAAACCATAAAACATGTTCCATGCAAAACAGTGCTGGATTTTATAGAAATAAGCAGGAAATATGATTTAGGTGACATTAAAAGACATAGGTATAATTTTGCTGTTTGTTTACATGCGCATATATTCAAGATGGCCGCCAAAACACTAACGATGCCGTAATACTTATTCTGTGCCACAAAGAGCGTACATTTTGTGACAACAGTATAAGTTAAGCTATGGGTAGTGGTGAATTACGAGCAGAGACTTGCTTTTAACACGTTCTGACCCCGAGGCTCTGCCGTGGAGCCAGAACTGTGTCAAAAGCATGTCCAGGCTCGTAATTCACCACCACCCACTGCTTTAACGTATTTTACCCACTGATGTATGCTCCTGTTTTATGTCTTGCCAGTTTGATGGTTGGATAGACTCAATATAACCTACGCAAGCCTTTTGATTACTTAGTTTTATTTGTATAATCTAAGAGGGCCGCCATAACACGAAGAGCTGCAGCTATATCGTCAACAATTTCTATTGTGATAACAATTTTGTACTGCATTCAGCTGCAATGCTGTCTGAATTTACGTCATAAGTCTATTACTATTATAGCAATAGACTTATGTTTACGTCCGTTGTGGCTTTGGTTCCATAAGCCATCCCGGAATGCAGGGCACGGTCGCCGGACACAAAAAGAACTTTTGACATCCTCCGGCACACAGGGAACACGAATTGTACTCGTTATCAACATGCAGAAAGGACATGTGTAAAGATCAAAGATAATTTTGCCGACAGTGGGATAAACCAGAATATATGATTTAGATGAAATATTGAAAGGCTTAAGACATAAGTTATTAATGATGACCTATGATTAGATGCTGATTATTCAAGATGTCTGTCAATGTGGCGACCAGAATATTTAAAAACTGTACCAGACAGAATGCTCAATTTTGCCGCAAACAGCAAGAAGTACAACTGTTGTAGCGGCTGAAATATACAATAGTTGTAACATTTGGTTGGGTGTACATTATCCAGTATGGCATCCAAGGTGGTGTCGGTGGCTAGCACGATATAAATGGAACATCGGTTCTCTGCTACACCAGTTATAATTCTGACACTTTTTCTAATCAAAACAGAAAATGTTAGAGGTAAAGGCGCAGATAGATTGGTACGTCACAGTAAATAAGAAGTATTTATAGACTTTCTAGTAATTAGTGTGTGAACGTTTAATCTTTTAGTTCAGCTTCGTGTATAATGTGCTGATGCCTTGAATCTGTTCACTTTATCTTATGAACAAGTGACCCCAAAGCAGTACATGCTTTGAAGAATGTGTTCTCTCATACAAACACACCTAGCGCAATTTGTAATGAGGTAAGTTTGTTTGTGATCGACGCAGTGATCATGTTGCCAACGAGAATGGCAGGCACTGCCCAGTTCAAATTGTCTGACAATCTAGAAAGAAGTGCCGTCATGTTGGGTCTCGCCTCCTTGCTAATTGTCTCCATGTCACTTCTGGTTGTGTAGGCGCTCTTTGCTTTGCTGCAAACTACTTTTGCTGCCTTCCAACAGAAGTTACTTTCTTGATCTTGGCAAGACCTGTTGCTTTGTCACGAAATATGAGTATGTTGGCGACAAAACTAGAAGATCCTCCTGGAAATATGTGATTAGCTCTTGCTGTAGGTGTGATCTTCATAATCTCTTTGTTAATCGAACAGCTATTTTCCGAATACGGGCAGTATTCGCACATCTTGGTGCCATTCACTGGACTCTGCAGTTTTTATCGTACCGCCCCTTTGCAGCTTGTAGATCTGTTAAGGCACCGTGAAGTCAAACATATACTTCTTGTGCTCATTTTTCTGCCATTTCTTTTGCTGCATTGGCCTCCTTGAAATATTTGTGTGGCACACGGTCTGCCGTTCTACACACATTTCTAAGCCTGCCAATATCCTTGGGATCTTTGATAAGCAGGCATTCCTCTCCACATAAATGCAACTTTTGTGAAAATCCAAGTTGAATATGAGGGTCTATTGACCTTTTTCGGAGGTGATGATTGTTTCAGAATTTGGGTAGTCATGCATTTGCGTTTCAGATGATGTGATGACTGAGAAGTTAAGTTTAACGCCGAGCAGGCGACTGAGGCCATCTCACGGCGGGAAGAGATGTGCAAGCAGACACAGAATCACGGTGACAGTGCATATAATGCCTGTGTTAGTGGTAAGCATCTGTTCAAGTTCTTCATGCAGGTCATCTTGTCACAGTCATCAGAGAATTTCAGTATGATTTCTATCTGGGCCGCAGTTGGTTGTTGGAACGTGTGCTGGCACTGATATAAAGGTGCATGTTTTTAGTCACATTTCTGCTCGTTACTATAGTTTGTGCATTAGAACTGAACAGTACAACAACAAAACACGATGTTGAACTTATGACTAGTATGGGTTTCCTCGCACAGGCACAAGTGTATTTTCTATTTAGCCCGAACTTTATACTGAACTGCCGCGGATCACTTCCAACAATAATTTGCGTGTACGATACAAACTGGCATCGGTATTATTCAGTACATTTTATAATAAATGATCTGGACCATAGAGCTGTCCGAAGGATAGCTGCTAGCATTGTCAATGATCCTCGTCACCCACTATCTGATCAGTTTCAAATGCTACCATCAGGCAGATGTTTCAACAAGCCACTTGCCAAAAAGAATGTATTTAAGAAGTCTTTTATTCCAACTGCTGTCTCGATTTTGAACTCTCGTTTATAATGCCGCGATAAGTATGATCTACTTAACATTACCTCCCATCTTGTGATAGATTGCTTGTGATAGATTACTGCAATGATAATTTCTCATGATATGTTCTTGTAGCGTTTATTAATGTCTTATATTGTTTCATGGCGAGCCGAAAGGCAAATTTCTGTCGTGCCTTGACTCGAACAGACAATAAAGTTCTATTGTATTGTTGTATTGTATGACATTGATAATAGGCGGAACTGAGAAATAATGGCGGAACTGCTAGTAGCAGTGCGGAGCTCATCGGGCGGCCTCAGCGCCCAGTGAGTGCCCGGCGCTGCGCCGCGGCTAAAAATAATGACATCAGTGTCGTGATCTTCCTCATAATATTAACAACAAATAAAAAGTAATTTGAACACATAATAATTAGAACAATAGCATGGAAAAGATTGACAGCAGCGCACGATAATGTTCACGGACCGGTCATGCCACTACAAGTCGCGGTCACGGGCCGCTGTTGCAGGCTTTACTGGTGAAATCATCTGTCGGAAATACAATCAAAAGATGTAAACTGGTGCTGACCTATTTGTCTTGCATGTTGTGAAAAAATCAACTAAAAAAAAAAAAATCATAATGTCCGAAGGCGATATACTGTGGAACAGTGTTTAGTCTGCTCGCATACACGGCGGGAGTCGGCAAGAGTCGTAGCTCCTGAGATTCTATGCGAATTGCAGATGCTGGGTGTATTACCGATGCTTTCGGTACAGGATGGTGTATCGCATAGGCTAAAACCCAACAGCGAGTTTTTTTGGGTTTTTTAAAGTTTATTTTAATGAGAAATGCTCAAGGATGACAGAGTGTCATCAGGCGGATATGTAATCTGTATGCACCAAAGACGTGAAAACCGCTGAAAACATTGAAAGGGGTGTCGGACACTAATTCCGGACTACTCTAGTTAACCCATATCATACTGAGGATAAAAGCTTCAAATGTGTACACTGCCATATGCAAGCTACATTATAGTACTGGTGTATTCCGAATGATAAGGGTTAACTCCGGTCCTCGATTCATTACTGTTTTCATTCTACTTAATGTTTTGGTTCCTTGCCAATATTAGCCCAGTGTATCGGTACCGGTATACCGTACCGGCGCAACGCCATACCGGATTTTTTCGGTAATACCGTGCGTCTCTAGACTGTGTGCGTAGCTTTAATCGTGTACAAGTTGTACGTGATTGTGTGAACATGTTTATATTGTATTTCTCAGTTGTAACGCACTTAGAGCTCACTGCTTCTGGGGATTTAGCACGATATTAATTAATGATCTTTTCTTCTTCTTCTTTTTTCCACCAGACACCTCCGTAAGAATATTAACCCCTTCATTGCCAATGGACGCACATTTTGTGAAATCAACGTCCAAGCCCTGCAATAAAGACAATTATGGACAAAGGGCATGTGAAGTTAAAGTCCGGGCTACTCAGTGGTAAGCAGTAGCCCCCCCCCCCCCCCCCCCAAAAAAAAAAAAAAAAAAAAAAAAAAAACCGGGGGGGGGGGGGGGGGCGGCCGATGAGCAAAGGGTCCTCGGACAGACGGCCGTGCGCGGGCCAGCCAAGGCTGACGTCGGCCCGAGGACCCTTTTCTTACCAAGTGTTTTTATTTCTTCACAAGTCTATGTAAACTTAGCACTACAATAACGCGATCGCGATTAGCGCGGCCTGGCGAGATAATATAATTTGGCCTCCTGTTGCCGCGCCGATATACTCGGAGGTTGACCTGCATGTGAACTTACTTTGGGTCCACTCTCCCCCACCTCAATTCCCTCTCCAACGTATCATGTCTCGGATCCGGAGCGTTCTCGTCTGGCGACTGAAATCAATGACAGCAGCGCCTTTACGCACAAAGTAAAGTATGACAGCAGTGCATTTTTATTATAATTCATGACAGTAATACATTCTTGTCGTACAATGCACAACACACAAATAGTAGAGCACCGCAACAGGACATTTTAAGCCTTTGCCTACTGACTTTTAATATGATGGGGGGAGGGGGGGAAGGGGAGGTGCTGGGGGGGGGGGGGAGGGGAAGACATCCAACACCATATTCGGAGTACGTCGGCTTTGATAGCCTTCTTTAGCCAATGTTGCCATGATAACATTTCTGTATAATAAACTATGCCGCTAAGTAATGTTAAGAGTTCATTTCTGGATCTGGTGCGCTTGCCAAGAAACTTGTAACGACAAATTAAGCGCTAAAAATAGCCAAGCACACACACTGCAAGCGAACCTTGGCTGGGCGGATTTTGCCTCCGATAGTATTCTACGGGAAGCAATATCGCGGCGGCTGAAGTCAACATCCGTAGGCAAAGTGCTACAGTTGTCTTTACAAGTCACAACAGTAAAACAAAACGCTCACACATAGCGACTTGGGAGACGCGCCATTCATGTGGTCTGCGCAAAAAAAGTCATGATATAGATCTAACAAGAAATCCCTTGTGACCGTGACCTTTGTGCAAGCTCCTGATCCCCTGTGACCGTGACTTTTGTGCAAGCTCACTGAAATTGGTATGCTTACAAAGGTCTTGCCAGAAAGTATCCTTGGGCCAAGTATGAAGACTGTATCTTGAATAGTCTCCGAGAAAGTTTACCGCGGACGGACGGACGACGGACGGACGACCACTGGCCTTTGCGTATAGACTCGCTTTTGCTTCGAACGTGAGCCTAAAGTTTGAATCGGCAAAAGGTCCAGGGCCGACGTCGGCTGTAGTGGGCACGCGCACGACTGTGCGCGGGTCCACCACGGCCTACGTCGGCCCCCGGTCCATAGTGCTACCCTTGGGCGTTTAATAACTTGATATGCGCCCTGCTCTTTCCGTATTGTCAAACATCGTCGGGCTGAATTAGCCCGTTCAATGCCATTTGACGCAGTTTGCCGGCGTTTCTGCAATCTTCCTTCATTCAACACGCAAGAAACGGACCGAGCTGTCCCAGGAACATGGGTCACAGTGCAAAATCGGCGTCGGTAAGAGGCATAGATCCTCATGAGCCCCCGCAATTGCGGGGGCTCATGAGGATCTATACCTCTTGCAGTTAGGTGTTTGTGCCGATTTTCTCGGCACTGAACGGGTTAAAGGGACCAGCTCCAGGCAACAAAGGGTTAACAGTAAATCTTACAGCAATGCTGGACAAAAGAGCTAACTGGACTTTCTCAGTTTGAATAACGTGAAATGAAAACGTTTCTGCTTTTCTTCTCCTTTGTGAATAGGACTGATCTTCCGTTACGCACAAGGGGCTGTCTATATGTGCGTACCTACTAACACCGATTTGTGCAAATATGGATAGAAAAGTCTTAGACCGACACTGATTACCCGTTGTATCGGAAATTCTAGCAGTCTAAGGTCGCCATGGAGCAGATCGCTTTAACCCATACCATACTGAGGCTAAAAGCTTCAAATTTGTACACTGCCATATACAAGCTATATTATAGTACTTACAAATACGGATATAGACCAATGGCTTTAGTTCAAGGGTGGTGCCAGAATAGCTTGGCGCCTAGAGGCGCCAAGCTATTCTGGCACTGCCCTTGAACTAATTTAGTTAAACTTATTTTACAGACTGGTGTATTCCGAATAATAAGGGTTAAAAATAGTACTGAGCCCGCAGTGGCGCTGACTAAATGAATTCGTGTGAATTTAAAAACAAGGTCCACTTACAGTTATCCGACAGCCGGCGTCGGCTTGAGGTTTTCTACTCTGAAAAAACATAGGAGCGAACTAAACCATATTGCTCGAAAACGGTTGTCATACTTTTAAAAGTATTCAGATCTAAACAAAAACGGTTGACTGCTAAACGCAGAAGAAAAAAACAAACCCACAACGATGCATTGAAACAAATAGAAGAAAGTGTGAATTAATGAATAAGGAATTATCTGAACCAAAAGAACACTTATAGACTAAGTAAATTTATACTGAGTTAATGTCTTACACATATGATAATATATTTTTTTACTTTCAGGTCAACCTCGGTATATCGCAGTACGCGGGAACCATAAACTCAGACCGCGTTAATCGCGCTCGCGTTTGCTCAATTTACGTAATCAACCAAAAGGTCCCCGGGCCGAAGTCAGCCTTAGCAGGCCCGGGCACGGCCGTGCGCGGGCAGCTAAGGCTGGTGTCGGCCCGCTGACCTTTATCTCACAGGGCACCTCCTGGGGATCCTTTATGCGCGTCAATCGTATCCGATACCTCGGCAAACTCAAACGCGTAATAGCAAGGCTGACCTGTGCATGCAAGTCTTTAACTCCCAGAACTAAATGACTTCATTTCGACAGAATGGAAGTCATTTAGTCCAGGGAGTTTAGAGTTAGTTCAGCAACTCACCACAAGGTTTCCAATTCCTTTCAGAGTCATGTGAGCGACTGACTGCTTTCGGGCCGACGGTCGCCTCGTCATGGTCTGGTCGCTGTCCTCTTCAGGTGTCACGTAGCTATCCTTGAGCTGGGCGATAGAGCCTGCATAGCGTTTACGTCGGTTTTCCCAGCGCGAATGACGCTTTTCCATGTCCGTCTCATTGCTTACCCCGAGAAAATCGGCCACACTATGAGACACGGCCCTGTACAGGAATTTAAAAACAAAACAGAGTCATTTAGCCCTGACACACCATACATCAAGATATAGAGCGAGCATGATAGTTCAAGCTATTCTGGCACCATCCTATGCTCGGTTTGTCTTCTGAATTGTAATGCTGACTTCTGATGACAACTCGAAAATTTGTGGGATGGGCCCTCAGGGCGTAATGAGTTAACTTTTTGCCAACAAAGTATCTTTCTGTACTATTTATGACGCCACTAAATAAGTTTATTAGCAGCTCATTTCTGGACCCTGTGAACGACACATTCAGCGCTAAATATAGCCAAGCACACACTCACTGCAAGCGACCTTGGCTGGGCGGGTCTCGCCGCCTATAGTGTTCTAGCGGAAGTAATCTCGCGGCGGCTGACGCCGACATCCGTAGGCAAAAAGCTGCATCCTGTGTAAATGTTCTTGGTATGTCTTATGATAATAATGTACGCTGTATACACACACGGCAGCCACGGCACGTGCGTTAGCGTGCCAGTTTATATGGGTTGTGAAGAGAAAGTTTAACCATATGGGCGGCGGCCGTAGAGAAATCATCGCGACTAAAACCGCTACCAACACGCAAAGAGCTAAAACGCCAAAATATTAGTTAAGGCAGGACAAACATTGAGAACCCGTTTTATTGGCGGATCTAGCGGGGGCGGACCAAAATCTACTCGCACGTCGCCAGATGCGAGAAAATATCTTCAGTGTCGGGATAGTTTTCCTGGGAGCCCAAAGGACGAATGCAGATTTCAGGGCAAAAAAGTCTTTATTAACGCAGGAAACTTTTAACCCGGTTTTTTGTGGCGAAGTTAATGCAGTCACGATCATATTGAAAAAGGGATTTTATTTCACTGCATAATCGTCATCAAAATGTTACCTACGCGTCCCTTGCTGCAGGGCAGATAAAAATCAGTTCCTATAGTTCAATGTGGTTATCACGTTCCAGTAACGCTGACCTCAGCACGAGGATCTCGTACTTACTGCAATACGTGGAACGGTACCAGATCTGGAGGAGTTAAAAGAATTTTACGGGATTCATAGCCGTGACGGTGTTTCTGAGAGGTTGGCCTTATTCTGCGAGTATTACTGGCGTATGCATGCATGCATGCTGGTGTGTGTGTGCGTGTGTGTGTGTGTCTGTGTGTGTGTGTGTGTGTGTGTGTGCGTGCGTGTGTGTGTGTGTGTGTGTGTGTGTGTGTGTGTGTGTGTGTGTGTGTGTGTGTGTGTGTGAAAGAGAGAGAGAGAGAGAGACCTTGACACCCGCCGGAAGCCACTATCCGCCCGTGGGCGACCAGGAGGCGTTGCAGATGGACCTGGTCGCTCGATCGTAATGGACTGGTCCATGCTTTGGGCTGGATGCCAAAACAAAATTGTTCTGTTTATACGGCTGCCTCCGCTGGTAGTGAAAGGGTTAACTCATTTACCCGTGGTACACTGCAACGATATGGATGCGCCATTATAGTTCAAATATGTGCTAAAACTGCCCTTTATACTCGCATGGCCAATCTTCTGGACTGGAATGTAGTCTTCAGGGGACATAGATCTCTCAAACTTGGTGAGTAATGAATACGTATCTCTTTAGTTTCACTCCAGAAACAACAACAAACAAAACAAAAACTTAACTCGTTCTGCCCGCGACTCACCACAGCAAGATATGGCTCAACTACGCTAGTTTAAGGGTGGTGGCAGAATAGATTGGCGCCTACAGGCGACAAGCTATTCTGCGACCACCCTTGAACTATCACGGTTGATCTGTCTCCCAAATTGTAATGCAGTCCTCGGAGGATAACTCTAAAATGAGGGTATTTCGTACCTCGGGCACTATGAATTAACTTGTTCTACCCCAGACACACCACAGCAAAATAAAGATCGACCATGATAGTTCAAGGGTGATGCCAGAATAGCTTGGCGCCTATGGGCGCCAAGCTATTCTGGCATCACCCTTGAACTATCATGGTCGATCTGTGTCCTGCACTGCAACGCAGTCAGAGGACGACTTCAAAATTTGGGGATTTCGGTCTAGGGGTAGAATGAGTTGAAAGGAAGTGGAAACCCGTGACAGGCATAGGTAGCATCCGGTACTAGTTTTGAGCAGGCGACCAATTAGTACATTCAGCGCTAAAGACGAATTTTCCAAAGAGTTGTCCTCTAAAGACTACATTACAGTTCAAGCGATAGATCGACCATGATAGTTCAAGGGTGGTGCCAGAGTAGCTTGGCGCCCGTAGGTGCCAAGCTATTCTGGCACCGCGCTTGAACTATAATGGTGGATGCACATGCCGTTGAAGCGTGTCAGGGCTAAATGGGTTAATCAAACGTTCCGTATTGCACAGCCTTGCAGGCCAGGTAAAGCAAATGATTTATTCGGCTTTGAAAATAAACGCTTTTTTTCTAACAGAAACTGAAAACAAAAGGGTTTCTTAAACGTATTGTTTTATGTATGAGGGTAACTTACGCAAAGAATTTTAAATACTACAAAAATGGCTACGATTCTCCTTGTATATTCATTTTTTAAATTATTTCATTTCTGTTCACTTTGACATTTGTTTTCGTTTTGAAACGTCGTCTGCAAAAGTATGTTGACCGTTTTGGAACTCTAATCACTTCAGGTCTAAATAACTATAACGAAAAGATACATTTTCGAACTCGTAAACAAGAACTACTGATGGCATCTAAAACATTGACGTAGATACATGATCCAAAGGGAAAGTTGTTTGCTTACTTTGCGCTTCTTAGAATGACTTCATATGGCCGGCCACACTAGAAAAACGTTTTTTTATCGTTTGCGTCAATGCGCATGAACAAGTGGGGACTACTCGGATCTTTAGGACTCGTGATCGCACATTTGGTCGCAAATTAGGTACAAATTTCCCATAAGTATTGATAAGTCTTTTACTAGTTATTAGTGTGCAACGCCTATCGAAAATGTCGACGCATAGTGTCGCGGGGGATTCGAGTTTGAACATATATTTTTCAAGTATCTATTTTAAGACAGGGTGTCGAGAGCACACTGGTAAAAAAAAACGGCACAAGCTAGACAGACATTATTTACGTAATAAAATGTTCGTCTAATGACATATTGACATGCAAACATCATGTAATGTTCTAAGCATACAAAGAATACTTTTGTTTTTACGTCATGCAAGTTCTAGACATGACACCTTGATGAACACTTGTCGTACAGTGCAGCATTTTGCGTGAATAAGGGGAAGGTGGGAGGTTAGTGGGCGAAGCAAATGGCTGCATAAGATAATAAAACGGAAGGGCACGATGTTCTCCTTTCTTTTGCACCTGCACAGACGTAGCAAAGCAAACACAAATTCTGCTGAAGGCTGGTCTCGTAATTATCACACAGAAGTATAGTTACCTTTTGGTTACGTTTGACACGTCGTTTCTCTGCGTCGTTGGTCTTTTTCATAAAGAAAAAAAATCAAGTATCATTCAATGACGCAATTGTGACATGTTGAATATTATCTGGTTTCATCGTCGTGCCTATGACGTGATGTTGGGAATTTCTACCCAATCTTCCCATCATGCCGGCCTGCTTTTTGTCTACGGTATTGAAAATACGGTTGACTTTGAAATGGGGCTAGTCGGAGCGCATTCCGGAGCATGCACATGACGTTTTTGGCGTGTGGGGCAGAAATTCTGGCAAAGAAGTAACAAGATAAAAATGACGTCACTGTCTAGCTGAGCAAACCTTGCTAGAGAACGATTACAAAGTAAAGAAGGTAAAGGCACCTTCAGGGGAGAGAAGTGTGCATGATCATAGACCTACTTGGTCAAAGCACACCAAAAAAAGATAGGAAAGAGGGGGTGCGCTAAGAAAGTGACTGGAAGCAATGCATATGGAAGCCCTCCCCCCCCCCCCCCCCAAGAGGGGCGTATCACATATCCCACTGTTCCAGCCCCTTTGTGCATGGAAATTTAAATCTAGGTTCCCCAAGTGGGGTCCAAATAAACCGGTGTGGACAGCCGTTTCGGTCTTGGCGACCTCTTCAGCACACCATCGGCAATACTGGAGGAAGGCAGGAAATTTTGCCTACCCGCAATGATAGCCACATTTTACTGTGGTGTCTGCAGGAGCATACATTCCATGCTTCCACCTAGAGCCAAATTTCCATGCACCCTAAGAAAAAACCTACTAAAAGGGGGGGGGGGGGGGTTAGGGTTGTAATAAATGAAAAGAAAAGGGGAGACTGCCAGTGCCAATATTTTAGGAAGATTACAAAGTGAAGTAGGTAAAGGCACCGTCAGGGGAGAGAAGTGTGCATGATCGACCAGTGATCATAGATCTACTTGGTCAAAGCACAAGAAAAAGATAGGAAAGAGGGGGTGCGCTAAGAAAGTGACTGGAAGCAATGCGTATGGAAGCACCACAGTAAAATGTGGCTGTCATTGCGGGTAGGCAAAAGTTCCTGCCTTCCTCTAGTATTGCCGATGGTGTGCTGAAGAGATCGCCAAGACCGAATCAGCTGTCCACAACGGTTAAATATCTGGCCCCCTTTGGGGGAACCTACATTTAAATTTCCATACACAAAGGGCTGGAACAATGGGATATGTGATACGCCCCCCTTGGGGGGTGGGAAGTGGGGTGTTACGATTGTGGTTGTGTTGTTCTGTGAGAGCATGCATGTGTTAATCGTAGGAAACGATCCGACTTTTATTTGAGCTATCATGGTAACGTAAAACGTAACTTTTCTGTGAGATTTAAATGTAAATTTATCGTTCGTGCATGATAGCGGAATTGGTTTTGTTATGATACGCTAAGATTAGTCCGGAAGTTTCTAGCAAAGTCGCAAGGAGAAGAGGGGTTGATTTTTGGATTGATTGTACATTGATTGTACATTGCTTAACGTCCCGACAGCAACAAGGCTTTCTCAGGATGTACCTGCACTGCTTGTGAAAAAAACAACAACAACAGAACATTGAATGTATGTCGCCAGCCGGTCAAATACATTAAATAAACCTAACACATGGGGCCTAAATAAAGCTAAGACCATTTAGCAACACACATCCAATATCAAGAGCTACAGGCAGTGCAGACAGTAGGGAGAGTTTTAAAAAGGCAAATACAGGTGAATGGACAAAGGGTAGACAGAAACACATGCCCCAGAATAGAGAGAAAACCCCACCCTGTGGGGCTGACCAGGGTGACCCTGGGAACTAAAAAATACCTAACCGCACCCAAGTCCCCCAGGGCAGACCCGGGTGGGCGGTTGATTTTTCAATGCGTAGTTTCGCTGAGAATAGATTAGAACGTTCGAACGAAGTCGCGCGCTGTCTAGTGACCTCGTACATGTGACGTCAAAATGTAAGTAACATTTTAGTAGAGACGCTTTATTTTTAGTCATAGTTTTCTGTGTGCGTGAATTTAGCAGCCATTCAGTGTATTATTAAAGGTCGTGAACGGTCTGCCATACTTTTGTGTGACGTCATTACACACTAGGATTTGGGGCTGAAATTATCAGTCGAATTTTTGTAGACTATTGTAGTTATTCTAGAAAGTTCATTTTTTTATTAACATTTATGAGTTTCAGTTACGTGTTCCGTTCTGATTGGTTGCGTTGCGTGATTTCGTTAAATTATTCTGGAAAGTTGTTTTACTATAAAAGTTGGTGCTAGGAAGCGCGTGTATACATTGTCATGCATTGTCAGTTGTAGGGACACACAGTTTTTCGTAGGTACGTGGCCGGTATAGGGTGTACATTGTGAGAGACGGTGGTGTACGTTGAATGAGAAACGCATTGTGTCGCCAGTGTTGACATTTGCAGAAGAGACATTGTATCAGTGTTGGTGCATTTGGGAATGCATTGTGTGGAGATAGCTCGCTGAAATAAAGTATTGTTGGAACTGTTACTCCAGTATTGTCTACAACCTTAAGCCACGTGTGACGGGTTGCAGCTGAATGAAGTTTATTTAAAAGAACCTTACGTGCGTGCGTCTGGTGTGTTTATCATACTACGACTACGACTCCACCACGTAACATTTTGGCACCTCCGACGGGACTTGTTCAGTTGAAGCCCACCCGGGTCTGCCCTGGGGGACTTGGGTGGGGTTAGGTATTTTTAAGTTCCCAGGGTCACCCTGGTCAGCCCCACAGGGTGGGTTTTTCTCTCTATTCTGGGGCATGTGTTTCTGTCTACCCTTTGTCCACTCACCTGTATTTGCCTTTTTAAAACTCTCCCTACTGTCTGCACTGCCTGTCGCTCTTGATATTGGATGTGTGTTGCTAAATGGTCTTAGCTTTATTTAGGCCCCATGTGTTAGGTTATTTGACCGGCTGGCGACATACATTCAATGTTCTGTTTTTTTTTTTTTTTCACAAGCGGTGCAGGCACGTCCTGAGAAAGCCTTGTTGCTGTCGGGACGTTAAGCAATGTACAATCAATCAACCATTCACCTGTATTTGCCTTTTTAAAACTCTCCCTACTGTCTGCACTGCGTGTAGCTCTTGATATTGGATGTGTGTTGCTAAATAATCTTAGCTTTATTTAGGCCCCAGTGTTAGGTTTATTTAACGTATTTGACCGGCTGGCGACATACATTCAATGTTCTGTTGTTTTTTTCACAAGCAGTGCAGGCACGTCCTGAGAAAGCCTTGTTGCTGTCGGGACGTTAAGCATTGTACAATCAATCAATCATTGTTCAGTTGGCTCAGTGGAAAGGGCGTAGCCGGAGAAAACAGCCAGCAGTGAAACGCAGAGATGGCAACATCGGAAATGGAGACATTTCTGAAAATTGGAAAGGAATGTGGAGTCAACGGAGCTCAACTCCTCGAGTTCGTAAAGGAGAGAGAGGAGAAAGAAGAAAAGAGACGAGAGAGAGGGGGAAGAAAAGGAGAGACTGGAGAGAGAAGAAAGAGCTAAAGAACGTGAAATCAGGAAACTCGAAATCCAAGCAGAAGAAGCAGAGAAACAGCGAACAGAGGCAGAGAAACAACGAGAAGAGGAGAGAGAAGAGGCAGAGAAACAGCGAGAAGAGGCGGAGAGGCAGCGACAACATAAAATTCATTTAAAGCAGATGTAGATAGAGGCACAGAGCCAGAGGGCTACTGAAGCAACAGCCTTAGCCGGCAGAGAGCAAACAGCCCGTGCGCCAAAACTTCCACCTTTTGTTGAAAATTCAGATAAGATAGACGCTTATCTGGAGCGATTCGAGCGCTTCGCAAGCAGCAACAACTGGAGACAAGAGACTTGGGCTATCAAACTGACCGCACTTCTAACTGGCAAAGCGCTTGAATTTTACACCCGCTTGCCAAGAGAAGAAGCCGAAGATTATATGCAGTTGAAAGCCCTGCTGAGACGGTACGACTTCACTGAAGAGGGTTACAGGCGACGATTTCGGAACTGCAAGCCTGAAGAAGGAGAAACACCCGGCCTATTCATTGAGAGAATCAGGAGCTACCTGGAGAAATGGATAGAGCTGGTTGGTTTAAACAAAGAGTACCAGGACCTGTGTGACCTCATCATCAAAGAACAAGTCCTCAACGCATGTTTTAAGGACCTGGCCGCCCACCTCAGGGAGCAAAAAGACCAGTACCTAAAGGCCATGGCCGACTTCGCTCAAAGATACATTGACGCCCACAACAACCGCAGCGTGTGTCTGCACCAGCAGAGCAAATCCACAATGTCAGAGACACCCCGAAATACAAGCCGGTGGAGAACCTGACATGTTTTCTCTGTGAAAAGAACGGTCGCAAAGCGATACGGTGTCCTTCTAAAGATGTTCCCCCAGGCGATAACACCAGAAGACCCAACCAAGATCGCGGGATACCAGGCAGAAGCAGTGCCACGTCTCAACACAGAGCCGCCGCTGTATTAGCCTATGATGTGACGTCATCCAGTGACTTTGAGTCTGGAGAAACGCGAGTGACACCGGAGCTGATTGAATCTTTCCCAAAAAATGGACGCATCCTAGTAGGAGATGTGGCTACATTCTTACCAGTCTCAAACATTGCGTTGCCTGAGAATGGAGTGCCCAACATGCCGGTGGTGTCAGGATTCTTCGGAAACACACCAGTGATAGTGCTGAGAGATCCCGGTTGTAGTTGCATCATCGTGAGAGAGGACCTAGTAGCTGAAGACCAGAAGCTACAGGAGTGGACAAGCCTCATCTTGGCCGACGGAACTGTGAGGATCACCCCCCTTGCCAAGGTCAGTGTCAACACCCCGTACCTGACAGGAGAGTTGAAGGCGTTGTGCGTAAAGACACTAGTCTACGATCTTATCATCGGAAACATTGAAAGTGCCAGAAACGCAGACGATCCAGATCCAGAGTGGAGACCCGAAACGTGTGCTGTCACCACAGGAATTCAAGACAAACCACAACTGGCAACATCGGTGCGTCTTGCTGATGATTAAAGACAAGACGACGAGAACCTGTTTGACCTTAATGAACTCCGCCACAAGGAGGATGTAGAAGACATTCAGTTCGGTCAGAATCTGACCCAGACTCAACGAGAAGAACTGCGCGTCCTGACTCAAGAATTCAAGCATCGATTTACACCTGACCCAGGAACAACAGACACCATCCAGCACGAGGTTAATTTGACGTCAAATGAGCCAGTTTGCAGCAAACCTTATCGTCTTCCTTATAACACGAGGGAAGAAATGAAAAAGGACATCAAGAAAATGCTGAGTCTGGAAGTCATCAGGGAGTCCAAGTCACCATGTGCGTCCCCAGTTGTCATCGTGAAGAAACCAGATGGGTTCACTACCGTAGACTAAATAAACTAACAGTCTTCGATCCAGAGCCTATGCCCACAGCGGAAGAACTGTTCCAGAAGGTCAGTGGAGACCGATTTTTCTCCGAAATTGACCTAAGCAAAGGGTATTGGCAAATCAAGGTTGCAGAAAAAGATATCCCCAAGACAGCATTCGTCACACCCGACGGTCAATGGGAGTTCCTGAAGATGCCTTTTGGTATGGTGAACAGTGGTGCCACATTGAAGAGAGGACTAAAAAATATCCTAGAAGATATGCAGAATGTGGTCTTTTACTGGGATGACATTTTGATCCATACCAAAACTTGGGGGGATCACCTCAAAGCCCTCCGAGAACTGCTCCAAAGACTGTCAGATGCAAATTTCACCATCCGTCCAAGCAAGTGTATTCTTGGGGCCGACAACATAGACTTCATCGGACACAAATTGAGCGAAGGTTTAAAGGGGCTACACGACGACAACGTGCAGAAGATCAGGGATGCCCCGCGACCTACGACCAAGACGCGCAAGTCCGCTCATTTATGGGCTTGGCGAACTACTACCGGGAGTTCATACTAAACTTTGCGGCAGTCACAGGTCCCCTGACTGACTTGCTGAGGAAAGAACAACCTAACGTAGTGAAGTGGGAGGAGGCCCAAGAGCGAGCATTCCAGGCAGTTCGAGACATCCTAACCGAGAAGCCTGTTCTACACCTCCCTGACCCGTTGAAAACTTTATTCCTAATAACAGACGCCTCCAACGAAGGAGTAGGTGCAGTCTTAATGCAAGAAGATAATGGAAAACTCCACCCAGTGAGCTACGCCAGCAAAACGTTGACCAGAGCTGAGAGAAACTACTCGACCATCGAGAAGGAGTGCCTAGCCATCATCTGGGGAGTAAAGGCTGGCTTAACTGGGCGAGACAAACCCGAACCTCGTCTCGGCGAGACACCCGAGACAGTCAATGCGAGATACCCGACCCACCCCTTTATTAGGTTCGGCGAACTCTCCGAGACAAGATCAGACGTGCCGAACCTAATAAACGGGTGGAACGGGTATCTCACCGAGACTGTCTCGGGTGTCTCGCCGAGACAAGGTTCGGGTTTGTCTCGCCCAGTTAAGCCAGCCCTTTAATAGGCGGTTCGAACTGTAGCAAGTGCAGTTCTGAAAGAGATGGGGACTTCCAGCTCTCGCTGATTTCGTCCAGGGGGGATGGGCCAGGGAGGGTGGGGTGGGGGGGGGGGGTCTATTTTGGCTGTCTGTCGCTGGTGTTACGCATCACCCAGTGCTTCCTTCATCATGGCTGCCCGCGCCGCCGGTGGCTGGGTCGTTGGGGGGAGAGCCCGTGTTCCCGCGGGTGTCCGGATCCCTGTCTTGTTTGGTTGGTGGTGCCCTTGTTGTTTCCAGCTTCCCTTTCTGGTAGTCACAGTCCAAGGCCCGGTTTTTTTAAGCCCTGACGCCTATCACCCGGCTTGTTTGAGGGGGGTTGATTCTTACTAACCCCCCTATAAGTGTTTCTGTATATCTCTGGAGGGGTGTGTGTGTATCCATGGACGAAGGATGCTAAACCTCCCTGGGAGCCCTATTTATTTTGATGGGCGGCGACCGTACGCAGGCGAGCGGGGAGTCACGCGGTGACGGAGTGCCATCGAGGGTACCTCGCCCCTCTGGTTTTGTTTAACCCCCCTATCCCGCAGAGTGGACCTTCCAGGAGTGTCGTCCTCTGCGTCCCAATATGGGGAAGATGGACCCCGGAGCCGGCCGCCAGCCCCCCGGGCGCGTCCCACCGAGGGACTCGGTGGGGGGGGGGGGGAGGGGGGGCGGCCTCAGGTGCCCACCGCCGGCCCCCGGGACCCTCTCCCCGCTAGGAGGGGGGGGGGGGGCAATTGGCCAAAAAGCCTCCTGGCAGAGACCTATGGGGCATTCCCTCCGAACTCCTGAGGGGGGCAATCTTAACGTACCGGGGGCGGAAAAATAAAGGAAAGTATCGAACTTTACCTTCTGGGTGTGCCATTTGTTCTCCAAACGGACCATCAGCCCTTGAACTATTTAAACTCTGCAAAGTTTACAAATTATCGTATTATGAGATGGGCGATGTTTTGACGATAAACTACAGTCTATCAAGGGTTCGCAGAACTTTGGAGCCGATTACCTGAGCAGAGCAGTTTAAAAGAACATTTCTGTGTCCAGAACAGTGTAAAGAAACATTTAGGTGTCCATGACAGTTTAAAGGAACTGTGAGACGATTATTTTAAAGTAGTTGTTTTGATTTAATTTGGTTGTGAAATTGTATTTGTTTAGGGTTCTGTGTAGGTTAACACAGCCACAACCGGTTTTTTTTTTTTTTTTTTTTTTTTTTTTTTTTTTTTTGAGATTTGAAAAGAATTTTTTTGGTGAAATTTCATTCTAAAGAGGGGGGGTAATGTTACGATTGTGGTTGTGGTGTTCTGTGAGAGCATGTATGTGTTAATCGTAGGAAACAATCCGATTTTTATTTGAGCTATCATGGTTACGTATCATTTATGAGTTTCAGTTACGTGTTCCGTTCTGATTGGTTGCGTTGTGTGATTTCGTTAGATTATTCTGGAAAGTTGTTTTACTATAAAAGTTGGTGCTAGGAAGCACGTGTGTACATTGTCATGCATTGTCAGTTGTAGGGACACACAGTTTATCGTAGGTACATGGCCCGTGAGAGACGCAGCGTACGTTGAATGAGAAACGCATTGTGTCGCCAGTGTTGACATTTGCAGAAGAGATATTGTATCAGTGTTGGTGCATTTGGGAATGCATTGTGTGGAGATCGCATCACTGAAATAAAGTATTGTTGGAACTGTTATCCCAGTATTGTCTACAACCTTAAGCCACGTGTGACGGGTTGCAGCTGAATGAAGTTTATTTAAAAGAACCTTACGTGCGTGCGTCTGGTGTGTTTATCATACTACGACTACGACTCCACCACGTAACAGGGGAGGGGGGGGGGGGGGGTCCATATGCATTGCTTCCAGTCACTTTCTTAGCGCAACCTCTCTTTCCTATCTTTTTTTGGTGCTTTGACCAAGTAGATCTATGGTCACTGGTCGATCTATTGCCTATTTCCATGTCCCCCATAACCCGTCCGTCCAACCAACTGGTCGATCATGCACACTTCTCTCCCCTGACGGTGCCTTTACCTACTTTACTTTGTAACCTTCCTAAAATATTGGCACTGGCAGTCTCCCCTTTTCTTTTCATTTATTACTACAATATCGACTGCAACCCCTTCCCCCCTTTTAGTAATTGATTGTACATTGCTTAGCGTCCCGCTGGTCGGAATACTTTCAGAGCCTCTTCAGCGCTGAGCGCACTGTTCAAGAAGCAGTCGTCCTACAAATCCCACACCTCCCAGTAAAGGTTGAATTGGACGAACCGCCCACCGCTGAAGAGACCCTCACAGCCATCCACCAGCTCAAGAGTGGCAAAGCAGCAGGCATTGATGGAATACCGCCAGAGATCTGGAAACATGGAGGCACAGCACTGCACAACAAGCTCCATGACCTCTTTCTCTGCTGCTGGGAGGAAGGAACACTACCAAAAGATCTCCGTGATGCAGTCGTTATCACCCTGTACAAGAACAAAGGCGAGAAGTCTGACTGTTCCAACTATCGGGGAATTACCCTGCTGTCCATTGCTGGGAAAATCCTTGCAAGGCTGCTCCTTAATCGGCTGGTACCTGCCATCGCTGAAGACCAACTCCCAGAGGGCCAGTGTGGCTTCAGAGCAAACAGGAGCACCACCGATATGG
Organism: Semisulcospira habei; assembly: GCA_036245525.1. NCBI lineage: Eukaryota > Metazoa > Mollusca > Gastropoda > Semisulcospiridae > Semisulcospira > Semisulcospira habei. Next base: position 202,150,105 of record BTPG01000002.1, on the reverse strand, counting down.
TCTTTGTGCTGAGACAGCTACAGGAGAAGTGCCGCGAGCAGAACAAAGGGCTGTATGTAACATTTGTCGACTTAACAAAAGCGTTCGACACTGTGAGCAGGCAAGGCATGTGGCAGATCCTGGAGCGACTTGGCTGTCCCCCAAAGTTCCTCAACATGATTGTCCAGCTACACGAGGACCAGCAAGGCCAGGTCAGACTCAACAATGACCTCTCAGAACCATTCCCTATTCTCAACGGTGTAAAGCAGGGCTGCGTGCTGGCACCGACCCTCTTCACCATCTTTTTTAGCATGATGTTGAAGCAGGCCACAGTGGACCTCGATGATGACGATGCAGTGTACATCAGGTATCGTCTCGATGGCAGCCTGTTCAACCTCAGACGACTGCAAGCCCACACGAAAACCCTAGACCAACTGATTCGTGAGCTGCTTTTTGCTGATGATGCTGCCCTTGTTGCACACACAGAGAGAGCCCTGCAGCGCATCACGTCTTGCTTCGCAGATGCTGCCCAGTTCTTTGGACTCGAGGTCAGTCTTAAAAAGACAGAGGTCCTCCATCAGCCGGCACCCAAGACAGTGTACCGCCCTCCTCACATCACCATCGGCGAGTCTGAACTAAAGTCAGTGCACCAGTTTACTTACCTTGGCTGCATTATCACGTCGGACGCCAAGCTGGACAAGGAGCTTGACAGCAGGCTGGCAAAAGCGAACAGCGCTTTCGGGCGACTTTTCAAGCGGGTGTGGCACAATCAACAGCTGAAAACAGGCACCAAGATCAGCGTGTACAGAGCTGTGGTCCTCACCACCCTGCTGTATGGTTCCGAGTCCTGGGCCCTCTACCGCAGCCAACTACGACTCCTCGAACGCTTCCACCAGCGCTGCCTGCGAACCATCCTGGGCATTCACTGGAGTGACTATGTCACCAACGTCGAGGTCCTTGAACAGGCTGAAACTGTGAGCATCGAGGCTTTGCTGCTGCGGACACAGCTCCGCTGGGCGGGGCATGTCTCCAGGATGGAGGATCATCGCCTACCAAAGATCACCCTGTTCGGCGAGCTTGCTACTGGACACCGTGACAGAGGGGCACCAAAGAAGAGATACAAAGACTGTCTCAAGAAGTCACTTAGTGCCTGCCAAATCGACCACCACCAGTGGTCTTCGCTTGCTGCGGACCGTGACACCTGGCGCTCCACCATTTACAAGGCAGCTGTCTCCTTTGAGGACTCTCGCAGAGCTAGCCTTAATGACAAGCGGCTCAGGAGAAAAAACAGAGATGCCGCAGCTCAGAACCCTGGCCATACCTTCCCCTGCAGCCACTGCGGTCGAACCTGCCTGTCTCGGATTGGCCTCCGCAGCCACGAACAAGCCTGCAGACGTCGTGGGCAACTCCTATAAAATCTTCGTTCGCGAAGTCAAGCCAAGAGAGAGAAAATAAATGTTAAATGTTTAGGGCTTAACGTCTTTTGTCCACCACGAGGGTGATTTCAAAGACGGGGCAACGAAAAAGGGTCTGAGCAAATTTTGACCCAAGCTGGATTCGAACCCGGGACCTTTTGGTCTGGAGGCAAACGCTTTTACCACCGAGCCACCCAGCTCCCCCCAAGAGAGAGAGAGAGGGTACATTGCTTAGCGTCCCGACAGCAACAAGGCTTTCTCAGGACGTGCCTGCACTGCTTGTGAAAAAAAAAATAAACAGAACATGGAATGTATGTCGCCAGCCGGTCAAATACATTAAATAAACCTAACACACGGGGCCTAAATAAAGCTAAGACCATTTAGCAACACACATCCAATATCAAGAGCTACAGGCAGTGCAGACAGTAGGGAGAGTTTTAAAAAGGCAAATACAGGTGAATGGACAAAGGGTAGACAGAAACACATGCCCCAGAATAGAGAGAAAAACCCACCCTGTGGGGCTGACCAGGGTGACCCTGGGAACTAAAAAATACCTAACCCCACCCAAGTCCCCCAGGGCAGACCCGGGTGGGGGCCCTTTTAGTAGGTTCTTTCTTAGGGTGCATGGAAATTTGGCTCTAGGTGGAGGCATGGAATGTATGCCCCTGCAGACGCCACAGTAAAATGTGGCTGTCATTGCAGGTAGGCAAATGTTCCTTCTCTCTCCAGTATTGCCGATGGTGTGCTGAAGAGGTCGCCAAGACCGAAACAGCTGTCCACACCGGCTATATATCTGGACCCTCCTTGGGGGACCTAGATTTAAATTTCCATGCACAAAGGGGCTGGAACAGAACGTACGCGGTGGCGCAGCGGATTTGCATTTAGTCACCACTCCGTCAGGCCCTTATCAATTATACGAAGACCGTGTATGCATAGGGGTCCGATGATAGTAGCTTTGACTAATGCAAATCCACTGCGCCACCGCGTGCGCTCCAGCCTATACTAAGCTCAAAAGAGTATTTTGTCTTGAGCTTAGTCTAGGCGGTGGCGTGCGCGCCAGCGCCTAGACTAAGCTGGATTTGCATTAGTCAAAGCTACTATCATCGGACCCATATGAGTGTATGGTACACACGCGGTAACACTGTGACAAAACCGTGTATGTCACATCAGATGCGGATCTGACCCACCCCCACCCCCCTCACCCCTTGGATATTTCGGCGAGTGGTGAGTCTTGACACACGGCTGGCACGGACAAGCGCCTCTCACCCCTCCCCTCCGGCGTTCGATATTTTTTCGGCGAGCCGGTCTTGACGTGACACGCGATCAGTTCAGTCCTCCCCCCCCCCCCCCAAAAAAAAAAAAAAAAATAAATAAATAAATAAAATAAATAAAAATAAAATAAATAAATAAATAAATAAATAAAAAATAAAAAAAATAAAAATAAAATAAAAAATAAATAAAATAAAATAAAATCAGAAGACACAATCGTTTTCTCATTTTACTCTTAAAAGCGAAAACGAAAAATGAAGAGACCTTTTTTTCTGTTATTGTTTCTTCAAAATGGTAAACGGAGACGTAGATTTTTTTGTGTTGATATTTTTTTTCATTTTCAAAACTGAAACAAAATGGGAAAAAAGGAGCGACTTCCGGTTTCTATTTTTGGTTCTTCAAAAGCAAAATCGGTATACGAAGCATCGGACTGACGTTTGTTTTACGTTTTGGTTCTTCAAAAGCCGCAAAAACTGGAGAAGGCGAGACGGTCCTTCGGTTTTGCCTCTTCAAAAGCAATCATGGTAAAGGGAGTGACTTTCGTTTTCCGACTTTGCTTGTTCAAAAGCAAAACGAAAAAATAGAAGAGACTTCCGTTTTGCACGCACGTAACGCAAACTCATAAAGTTATCAAAATAGTACTTTATTCGTACATCAACAAAATACTGAGTCAGCATGACAGTAAGATTAACTCATTGAAAGCACCTGCATCAACAGCCGTATGGTCGGCGGCTACACACACATAACCAGGCTGAAATTGCGACGAGGTGTATTTTTTTTTTTTTGCTACGAGGAGTAATCATAAAATTTATCAAGTTACTAATTGTAATAACAGCCAATCGCTGCCCAAGTGTCGGTGCAGCTCCACGTGACCAGTTATAACTAGTCGTAAGTATACTCAGAGGCAAAGGAAACGCGAAAACAGTAGAGAAGTCTCTTTACGATTATTGACAATAAATTCATAATTCCTGTGTACAATAAATTTACACAATTATCAAGCATCAGACGTTTTCATCTTAACGTCGTTTTGATACAAAATTCTTCCAACATTCAGAAGACAAACACTGTCAATAACGTGTATGACCACCCAGGGCGTTGATCAGAGCTCTGCATCTCCGCCACATGGACCTCACAAAGTGTTTATTTGTGCTTGCGGTATCATGTGCCAGACGCGGCCAATGGCGGCACTTAGCTGGGCAGCGGTTTGAGGTCTTGGCGCCAACTTGTTGAGCTTCCTCTGCAGAACATCCCAAATCTGTTTAGTTGTATTAAGGTTAGGTGAGCGAGGGAGGGGGGGGGGGCAGATTGATGTTGTTGTGTTGCAGGAAGGCTTGTGTGACACGTGCCATGTGCGGCCTTACATTATCTTGCTGGTACAGGTGGTTTGGGTGACGCTGGAAAAAACGGCACCGCATGAGGTCTCAGCACTTGGTTGATGTACCGGTCAGCATTGACGCCATTTCCTCGTGCTCGGCCGACATTTTGGACGACCACAGGTTCTATTTGCTGTTTAACCCCGATTGCACCCCATATCATCACGCTTTCGCCTCCCCGTCTGCTCCCGCAAGATGTTAGCGGCTCGAAACCGCTGTCCATGTCTTCGCCAGATCCTGATACGGCCATCAGACGGATCAATGCAGAACCTGCTTTCGAAGAAGACCCTGTGCCAGTCACGATGATGCCAGTTGATGTTGTATTGCGCCCACTGCAGACGGTTCCGGCGGTGCCAAGCAGTCGAGATGGGTCGTCTAGCTGGACGCCTGCAATGGAGCTCTCCTGAAATCAGCCTTCGACGAACGGTTATGGCACTAATCTGTTTCCTGTGCCTGCCAAGGGTGTTTCTGGCCGTGTTGGCAGAGGACTCGTAGGGATTCCTTACATGCTGACGTCGAATAATACGGTCTTGTGCTGCTGTCGTTGCCTTCGGTCTGCCGCTCCTCGGACTATCATTAGTGGTGATGGTGATCCTCATTTGAGGATGTAGATGATTGTCTTGCTCTATACTTGAGTATTTCTCTGTGGGCTGGCGATTGGGGCAAGGGATCTAACTGTTTGTCTGTCCAGCGCTGAGTCATTCCCCTTGGTAAGTATACAATTCTGCCCGCGCTAGCCTCACCTATCTGGTTTGTGAGTGTCTGGAAACGGCTTTGAAGGTGATAAACAGTGGAGACATGCATGCCTAAAGCGATAGCGACCTGTTGTGGTGACTCCCCGGCGTCCAGACGCACCAGTGCTCTTTTGCGATCTTGGGCTGAAAGTCTTGGCATCTTGATTTTGCAGCAGATTTGGGCATTTTTTAAACATTTTCTAGGCAGAGTATTTATAGCCTGGGATCACTGAGCAGCGTGAGCTGATGTTCACATTTCTGCACGTGGTGCAAGTGGGTCACATGACTCATGCTGACCCCGTGCAGAGAAAGCTGACTCGGCACTAATCGCACAGTGCGGTGAGTAAAACAATGGCTAGTACTGCTAGAACTAAGCTTGCTGCACTTGCTGACAACATTCACTTTGATCTGTAATCAAATTATTAACGTTTTATTGGTTCCTTTTTTTTATGCATCATAGTTTATTACAACTAGTCGTAAGTGTGGAGGTCACTGATTCGAACCAATCAGAGTGCGTTTTGCAGCCGAGTTGTCACCGTATAGTCAACAGTTTACGCCTCAAACAGTATGCCTCATGGTCCCACAGCATACAACGCCCCCTTCGATTGGTCATAGGGGGATTACGAGAAACAGTAATTACTACTCGAGCAAAATATTACGCCTGATAATAGATGGGCTCGTGACAGCAATACAGCAACGGTGAATGGCTACATTTAAAACTAGGCATAATTAATTACACCTAGGAGTAATTCTTTGTATCCGTCGACTATATAGCTGCTGAAGTGTACAGCATTGCCGCCGGCAACGCTTAAGGACACTTTTGCAGCGATTGATGCGGGGCACCTTGAATGAGTTAACCACTCTGTGCAGGCAATATCTCGTTCTGTAAACAGTACCGGTGGTTGTATGAATGGGGTTAGAACAAATTAACAACCAAACAAACATGCACCTTTGTGTGAGTCACAGACGAGAGTATATTCTTTACGTGAATTAATTTATATGAATAGTGATACTATATTTTTTTTAAAGTTTGGCTTCCATACACGCTGATAATCATTGAATGACCATAAAAAACGAAATTTTTAGTGTGATTTCCTTGAAAAGGCAGCAAATGTTTGTCCGAAAAAAAAACCTACACAATTTTGAGACCGAAAATGTAGACGCTTGTCATATCTGTAGTGTGCTGGTCTGTGATATTGAACTTTACGACTCGAAGTAGCAAGGTCCAAAAGCACGGACCAGTACGCATTACAAGACCTATATGTACATCTATCTACAGAGCACTATTTACAGTTAAAGGAGCACGTCCTTGTCATTCTCAGCCATTTCTCTTAATGATATAATCCTAGTAACAATGAAACACACGAGCATATAACCCAGTCAGCCAGTAGGAGATAGAAAGACCGCGGTAGTTCAAGGGATGATAACGTGGCAGAAATCAAAGATGGAGCCAGAACAGCCTGGCGCCTGGAGGCGCCGCGCCAAGCTGTTCTGTCTCCATCTTCAATTTCCAGAGGTGCCAAGCTGTTCTGGCTCCATCTTCGATTTCTAGAGGCGCCAAGCTTTTCTGACTCCATCTTTGATTTATTTAGGCGCCAAGCTGTTCTGGTTCCATCTCTGATTTCTAGAGGCGCCAAGCTGTTCTGGCTTCATCTTTGAACTATCATGCAGTCACTGTATGCCAATGAAAAAAAAAAAAAAAGGGCAGGGAGGGGGGGGGGGGGGGGGAAGAGTATCACCTGGCCGGCTGGGGCCCCAATATTTTTTAGAGAAAAACAAACTGGGAGGATAATATTTTGGGACATTAAAACAAAAATTACATTATGTTTATTTGAACATTTTTGGAGAGATAACTTTTACGAGTTCGATTGTTATGAGGTTGCCCCCCCTCCCCTCACCCCCCCCCCCCTCCATTATGATATGGTCGATCTAAGTGCCAAGCTATTTTGCTACCACGTCCCTTGAGCTATGGTGGTTCTGTCTCTATGCACTGTCTTTCGGAGTTTCGACCTTTCGGCTCAATGAAGTGTCCGTTCAATGATTTGTTGACAGTAACCAACAACAAAAAATGACAGCGTTTTCTGATGACAAGATGATGGAAGTGAAAAGCTGTTTGCTCACAATGTTCTTTCTCATACAGTGAACATCGGAACACAGTATGTGGGTATGTCTGTCGTTATCTGGTAAAAGCCAGTTTGTCCACTTTTGAGAAAAGCTAAAGTTTCATTGTTATGCAATGACTATAGTGTTTCTCGAATAAACCTAATTATTCTGGTTTTGGCCATATAGCGGCAGATTTGCAACACTGTATTGGGTACACGTTACTATACGAACGAAAATTTATTTTAAAAATAAAATTAAAAAAACGTGCCCAAAACGAACAGAGTCACAGGCGGGTCGATATATTGTCTAGAAACATGTATACATGGGATAAAAATTTTAAAAAATCAGTTATTTTTAACTCATTCAGTCCGGCGCACGTATTTCCCAAATTTTGGAGGCGTCATCTAACGACTATGTACATGTTGCAGGAGATGGATCGATCGTGATAATGCAACGGTAGTGCCAGATTAGCTTGGCGCCTATTCGCTAATCTGGCACTACCATTGAATTATCACGATCGATCCATCGCCTGCTGTAGGGCGTCAGGGCTGAATGGGTTCATTCAGCTTAAGTTCAGATAAAAATAATGAAAATTCTGAAATCCGCAAGTCTACATGGTCCTCGAAAATTACAAAGCAGAAATGAACGCAGTTCATTACAAACTACAGTAAACTTCGGATACAACACCTCACAGGGGGACTCAGTCTATCTTCTTGTTATAAGCAAAGTAATGTTCACAGACACCTGAAGTGTTGCTATATCCGACTTTCGTTATATCCAACCTTGTTTTAACTCATTGTAGCCCAATTCCGAAATCCCCCAAATTTTGCCGTTGTCCTCTGAAGATTGCAGTGCAGGATACAGATCGACCATGATAGTTCAAGGGTGATGCCAGGATAGCGGCTTGACGCTCATCGGCGCCAAGCTATTCTGGCATCACTCTTGAACTATCATGGTCGATCCCTATCTTGCTGTGGTGTCTGGGGTAGAATAAGTTAAGCGGGGGAGCTGCGTAGCTTAGGTGGTAGTGCGTTCGACCCTCAACCAAAAAACATCGCTGGTTCAAACCCGGCTGGGGTCAAAATTTCTTGAGGCCTTATTCGGCGCCCCGTTTTTAAAATCAACCTCGTGGTGGACAAAAGACATTGTTCACTGCCAAGAAAAATTGAACACGCGATTCAACTGAAAGAGACATAGATCCACATGGCCGCCCCCCCACACCCCGCGGGGGCTCATGAGGATCTATGCCTCTTACTGAGACCACTCTGTGTCCATGTTCTTTGGACAGTTGCGGATTATAGTCGTTCAGTGAACCTAGATTTGCGAGAGAGAAAAAAATGTTCATACAGTTTCAGGGTTAAGCCTTAACAGTTTTTGTTATAAGCCAAGTCGACTGTATTTTCCTGCTGGTTTTCGTTGTTGCCTCCCTTGACTGGTTCAACCTGAAGCCAGTAAGTCTATTTGTATAACTAAGAAAATTTCGCTTTCCTCAAAAATGGACCGACTGGCTTTTTGTCAGAACACAGCAGATTTACATTGTGAGGACAAAGACAATTACGACATGATTTATTAACCCATTCAGTCCTGACGCACTACAGCATAAGATGGGTCGACCATGATAATTCAAGGGTAGTGCCAGATTAATCTGGCACTACCCTTGAATTATCATGGTCGACCCATCTCCTGGAACTGGTGCACAGTCGTTAGATGACACCTCCAAACTTCGCGCTTTAAACACTGGAAGTCGTACCCAAAAATGCCCATGTGTCATTTATAGCAATACGACTAGATCGCTTGTTGTTGACAGCTAAAACACTGCATTAACCAGTACAGTGCTGCCTGACACAGACTGTGTTTCTGCAAGCTTAGCTGATTCAACCAACAAACCAAAAAATAGTCCCAAAAACATGGATTCACAGTGGTGTCAGCAAGAGGTATAGATCCTCATGAGCCCCCGCAACTGCGGGGGCTCATGAGGATCTATACCTCTTGCAGTCACATTTTCTCAGCACTGAACGGGTTAAATTCAAATTAAAACATTGAAGAATCTGCTTGAACCCTCCTCTGGTCCTTGCCAGTTAGTTCGCATAGTCAGATAAGGCATGGACCAACCGGAACGCGAAATTTGGTCTTCCTCTCATTTACATTGTGTGATACTTAAACCTCACTCGAACAACCACACTGGTTGTCTCCCTCGATTTGCTGAGGGTGACAACCAGTGTGTTACAAACCTCAACCAAAACCTCACTGGCACCTCACTGCGGCGGGTTTTCCACCGGCAGGACACTCCGCCGCAGCATAAGAGCCCACTTTACAAGCGTCCAAACTCCTCTCCTGACCGTTGCATCCTACGCCAGTTATCCATACCGTCGAGTTAACGCTCACTCCCTCGGCGGGGGATTCGAACTCTCGACCGTCGCGGTACCCCATCTGCTTGCAGGCGACCCTTGCTTCGTATCCGCTCCAGCCATAGGCGCAGAGAGGCAACCAGAATCCCTGGTGGTGCATCTCGATTCTTCCAGTGTTCACGTCATTTACGTTAAGGATGGGCTGCATTCGCAGCATGTGGTCTGTGAAGCGCAAGACAAAAAGAAAAAAAAAAAAAAAAAACGAGGAAATCAAGTCGGTTAGTTATTGGGATTTAATGCCGTGCAGGCTACTAAGGCCATCTCGAGCTGGGATGGGGTAAAATCTGGACATGCATACAGACTAAGGTCTTAAAACATGATGTAAATATTCTAAGCTAAAAGTCGCACTGGTCAATCGTGCATGTCTACAGACTTTTTGAAGCTCATAAAAACAGTCAGATTTAGACAGTCTATGACTGAAATCTTGTAAAACAAACTGGCTTCCTTTGTCCGGGGAAACGTTGCGAAACAGGTCAGCACATGATGTCAAGAAGTGCTTCACCGAAAACGGCTCGTCGCAGGCGAAGCACCAGGCGCGTCCGTCCCCTTTCGATAAAGGAGTGTGTGACATAAGTATGACCAAGACGAGCACGGACAGTAGCAACTATTGTTTAAGTATGATGTTCGACAAACGCACCACTCACAATTTCGCGGTCAATGTATAACCTTCGAAAACCAATGTACGCATTCAGATTAACCCTTTGGTTGTCGGTAGAAGTTTTAGACGCGATGATTCATGCATGAATCATCGCGACTAAAACTGCTACCGACAACCGAAGGGTTAACATGATGAGCCTATAAGTCACAATTCCCCAACTTCTGAGTTGTAACTTCAGAAGAGCGTTGTATGAATAATGTATACAAATAGAAACTGTTTCAGAAGAGCTAACAGTGCGCCGGCAAAAAGTCACTGCCGGGCCGCCCGATGGCGTTTGCTTGCTATGGAAGAGGCAAACTTTTAGTATAGCAGAGAAAATTTTCCCGGTATATGGCGAAATGTCAGTATGTCCATATATCCAAGCGATATTTTTATTGTTATACGATGAAAATCTCTCCTTTCTAAAACAAAAACTAATAAAAAATGGGGACACTGGCTTCTGCCATATAACGGCAGAAATACACCTACCACAAATGATGGCAGAATCACCATTCTGGCAAAAGCCAATGTGCCCGTTTTTTTTTTTTTTTTTATTTAGAAAATCGAGATTTTCATTGTATAATAATAAAATTGTAGCTTTTCTAAATTAAAATGGACATACTGGCTTTTGCCATAATTATTACGTCAGAAATACACCCACCACAAATGATGGAAAAATCGCCATTCGGGCATGTCACGGATGTCTCGGGCACGGGATTCGTGACGAACTGGCACCGCACAGAACCAAGACACGTCATGTTAAGCGCCCATCGCTGCCCTGTCCCGTGCCCGAATTGTCCCATGCCCGCCAAGATGCCCCCAGTATGCCCGAGGTGTCGACAGATGGCTGAGGCCTCGCTGTGTCCCATGTCGCCCTGACACACTGATTGCCATTGCCCCTTGAAGAACACCTCCACCCGGCCCTCTGTCGCCCGCTTGCCCTCCACCAGGGCAATCAATGGTTCTGGGGCAATAGAAAAAGGCATTAATTTACTACTAATACTACTACTACCAAATGTTATATAGAGCAGGACCCCCCACCCCCCAAAGTAGGCTCGCACAACTAAGCAAACTGAACCATACAATCTAAAAACTCGATACAAGTAAACAGGAAATGTTCTGTCAAACAGCAGATTAAAAAGACATCGAAAGCGTGCACTGGCGTCTGCAGGAAAATAGGTCTATTTAATCTCAAACGCAAGTTGAAAATAATGTGTTTTCACCTGGGTCTTGACGGTTTGGAGGGAAGAACATCGACGGAGGTGAAATGGGAAATTATTTCAGATTTTGGGGGCCTGCAGAGCAGATGATCGCGCTCCAAAGTTTTTCAAGGACACACGGGATATACCTAGTGTTTTCCGTCACTGCTAGAACACAGATACAAGAGGTAGGGCGGCAGTTTTCCATTAACCCATTACAACCTGAGGCTGAGTTTGTAAAATTTGCTTTATAAGGCTACATTACAGATTAAGAGCTAGATCTACTGTTTTAGTTCGAAGGTGGTGCCAGAATAGCTTGGCGCTTCAGGCGCCAAGCTATTCTGGCACCACCCTTGAGCTATCAGTCAAATTTCTTTCAAGCAATGGGTGTATCAGGATGAAAAGGGGTTAAAAAATGTGAAAAAAAGGGAGGTAATTTTAAAGTCATTGCGGAAAGACAGTAGGGGCCAGTGCAGCTGCTGTAAGAGGGGAGCGGGACTTTGACTTTCAGTGGCCGGAGCACTAATTTGGCAGCGTGAATTTGGATTTTATGAAGGCGGCTGATTTGTTCTGAAAGAACATTCAATTACCCCCCCCCCCCTCCCTCCTTCGACTACACACACAACAGGCGTGGATCTAGGTAGGGGGGGGGGGGGGTCAGTGGTTTCTAGAGTTGCAAACTGGTACGAAAGTTAGTATCGGTGTTTTAACTATATTTGTACGCCGTACTGGAATTTCTTTCGGTATACCGGTAACAGCAAATGCCACAGTTTCACACTACTCGGCCACACACACATGGGCGCTCGCATACTCACACACTACTCTCTCCTCCCTCTCAACACTACACGTTTCTAAAGCAAGTCAATCAATGGTTAATAGTTTACTGCAAGAAAGCGTCGAAGTTATTTCACTTTGGCGTATTAAAGTTTCACACTAATCTTCCCTTGCAAAACTAAATGTATGCTGCTAATTGCTAGTCAGAAACATCAACTCTTATTCTCAAACTGTTCCTCCTAAACAATAAACTAATGAAACATGTTTCTGAAAATCGACTAGTGGGTGTCATAGCTGAAACGTAAGCCTCCCATAAACAACCTCTACCAAACAATTTCTACAAATGTACTTTTACTGCCCACAATTTCTTTTTTGTTTGTATAGTGTAGAAAACTCCTTCTGAAACAAAGGCCTAACACATAAAGGAATTAACAGGTTGAACGAGTGACAGACATTTTTCAGTAAATTTTATTTTGACGACGTTCGTTTTGGATTCCACAGTGGGATTTCATCGTGTGTATGAGGAAATGAACAGTTCTGGCCAGTACTTTACGCCGACAGGTTTTAAAAACTGGATTCCCTATCGGTAATATAATGATAATGACACTTTACTCTCCTCCTAAGACGCTATCTAAAAGTAGATGCGAAGTACGATGGAAGAACCTTGGGGAAACATCAACCCAGGAAAGCCACAAACTGTACTACAGTGGCAGAGAAGACAAACACGAACAGGGCGTCGGATTTCTCGTCCACAAAGACATCATGAACACCGTCATGAGTTGTCGGCCAGTCTCCAGTAGGCTTATCACCATACGCTTGAGGGCAACTCCATTTAATATCACCATTGTACAAGTTTATGCCCCAACAACAGACTATGGCGATGAGGAAATAGAAGACTTCTATGACCAACTGCAAGAAGTTCTGGACCAGACCCCCAAGAAAGACATTCTTGTGGTGCAGGGAGACTGGAATGCCAAAATAGGAGAGGATGCTGCTAGGAACTGGAAATGCACATGCGGACGCTACTGCAATGCAGAGACCAACGACAGAGGCTTAAGGCTCCTGGAATTTGCCAGTTCAAATGGTCTAAAGCTGATGAACACGTTTGGCCCGCACAAAGCATCCAGGAGGTGGACATGGCACAGCCCGAACGGAGAGCACCATAACCAAATTGACTACATCATGGTGAAGAGACGCTTCCAAACCAGTGTGAACATTGCCAAGACAAGAAGTTTTCCAGGAGCAGATATTGGAAGTGACCATGACTTAGTGATGATGACCTTCCGACTCCGCCTAAAGAAGGTCAACAAGCAGGGTCCCACCAGAATCAAGTTTGACCTCGAGAAGCTGAAAGACCCAGAGGTAGCGGAAGCCTTTCAGGCAAAGATAGGAGGAAAATTCGCACCACTGCTACTTCTGGGTGCAGAAGACACGGACGTGGACACACTGGTTGACACATTTAACACTGTTGTAACCCAAACAGCCAGTGAGATCCTTGGCAAACACCGACAAGCAAAGAAACCTTGGGTTACAGCTGACATCTTTGTTCTATGTGACAAGCGTCGAGAATTAAATAAAAAGAAATCAGAGCCGGTAGAAGGAATTAAACAATACAGGGAAATTAACCAGGATATCAAGAAAAGCATGAAAAAGGCAAAGAATAAGTGGATTGAAGATCAGTGTAAACACGTAGAAGAAAATCTGAACAAAAATAATAGCAAAAAAGCATACCAGCTGGTGAAAGACCTGACCAGTGCAAAACAAGGACGCTCCTCGATCATTCAAGATAGTGAAGGGAACTGTCTTACGGAAGACCAAGACATACTGAAGAGATGGACAGAGTACTGCTCAGATTTGTACAACCACCGAGCTGCAGGGGACCCAGGCATACTTGTCAACCCACCCGTGACCAACAATGGCAACTATCCCATCCTCCGAGAAGAAGTAGAGGCTGCAGTGAAGTCGCTGAAAAAAGGGAAGGCAGCAGGAGCAGACAACATCCCTGCAGAGCTAGTCCAAGAAGGGGGAGAAGACACGATAAGCGCCTTACTAACAATCTGCAATAAGATCTAGCAGTCAGGGGATTGGCCCACACCATGGACCCAATCACTTATAATAACTCTTCCCAAAAAAGGCAACTTACATCAATGCCAGAACTATCGCACGATCAGTATTATATCCCACCCAAGCAAAGTCATGTTAAAGATCCTGCTGAATAGGCTGAAGCCACAGGCAGAGGAAATCATAGCTGAGGAACAGGCAGGCTTCAGACCAGGGCGCAGCACAACTGAACAGATCTTCAACCTGAGCGTTCTATGTGAGAGATACCTCCAGCACCAGCAGGACCTCTATCATGTCTTTGTGGATTTTAAGAAAGCGTTTGACAGGGTGTGGCATGCAGCCCTTTGGTCCACCATGAAGCTATACAACATCAATGCCAACCTGATCAAAGTCATAGCAAACCTTTACAACAAGGCCACTAGCGCAGTCTGCTTCAACGGCAAAATAGGAAACTGGTTTAGGACTACAGTTGGAGTCAGACAAGGCTGCTTGCTCTCACCTACTCTTTTCAACATCTTCCTGGAAAGAATCATGACGGACGCTCTGAAAGATCATGAAGGAACTGTCAGTATTGGAGGCAGAACAATCACGAACTTGCGCTTTGCGGACGACATTGATGGCCTTGCAGGAACAGAGAAGGAGCTAGCTCAGCTGGTGGAAAAGCTGGATAGTACAGCCATTGCATATGGGATGGAAAACAGTGCAGAGAAGACCAAACTGATGACCAATAACGCCAGTGGCATTGGCACTGAAATCATGGTTGGAGGCCAAAAACTGGAAACAGTTAAGAAATTCAAATACTTAGGAGCCATTGTGACAGATGAGGGATCAAAACCAGAAATACTGTCCACGATTGCGCAGACAACAACAGCACTGACAAGATTGAAGACCATATGGAAGGACAGAAACATCACACTCTGCTCCAAGATCAGACTGATGCGCTCCTTAGTCATATCAGTGTTCTTGTATGCCTGCGAGTCATGGACCCTCACAGCAGACCTTGAAAGGAGGATACAAGCCACTGAAATGAGATGTTTTCGAAGGCTGCTTGGCATCTCATACAGAGATCACATCACAAACGAGGAAGTGGGAAGCAGAATCAGGCAAGCCATCGGGCCCTATGAAGACCTATTAGCCATTGTGAGAAAACGCAAACTGAAGTGGTATGGGCATGTCACGCGTTCAGCAGGGCTTGCCAAAACAATCCTGCAAGGCACGGTGCAAGGAGGACGAAGGAGAGGAAGACAGAGGAAAAGATGGGAGGACAATATCTCAGAGTGGACAGGACTGAAGCTGGGCGATACGCTGAGAATGGCAGAGAACAGAGAGGATTGGAGGGAGCTGGTTGCCAAGTCATCAGTGGTGCCCCAACGGTCGGCAAGACTACGGGAGATAGATAGATAGATAGATTAGATAGATTAGATAGATAGATAGATAGCAAGAATGCCGCTCTTCAGTTCCGACTGCCTAGCCAAGAGTTTGTTAGATTTGGCCCGTGGGTGTAATGTATATCACCGTCACCCTGCACTACAAAAAGAAACGATGTAAAAGGGCTCGTGTCTCATACAGGGCCTCAAGTGTGAGAAGTGGGTGTTGACGGAATTTCACGAGCTTGCTGAGCTCGTGAAACAGTTGATGGAGGAAGATTTCAATGGCGACAGCGTGTTTTTCTCTGATGCAACACGGCGTGCCCTTAACCACCTTTCTACACATGCGTGCTCCCCAGCGCGTGACGCCCCGCCTACATCTTCCAGTTAGCCGCAGTCCGTTTACAGATCCTGATATAAGCACGGGCCATGCCCACTCCAAGACAGCTCTCCGCCGTCCAATCGTCACAATACCCGACACACCACCTTCCTGAACCTGCTAGACATCGCGGCCACGCCCACCCGGTCGACAGACTGCAAAGCCGCAAGCAACGAACCCCTCTCCCCCCACTCCCCTCCCCCCACCCCTCCCGAACAGCCAGAGGCCTTGACCAATGTTGGCCGATCCCCAATAGTACCGCCTGAGCACTCCACTCCCTTAATCCACTTAGAGAGGATTAGTCGGCCACCCACCCCGCACTCTGCTCCTCCATCCTCCTCCCCAAGCGATGACGTCACTGTGCTACCTTGTGACTGTGCAGCCATCTTGTGTGTCCGCCACCTTCCGGGCCCCGCGTCCCACCCACAAATCAACCCCCAACTCCGTCCATTTGGTTGCTACAACAAATGTTCAGCAACTTGCCACCCGGCCATGCTCCCTACAACCGTGTGTCCCAATGCCCTCTTCGACTGTTTCAGGGACCCATACAGGCCCTGAGGGTGGCTGCATACCGGTTGTCGTGACAACGGACAGAGACGGTGGTAGCGGCCCAGCTAATCTGCCACTCAGCTAGTCATGCTGCTGGGCGTGCCGCTTCCCCCCGCCGCTTGTCGCCTGCTGAACACATGGCTACGCGCCGCATTCAGCCCGGCACTACTCACCTCATTATGGGTGACTCTACGATTCGGTTTATGAAGCCCCAAAAATGGCGACTAACCAGGGCGACAGAGTCCAAGTCATCCGAGTCTGTCTCCGGCCTCTAGGTGGCAGACTCTCGCAGAGTGGATGACGTTACAGCGGGAAGTAGCCCATGTGGCAGTGTTTACATTCCATGTGGGTGTAAATAACTGCAAGCAGAGGGAAATAGCCAGCCGCCTGTGCGGACAAACTCATCACGCAGTGTAAGCGTGTATTCCCTCGGTGTGATGAAAGTCTATGCTCACGCATAGGGTTCACACAGTGGGTTTAATACGGTACAGTTTTGTTAGCGAGTTTGTTTTGTGCCGATATTCCGTGAGGCACGTGGTCCACGTGGAATCTTTAAGAAACGTTTAGCACGGGAAGTTTTTAGTGAGTTTAGCAAACAGAGCTGTAGAAACGTCAGTACGGGGCTTTACTGTCAGTGTGGACAGACGTGTGTGAGATACCTTAGCCCGTATTCTAAGACTCTGAAACCTAGAATTTAGGTATGTTTCTATATATATATATGTATTATTGAAGGTAGTACATGGTAAAGTATAGTCTTTTCCAGTGTACAGGATAATGTATGGCGAGTGTGTCTGGTTATAGTCTGTTTCAATATAGTGACAGTTATGGGGTGTTACGAAAGTAGTCGGGTTGAGTTAGTGGCGGTGTATGCGTCTGTTGTGCGAGAGTCTGTACGTGCGACTGGGGGCAAGTCTGCGTGCGTTACACCCGGGCTAGACTACAAGCATACAGTACCATCCCCGCCAAGGCAGACCGGAGACTTAATCTCCATATCCAGCGCTAATCTGTGTCACGCATGCCGCAAGCTTTGGGTGGTGTACATAGAAAACACTGCCACCTTTCACAGCTCCCAGCGGTATCCCGCGGCTTGAACTCTTCCGTCATGACAAACGGGACCATCCACCCCAGCTACAAGGGCATGACCCGGCTAGAGGGTAACATCAAGAGGGCTGAATCAGGACACGACGACTGGGCCAAGACTTCAGTCACCCCCCTTGGCAGCAGCGCCAGTAGCTGTTACCGTCGCAGTGACACTGTCCTGACAAACGCCGGGTTACGTTGCCACGCAGCAAACTGTACCAGAAAATGCTGTCCGTTGGCCGGACAAACCACTGTGACTCTACCAGTCCACATTTACAGCAACTACAACAACGAGACGAACACTGAGACTCCGTCACAGCAGTTTACCACATTCCCCTCGTACCAGAATGGTAACCTGCCTTTCCCGTGGCCGGAGTATGGAATTGACTACCGTGTGTTGGGACAGTACCGATATCCTTACCGTACGATGCCGTCTTATTCCTACCCCTGCGTAGACATGGCACCTCAGTACACAAGGACTGAAGGACTTTGACCTCTTACGTTAACTGCCATATAACTGAGCTGCCATTGTTCCTACTTCAGATATTCAAGAGAGTGATTATTTTCCTTATGTTTCCTATAACCGGTTTCAGCATCATCAACCATCTTTCTCGAAGTTGATTATTCTTTTGTTTGTTTGTTTTCTTGATCAATGCTTTATATGTTTATCAGCTCTGAACCGTCAGATTATCTGTAATCTGGCTTACCCGCATATACACTGTTTTCTGCATTATTTTATTGCGTAGACTAGTATATTTCAGTTTTCTTTCTAATAATATCTGATAAAATACATTGAAATCACACCAGCTCCATATAGGGCACCTTAACACAATTACCACTTGGTAAATAAGGTTCCCGATGTGTGTGCTTTTGACCCAACCCACACCCTTTCACATTTTTGGAATCACCGAGTCACGCCTAAATTTCAACATTAGCGATGTGTCACTTTCAGTTCCTGCATTTTCCATTTTCATACGTGATCCTGTGCTTCCGCAGCAAAAAGGCGTTGCTGTGTATATACACGATTCTTTTGCGCAGTTTACGCGGGTTGGTTGGTTTGTTCGGGTTTAACGTCCACAGCACTGACGGGCGGGTTATGGGGGACAGGGAAATCTATTGCCTATGGTGTACGACCTGAACACTGATCAACTCAGGCGCACTCCAACTGTGCCACTTTGATTTACCAGGACCTTTCAACGGACATGCTATTGAACAAATCCGTTTTTCCCCCCTGGATTGTGAGTCCAGCTACCGGGGACGGGACGGGATTCGAACCCACGACCCGGCGATTCCCTTCGCTCTCCTGCTCTGACGTTTAACCGCCTGAGCTATTTCGAACTCTTCAGTTTACGCGCAGACGAGTAGACCTTAAATCAAAGACTGTTAAATCAAAAAGCGTGTGGGTTGAGGTCAAAACAAACAAATCTGCTCCACTGTTAATTGGATTTGTGTATAGAAACCCGTCTAGTCTAGTCTGCATCATTTGAGTGGTACGACAATGGTGGACAAAGTAAATAAATGCAGCTCCGATGTATTATTACTTGGACGGAGACTTTAACATTAATACGTTTACTTCACACCCCGCTGGGATTCCACTATCACTATGTGAGGTCTCAAGCAGCTTATCACATCCGCCACCAGAGTTACAGAGTCGTCTGCCTCTCTCATTGATCATGTTTATACTTCTAACAAATCAAGGGTCCTTAGTTCCCGCGTCCTTCAAGTGTCGATCAGTGACCACTATCGTGTATGCTGTAACTGTGCCCTGAAAGTGGACAAACAAAACCGCAAAGACCAGCATGCTACCATTCATTATAAGTCTTTTAACTCATTCTACCCCAGACACACCACAGGAAGATAAGGATCGACCATGATAGTTCAAGGGTGATGCCAGAATAGCTTGGCGCCTATGGGCGCCAAGCTATTCTGGCATCATCCTTGAACTATCATGGTCGATCTGTGTCCTGCACTGCAATGCAGTCTTCAGAGGACAACGGCAAGATCTAAGGATTTCGGTGTTGGGGTAGAATGAGTTAAACATTTCAGTAGGGAAGTGTCCCCACCCGGGTCTGCCCTGGGGGACTTGGGTGGGGTTAACTACTTTCTATTTCCCAGGTTCACCCTGGTCAGCCCCACAGGGTGGGTTTTCCCCTCTATTCTGGGGCATGTGTTTCTCTCTACCCTTGGTCCATTCACCTGTATTTTCCTTTTTTAAACTCTCCCTACTGTCTGCGCGTCCTGTAGCTCTGGATATTGAATGTTTGTTGCTAAATGGTCTTAGCTGTATTTAGGTCCCATGTCGTAGGTTTATTTAACGTATTGGACCGGCTGGCGACATACATTCAATATTCTGTTTAGTTTTTTTTTCCCCCCACAAGCAGTGCAGGCACGTACTGAGAAAGTCTTGTTGCTGTCGGGACCTTAAGCAATGTACAATCAATCATTCAGTAGGGAAGTGTTCCTAACTGACCTAAGTAAAACTTCGTTCGATGCAGTTTATAACCATAGTAACGCTGAAGATGCGATGGCAGGATGGTACAGTTTGTTCCTCGGTGTACTTGACAAACATGCACCGTTACGTGAAAAGAGAGTGAAGCACGCACTCAGTGGTTAAGTAGGGAAATTAAAGAGGCCATGGCTCTTCGAGATGAACTGAGACGTAACAAACATGTTGCTGCTTATCGAAAAGAACGCAACCGTGTTAAGTACTTAGTCCTGGAGACCCAGAAGAAGCACTTTCAGCGTTTAATGGACAATAAAACAGATACTGTGTCTGTGTGGCGTGCCCTCAATGCCTTCACTAAATCGCGGCATACGGCACCATGCACTTCAATATCAGCAGATACTTTTAATAAACATTTCTTGTCTGCCGCCGATTCATTGTTAGATACCAGTACTGCTGAACTAGACACACCATCCGTCTCGGAGAAACTTTAAAACTTTTGTAAGAAAAAGCTAAAACCAAATGTTTCTTTCTATATTCCGTTTATGACCGTGTTTGATGTTGGAAGATCGATAAGTCAGCTAAAAAACAAGCACTCACTAGGTCATGACGGCATCAATAAATACTTTCTAAAAATGGCTGCCCCATACGTTGTCGAGTCTCTGACATTTATTTATAATCTCATCTTTCAACACGGTACATTTCCGACCTGATGGCAAATAGCAAAAGTTATTCCCTTGCCTAAAAGTAAGGACCTCACAAAACCTAACAATTTAGACCGATCTCCCTTTTGTCAGCCCTGTCAAAACCAATAGAAAAACGTGTTCACAGACACATGAGCAATTTTCTAGAGAAGCACAACTTAACTCACCCCCTGCAGTCAGGATTTAGACCCCGCCACTCTTGTCACACGGCGCTGTATCACCTAACAAATACTTGGCTTACGTCTGTTAACAAGGCTCATATGACAAGCACTGTATTTTTAGATTTTTCAAAAGCATTTGATCTAGTCAATCATGGGACTTTTGCTGCAGAAAGTAGAGACGTATCATATAAACACAGTCTCTAGTTTTCATTCATTCCTACTTGGACAATAGGTGTCAGTATGTGTTTATTAACGGTAGACGTTCAATGGAAGGTGTCATAAAGCATGGAGTACCTCAAGGTTCTATTTTAGGTCCCCTTTTATCTTCTATTTATATTAACGACCTACCACTACATATTTCACAGCCAAATGTAAGGTGCAGCATGTTTGCTGACGACCCTACCCTAGACGTTTCATCAGCCGACATCTCCAAATTAATTCCTCACGTCAACGCAGTATTAACGATGTTTCTAGATGGTGCCATGAAAATTATATGATACCTAACCCATCAAAAACAGAGTGCATGCTAATCACTACTCGCCAGAAGCATCATCAGCTGCACCCGCCTCCACTCGGCCTTTCACTCGGCTCAGAGCCGATTAGGCAAGTCAGAGAGCACATGTTGTTGGGCGTCTCTATCGACGATCAGCTCACTTGGTACGCTCATGTCAATAGTATATGTTGGACCGTGTCCAGAAATTTATTCCTCCTCTCTAAACTTACTCATTTTACAGACACGCCTACAAGAAAAATCTTCTATAACGCTTACATCCAACAACATATAGATTATGCATCTACAGTTTGGGATGGGTGTAGCGATGAATGTTTAAAAAAGGCTTAATGCTCTCCACCGGCGGGCAGCTAAGTTAATCCTCTCTAATAATAAAGACAGCACTGACGACCGACTCAAAGCCCTTGGCATGCTGCCTTTACGAAAGCTTCTTATATACATTAAGGGTGAGTTGATGTTTAAAATCAGTCTCTCCAAAACTCCTCGCTACTTAACGGGATCTCTTTAGTCCCACTAGCACACCGTACAAGACAACGAGGAACAATCTGTACGTACCTAGGCCCGCCTCGACATATTTAAAACGAGCCTATCGTACTCGGGAGCTATATTGTGGAACTCATTACCAGCAGATATTGCTACCGCCCAATCTCTGTCTACATTCGGGACCCGTCTAGCACAGCAGCTAAATAAGCTATGAGTACATAACGTCATGTTTTTACGGTCACAAACTCTCAGTAAACTCTCGCCCACTGTTTTCTTCTCAAAATCTGGACTTTTGATTTGCCTTTACAGTAAGAACAGCGGTGTCAGTTTGTGTATACGCCCGCGAACGCATGAGTGTGTGCGTGCGTGCGTGTGCGTATATTATGGGTTGAATGAGTGAATGTGTAACCTGATTTTTTTTTTAATCTTTCATATCATTTTCGTTTGTTTGTTTGGTTGTTTGTAGTGCTATTGATTTGATACGTATGCACATTTATATGAATTTGTAACTGTAGTCTTATATCTTGTTCATATGTGTATCTTTCTGTTGGGGGACTTGGGTGGGGTTAACTACTTTTTAGTTCTCAGGGTCACCCTGGTCAGCCCCACAGGGTGGGTTTTCCTCTCTATTCTGGGGCATGTGTTTCTGACTACCCTTGGTCCATTCACCTGTATTTGCCTTTTTAAAACCCTCCCTACTGTCTGCGCTGCCTGTATCTCTTGATATTGGATGTTTGTTGCTATATGGTCTTAGCTTTATTTAGGCCCCATGTCTTAGGTTTATTTAACGTATTGGACCGGCTGGCGACATACATTCAATATTCTGTTTAGTTGGGTTTTTTTCACAAGCAGTGCAGGCACGTCCTGAGAAAGTCTTGTTGCTGCCGGGACGTTAAGCAATGTACAATCAATCAATCAATCAATGTATCTTTCTGTACTGTTAGGCCAAAGACCTGTGGGTTGTACATGAGAGAATGAGGTGTGTGTGTGTGTGTGTTACTGTTATATTTGTTGTAGTGTGTAGCAAGGACAAGATTGAAAATAGGTCTGTGACCTAATCTTTTATCCTAGTAAAATAAAGTTTTATTTCATTTCATTTATCTCGAACACAACCCCCCTCCTCCCCCCCCCCCCCCCCACCACCTCCTCATCTATTGAGTCGCATTTATCTCATTCAGCCCGATGCACGTATTGGAGGCGTCATCTAACGACTATGCACCTGTTGTAGGAGATGGATCGACCATGATAATTCAAGGGTAGTGCCAGATTAGCTTGGTGCCAAAAAGACGCACAGTTACGCGTATAACTTCGCATCTTTTCCGCCGAACGGTATCATCAGTAGAATTCAAAGGGTTAGCAGATAGCGTTTCTTGAAATCTTTGTAAATTCAACGCCCAACAGTCACAGCCGGCCAGTCAGCACGGAATCAAATTGGTGTCAACACTGACATAGATCATTATGCCCCCCCCCCCCCCCCCAATCCCACAACTGCAGTTGGATCGCACTTCTCGGCAGTGAAGGGGTTAATTATTATGAATGATAGAGGGAGCGTCAGGGTCGAGGTAAGACCGTTTTTTACTGATGAAACCTCGAGTGCCTCTCCAGTGTCTGTGGGTCTCGAGGTTTCACTAAACGGCCCGGTCATACATTTCAAAATGGAAAGTGTGCAGGTCTGTGCTTGCGGGCCTTACAACGAAATCCACAGACCAGCACACATATTACTCCCAACCATTTAGTTCTGTGCTTTCTCGGTGCCTTTATTGACGGTGCCTCGTATATATACACGTACTCTTGCTGACCCAGATACCGGCACAGCGCACCGGTCAAATACCTGTATACATGTGCTGGTGCCGTTATGAAAACAACAGGGACCTGTTGAAGATTGCTGACTTTGCATCTATACATATAATAAATCAGATCAGTCAATACTGATGAAACCTAGTCAGCAAAGGTCCTCGGGCCGACGTTGGCCGCAGTGCCCCCCCCCCCAACCCCCGTGCGGACAACGTTGGCTCGAGGATCTTTTATTCACTGGATACCGCCGTCCGACGACGGACCGAGGAATGTTTTGCTCATTTCATTGTTTGCTAGATCAGCCGTGCAACAGACAAGACAAAACGATATAAAGCCAAAGATTGCGACAGAACAAAAGTTCATTGCGTGCAAGTTCATTGTTGTGTCATTAAATACGAAATGCGTGTATGCATTACATGCCTGGTTGTGTAATGTTAGACATAACCTGATATACTAATGATTTTTTTTTTAAAATACAAATGATGGGTGGGTGGGTGGGTGGGTGGGTGGGTGGTGGGTGGATGGATGGATGGATGGATGGATGGATGGATGGATGGATGGATGGATACACACATGTATGCATGCATGAGTGGTGGATGGGTGGGTATTTAGATCGAAGGATGAATGGATGGATGGAGGGATGCATGGAAGGAAGGGTGTATGGATGGACTAATGAATGGGTGGATTGCCTAGGTGCCGGTCGACCCAGATTCAGCATCACATACTTTAGGAAACGCGTGCACGTGCAACAAGAACTGATGAAAACGAAGCAACATAATGAGAGACAGGCGTGTTGATAATAAAATATGTAAGGCACATAACATACGAACTGAAATGTCTCATTTAGTCCTAAATATTAGAAAAACCTACTAACCCTTTCAATGTCGGTAACGCTTTTTGTCGCGATGATTCCTGCAGGAATTATCGCGACACAAATCGCTACCGACATTGAAAGGGTTAAGACATAGTCACCCATCCACGACCTATTTTGTGCTTTCTTACACGAGTTACACTATCTGTTTGTTTGTGGGGGTTTTAAATTTATGTTTCATTACGATTCCATGTTTCTAAACATCGACTATTGGGTGTCAAGTTGAACGAATGACAGACATTTTTTCTGAAAGTTTGTTTTGACAATGTTTGTTTGGATTCCTCAGTTGCCTTTCATCGTGTGTATGAGGAAATGAACAGTTTGGGCCATTATTATACGCCGACATGTGTCTTTTAATTGGATTTCATATCGGTAATATGTAATGACGTAATCTAAGCCGCTATCTGAAAGTATAGAATTTACTTTTTTTAAAAAAATAAACAAGCAAAAGTGAATAAACAAATAAATAGAGAAAACACGCACATAAAAAGAGAAAATCGCCGGGGAAAAACACAAAAAGATAAAATCCAAAATAAACAAACAAAAAACAAGAAGAAACAAAGTTGCAAAACAGACTAGGTTAACACACAACTTATAGTTACTAATTATGTAATCCATTTTAATCTTAACAGACTAGACCTTGCAGAACTTGCACAAATAATTTATACCTTTAGCAAAACTCCCCCTAAAACGGGGGAGACGGGCGCCTCAGTTTCCAATAATAAATTAATCTACCTTCTTTTTCTTTTTTGGACCGGGTGGGGATTCGATACCACACACCTGCACGCCCCGAAACTTTGTAGCACATCAGATTTGGACAGCGTATCGGCAAATCTACCGATCACGCCACCGAGGCACCCGCACAAAACTCAACTTTATAAACGGGGTCTTTCTTGAGGTCCCAAACGCTGCACAAGGCACGTGCAACACAGAAGATCCGTTTAGCGCGTAGAGGTTCCGCATTAGTTGGCGTCAGTTTCCAGGACTTTCCACACGCTGCATTACAGCAGCATTAGAGCGTCGAAACAAACACCATCTGATTTGCACTCTACCGTTCATTTTTTTCTCGCCGATAGCCTACAATACATTAACCCATTTAGCCCTGATGCACTACACCAGAAGATGGGTCGACCATGATAATTCAGATTAGCTTAGCGCACTGCCCTTGAATTATCATGGTCGACCCCTCTCCTGCAACAGGTGCATAGTCATTAGATGACGCCTCCAAAATTTGGGAAATACGGCCGTCGGGCTGAATGAGTTAAGTCGCTTGCAAACCTATTCGCAAAGAATTTATTCACACACACACACACACACACACACACACACACACACACACACACACACACACTGGAAAAAGCACATCATACCAGCTGACAAACCAGTCACAGGCATGCCTCATGAAGAGAAAATAATAGTCTGCAATAATGAACCCACCGAACATGTTTCTGAACATTAGACGACCAGTTTAAACGGGAGATTCACAGAAACAAATTATGTCGCGAAAAAGTGTATTTCTGCCGTCTAAATTTAATACTAACTGTTGTAAACTATTATTTCGCGATTAGGTAATTTTTTTTTTTAAATATTTGCAGGCATTTCAAGACTGAGTTAACAGGACAGCATGTAAGATGGGACGTATAATGCCTAATTGTCTATCCTTTAGTCACTAGCATGTAAGATGGGCAATATAATGCCTAATTGTTTATCCTTTACTAAAATTGTCCTCTCTCTCTCTCTCTCTCTCTCTCTCTCTCTCTCTCTCTCTCTCTCTCTCTCTCTCTCTGTTAACTCCGCCCCACGATCCGTTACTGTTTTCATTCATTGTTCTGTTTTGGTTCATTACTAATACACGCACGCACGCACGCACGCACACACACACACACACACACACACACACACACACACACACACACACAGTAGTAAAACGTCTTCGACCCACGACGGCTACAGCGGCCGTGCGCGGGCCTACTGCGCCGTCGTCGTCGGCCCGAGGACCTTTGATTACTGGGAAGGAACCAGGGAACTTCTGCTTGCTATCAATGCATACACTGAGATCAATTCCCAGCTCAATTGCCCCACAAACAAGGCATCATTATCATCACTGAGCAGTGGGGCGCAAACTGGCAAATACCACACTGATGCTCTGTACCGACCCTGTGAACAGTCAGACTGAGTACGCTTCCGAAGCTATGATGCAGGATACTTCCAGACAGAACTGTACAAAGCAGTCGCCGGGCAGAACTACCACCGGCCTTTGGCTGTCGGTAGCGCCTTTTGTCGCGATGACCCCTGCAGGAATCATCGCTATACAAAGCACTACCGATTCAGATTGGTGGGGTTTGAGGGTCCGGGAGGATGAGTAGGCTGGGTGGGTGGATGCCGATGCCATGGACGGACGGATAGATGGATGGATGATCCAAAAGCTTGCTGGCATCACGCGCTTTAGCAAACGTAAGCACGTGCGGCTTCAGAAAACAGTAACTGACTGACCCAAAAGGAATACTGGGTCAAGACAATCATTGTAACTCCCAGACAAACAAAAGGAATGTGACCAAAACAAGACGGAAATAGGACAATAAAACCGGTCCAACAGATGTCAGACATTACTTTTGACGTTGAACTGAAGACACAGAGTCGTGCTCAACCACTTGCGAAATTGATTCGGCCATAGTTGGTTGCCGGTACCGCTGGTCTGTGATTTGGGACCTTACGGGCCTAGGCCGTAAGGTCCCAAATCACAGACCAACACACATGTTTACAGAGTTCTCTTTCTTTTGGCTCTTAGAGATCGGCCCTACAGGAGTAGATGGGGAACTGAAAAAGTCAGTCAAACATATGCACGGCCCATGCCATGGCTTTGCGCGCTGAGGGCAGTAGATCACACAATCAACAGAACATGCTATTTTCAGGACCCCTTACAAGTCACAGACGATATCCCTGCTCACCCCTACCGTCTGCGGATGGCAACGGGGCCGATGGTCCCTGTCAGCAAGGGGCACAGATGCTCATGACCCCTGCGTATGCAGGGGTCATGGGCATCTGTGCCCCTTGCAGATACTAAGGACTGGGCGAGGAACCTCTTGTAGCGCAATCGAAAACATCTTTAGACTGACAGCCGGCTTGGAATAGCAAGCGACAGAATATGCGCCGAGATGGGCGAGCATGTGAGAGCACCTGAGATAAGCACTAGAGCAGGTCAGACCCTAGACAAAGTCAACACCTCGCAGCCCCTTTGCTTCCAGAGCCAAACATATTATTTATATATCGTAGAATATTTGACCCTTGAGGAATCACCTCGACCACTGAAAATAGCTACCGACAGCCACAGGAAAAATCGAAAGAAAGATTTCGAATCAGAATCTTTCACGGAAACCACTGATAACACTACATCACAGAAGTATTTTATTTATTTATTTATCTGTTTATGTATTTATTTTGTTTTGGTAATTTTCTGATAATTCACGGTATAGTAAAAGACAAAGTAGTACCTTCCGTACTGAGATGGTTCGCATGTATTTGCGTTGCTCAAAGGCGTACACTCCAACTGTCTTATATGTATTTTACCGGGCCTTTCTGATTATTTTAATTACTAATCCTTTAATCTTACCTCTTTCTGTTTACGAGCTGTGCGCTGTAACATTTTGTGACAACAACTTTAATCTTGAATCTTCAACTGACAGAACAGCACAAATGCTGACATCGAATTTGTTTTCCGAGCAGCATGAATGTACAATGGCTCAACAAGGATACCTCACTGACGTAGGTAGCGCAAGAATGTGAGACGAGTTTGACGTAAACGACAGGCCCGGCTCTGGCAGTCTTGGAGTTGGCTCTACTTATGTCTTCGAGTTAACACATTCGAGGCGCGATGCATCCAGATACGCGGCTTTATGCCACGTAGCCGGATGCAGCACGTCTCGCATGTCAATACGCTTTATGGCGCCTATCCGGACGCAGCACGTCTCGCATGTCAATACGCTATCTATTCCGAAAAAGATGGTGCAGGAAGTGAAAGGCCTCAGCACGATGAAGAGCCACAAGAAAGGGCAAGAAAAGACACAGCTGCCACTATTCCGAGAACCCCCCAGCCGTCAGAGACTGCGCTCTTACAAAACATCTGTGTGAAGAGTTGAAGATTGTTTTGTTTTTTTTAGGTTTTTTTATTTATTTATTTATTTATTTTTGCAAACCGCACGAAAACACTTCAGACTGAAATTCCTGCAGGATTCAATTCAAGAAAAAGTGCTACCGACAGCCAAAGGTCTCGGTTAACCCCTTCCCGTACATTTCTTTTCCCGTCTGAAATCTGTGCTCACTGAACGACCAAAAGCCACACTGAACTATCCACAGAACATGGACACAATGTGGTCTCAGCAAGAGGCATAGATCCTCATGAGCCCCCGCTGTCGCGGGGGCTCATGAGGATCTATGCCTCTTGCAGTCAGGTCACGTTTACTTTTCTCGGCAGTGAAGGGGTTAACGGCACATGCACAGCAAGCGCACAGGTGGGGGCCGCGAAGATTCGTAATACCTTGCAAGGGTCCTGCATTGTTCACGGTAGTGACAGGCTTTTTAGTGTAATCCCTCCCAAGAGACCCAATACCCAATCAAAAGTGAGAATAAGGTCCCAGTGGGAAGGGGGAACTCTTGGTATCTACAGGTGAATCCGATACCCTTGTGCTGTAGTGATGACAGTACTGATGTGCGGTCGCGAATCGGCAGATTGCGGTTAAGCGTCGCCGGGCAAGTGCTACCTTTGTATCGAGTGCGAGCAGACGTTGTTGGAGATTATAGGGTGATAATATATGCCGCCAACAGATGGTAGGAGGACTAAAAGGTGAACTAGTACAGAAACTGGAGTCAAAAAGTAAACGGACGCAAAGAAACTGGAGTGAAAAAGCCTGTGAACGCAATTAGCACAGCATTATTGAGTTGACACTGACAGGGCGTTATGAATGGTATGATGATGTAATTGTTAATTCATTGTGACCGAGGTACGAAATACCCACATTTTGGAGTTATCCTCTAAGGACTACATTACAATTCAGGAGACAGATCGACCATGATAGTTCATCAAGGGTAGTGGCAGAATAGCTATAGTACCCTTGAACTATCGTGGTCGAGCCATATCTTGCTGTGGTGTGTCGCGGGCAGAATGAGTTAATTTTGTAATGATTTATGTTGAAAATTGTTGTGTTGTAATGGATCATGTTGTAATGGTTAAGTGTGTTGTATTTTTTTTTAAAGAAAATAGTTAAACGTTTATGGCTTCACATCTTTTTTTCCGCCACGAAATTGATTTCAAAGAAAGGGCACAGAAAAAGTGTCTGAATTTTTCATTTCATCTCTTTTTAAGTTGTCTCGTTTTGTATGCCAGTTTGGGTCATATTTTGGTGATATTTACATGCGTGTTCTTCGCGCGAATGTCGATCTGCGTGCAGTCGTTTCAGACGCGCAATTCGTGGTCACTAGCAGCGAAGGGCTAACTTTTTATGCACTGAAAGCACAACATTTGAGTATCAACTGTTGAACCTAAGAATGACATCCCAAAATGTAAAGTTCATCATATGAAGATCACCAAAAATTCAAGGGGCAGTTCAAGTGTGGCGCCAGAATAGCTTGGTCAAGCTATTTCGGCACCGCCCTCGAACGATTGTAGTCGATCCCTACTGATTTTGTTATAAAGAGTCTACACTAGTTGACTCCCTTTTTCGCTACCGCTTTAGTGTGGAAAAACTAAGGGCTCAACAAGCTAACTCGCTACATCCAGAAGATGAAATCATCATTTTTTAGAATATCATTTCAAGTCTACATTACAGTTCTGGAAACAGATTGACTATGATAGTTCAAGGGTAGTGTCACATTATCTTGGCGCCTACAGTAAACACATTACATCCGGAAGATGAAATCATTATTATTTTTAGATATCATTTGAAGTCTACATCACAGTTCTGGAAACAGATCGAGCATGATAGTTCAAGGTTGGTGTCAGAATATCTTGGCGCCCACCCTGGAACTGTTATGGTGGATCCACATCCAGTTGTAGCATGTTAGCGCATTAAGGGTTATACAACAGTTCTGGAGACAGAGTGACCATGATAGTTCAAGGGTGGTGTCAGAATAGCTTGGCGCCTACAGGCGCCAAGCTATTCCGACACCACCCTTGAACTATCATGGTCGATCCACATCCAGCCGTAGCATGCGAGCGCTTTATGGGTTATACAACGTGGAAAAGGAAGAGTGATGCAGTACTCACCAGGTTCAGCCAGAAGACGAGTCAGAGCAGGCATGATCCGCTTCAGTCTGACGTTGGTCTCGTAAATCACGTCCAGCGCTTCTGCCTGGGTCATGGCCGCCGGCCGGTACGCCTCCTCTCCCACGGGCACCACCCCGGGGCGCCGCTCCTGAGCCTCCGGCACCCCCGGAATCTCGTTGCCCAGGGGCCGGGACCACTGGAGCTGTCCCATTGACTTCTTGGCCAGCTCGAAGGTGCGGTTCGCCAGGCGCTCCACGTGCTGCATGTTGTGGAAGATGTACGGGATCCAGCCCGTGTTGGACGCTATGGCCTGCAACAAGGAACGTCAGGATGAGCACGACATAGTAAGATGAGACATTTGTTTTACAGTGTTCGCAAGAGCCGCAGTTCACCCCTCCCCCCCCCCCCACCCCTCCCACCTCTTGGCCATCATCCTTCCTACGTCTGCCCCTGTTGCATTAAGAACTTCCATTCCTGAATCGGCTTGCGCAGTCAAAGCAGACGATGCCGAAAATGACACTGAATCAGACACTTCCCTAGCGCACCAACGGCATGGCATCTCGCGATCGAGCTGCCAATGATGATGATGACGTTCGCATGGAACCATTTAGTCACCTCAGACTGCCTCTGAAGACCAGCATAAATTTCAAGGACACATTAGTAAATTGTCTGTTTTGAAATGCGCGAAAGTGTGTGTGTGTGTGTGTGTGTGTGTGTGTGTGTGTGTGTGTGTGTGTGTGTGTGTGTGTGTGTGTGTGTGTGTGTGTGTTGGGGTTTGGTGGGTCGGGTGAAAGGTGAATACTGACGGATTTTTCCCAAATGAGAAGTAGGTCAAAACTGCATGCGTTTCGACGAAAAAATGGCTTAATAGCCCGGACAAAATGCAATATCACATGTTTGTCCGGGCTTTTAACCCAATGTTTCCGTCGAAACAAATGCAATTTTGATCTATGTCTGATTTTCCAATAACATCCATTTGAAAAACAAATGCAACAAATGGCAGAACACCAAACTGGCCGTTAGACTTCAAAGATTTCAAGCGAGAACTGTAAGCGTGAAAATGCATAGCGCCGTATATCTGTCGGGGAGCTTTTTTTTTAAAAATAAAAACATACACAGACACCAAGATTTGAAAGCTTAACCCATTTAACCCCAAAGCCCCATAACCTAAATGTTGGAAGTGCCCCCTAGTGCCTATGTACCAGCTGCAGGAGATAAATCGACCATGATAATGTAAGGGTAGCTCCAGATTAGCTTGGCGCCTTGTCGACCCATAATGGACTGATAACCTAAAAATCTGGACAAAGAAACTGAGACGCGCACCTCCACAATGGTAAAGATGGTCTTGGTTAAATTCTGCAGACTCCTCAGCTCTTGGGCGGCACCAAAACCTCCTCCGCTTAGCTCCGCCCCCGCTGTCTGCCCCAGAACGCCCGCCAGAGGCTTGCCAGTCGTCAACAGCAGGCCGGCGTTGATGCGCGTCCTGAGGTCCTCCAGCCGGACCACCTCATCGTGCAGCGAGCCCACGGCCTTGGTCAAGGAGGAGGAGCTGACTTGGGCCAAGTCCGTCAGCACGTCCAGCAGCTGGGTCCCGTTCTTGGCCAGCTCCACCAGCACGTTGATGGACTCGTGGGGGAGAGAAGACTTGACAGGCGAGGTCCCTGACGACACTGGTCGCGGCGTCTTGTGCAGGCGTCTTTCTGCCGAAAACGCACTGACGGAGGACGCTCTAAGAAGAGGTTTGTGATTCTGAGAGATGTTGGTGGGCGCGCTAGTGCCGGAACTGACGCTACTGGCTGTGCTGGCTTCCACCGCGTTAGTGACGGGGACGGCATCGTCATTAACGTCCTGGGAGTCTGTCTCTCCGTCCACGTCCGGCAGGTTGTTGACAATTTCTAAAAACAACTCCTCGCCCCCCTCACCTGGTGTCAGTAACCCACTTGCTTCCAGCACGTCAAAACGCAGTCTTGTCTGTTAAACACATTGCATAAAAAGCTCTTAGCAACATCAACAGCAAGAACGCAACGACAACGACGACTATTGTTATAATAATTCTACATAATAATAATAATTAATATTATTATTATTATTATTATTATTATTATTATTATTATTATTATTACACATGTATTATTATATTATGAACAACAAAAGCAACTATTTTGCCTCGAGTGACGACCGCAGTAGGCTTACATACTGACAAAAAAAGAAATGCGACATTAGAATAATCGAAACACGCCATTTTCTCCCCGATGATTTAATGTATGTCGTATTTCTTTGGCTCGTCAGCATAAAATGTGTAAAATCTTTTCCTTTTTTTTAAGTGTTTGCCAGGTGATGCTGCTGTTGTGGCGTTGCGCCCACGGCCCCAGAAAAGGCAAACCAAATTTCCCATTGAGGGACAATATTATACTGACGGGCATAAGAACTGCAACTGCACTGGAATCGTAGGAAAACCCTGATGTTTTCGATAGTTCCAAAGACGTGCATTTCTTGAAGCTCGTCAATATAGAAAGTTAAAAAAATAACCAAAAAAAACAACCACCCAAAGAACAACAACAAACAAACAAAAAATCAGCATATTCGTAGAAGCGCATGCAGTTTCCTATACTGCCAGTGAACGCAGACTGTGTTTTGGAAATCGTTGTACATTTAACATCAGAGATCCCCGGGGAACGGTCACAGGAATATGGATACAAAGTCGTTTTAGCAAGAAGAATAGATCCTCATGAGCTCCCGCAGTTGCGGGGGCTAATGAGGATCTACTACCTCTTGCAGTTGGGTAGTGTTAAAGTAATGTAGTTAACTCCAACAGATTATCCGGCCGCAACACTTTCCAGACTGCGTTCTCAGAAGTTCACCCCAATGATCTTAGCGATGATGCATTGAGGTGACGAAAAGATGAGTTAAGACTAATTAGCGGCATTCACCTGCTTCCTGCACGTGCAAGTTTTCTTTTCTCTCAGAAATTGAGGATGGTCGCCAAAAGCAACACTCAAACGTTCATGCCCGTCATAAAAATTAGCATTTCTCAGGCAGCGTTGCAGGACTTACATTTCTCAGTGTGTGTGTGTGTGTGTGTGTGTGTGTGTGTGTGTGTGTGTGTGTGTGTGTGTGCGCGATGTGTGAGTGTGCTAGGTAGAGGGGCCAGGGGTGGGTAGAATACAGTTTGCAATGATATCAAATGGAATAACTGAACAGGAAAGAAAGAAACATGATATGCTTTCGGCAAAACAGTACTTGAACAACAGTTGTTTTCAATTAACAGTCTGTGCACGAAATGCGAGGCACATGTTGCTGACCATCGCTATTGCAAAAATGAAAATAGAAATTTCTCGTTTTAACGGGTCATCTCATACACTAATCGCCCCGTTGTTACACTGAGTGGCGTCGGGAGTTGGGGGGGGGGGGGAGGGGTTGGGGCGCGGAGTCAGTGGGGAAGAACCTTGCTTTGAAAGAAAACGTAGCGCGGGGGGGGGGGGGGGGGGGGGGGAGGGGGGGGGGGCAGAGTATCCCTGATTATTTTAGGAAGAAAATATTTTTGGAAAAAGCCAAAACAAAAAAAACAAAAAAAAAATTCATACCTTATAATTTTTTCTATGGAGTTAAAAATTATTTTGTGAGAAAAGGAATTATAACATTTTGATTTTTCCTATTTGCCCGCCCACCCCACCCCGTTGCTTCTTTCTTCGGTGGTTGGACAGTTGCTTAGTTCTCCCCTTTACCCGTCCCCTACCCCCCCCCCCCCCCCCCCCTTCTGCAAAAAGCCGCGTCATCCGTGGTCATGTGTCGACTGAGTTACAACACATCTTTCGTGAAAAGCAAAATCATAAAGAAGAACGACTCCGGAACAGGAAACAGGATTACAGCGTCTATAAATAACGATGATGTAAACAGAAATCCGGCCCCAGCGGGGTAAGCGAGAAAGCGGAGCTGACATGCATTCACGCCCTCTGCCAGCACAAATCGGTGCACTGCAAGAAGCGGTGCATTCAGGGGGAACACCAAAAGTTCATAGACTCTGAAGTTGAGTTCAAATAGACGTGGTTCGAAAATCAGAAGTAGGTCAACTTGATACTGCGCGTACTAGTTTGACAAAAACAGTGGATTAAATGCGATGGCATGTTTGTCCGGCCGGCTTTTAATCCAGTTTTCGTCAAAACACGTGCAGTTTTGACCGACTTCTGATTTCCAGACATTGGCTTTTATCCGAGGATATAAGATATGACGTTAAAGACGTCTGCATATAAACTTTCGACACGGTCTGACTCTCAGACGCTGGAATTGGAAGCAAAGCGTACCACAGACACTAGCCTCATAACCTGTATGATTAAACCACAAGCACTGAAACATGCGTAAAATAATACATTGCAAACAATTAATTGATTTCAAGACGCACTATTTTCAGAGTGCCCCTCGTGCCACCATCCGACCCAGAGAGCGAGAAAGTAATTAGAAACCAATCTCAGCGTGTGCTCTGCACCTGCTATCTAACGTCAGCGCGTGCGGCATTTCCAGAAAAGCGCATGAGCGCTTGCGAATCCGATCCAAGCCGGTGCTTCTTCGAGCGGCTTTCAAACCCTTAAACAATAAATCAATCCGTAAACCGTCCTAAATTTCAAATTGGACGGCACACTATACCCGAAGAACAAGCACAATCAACAAGAGACATAGATTCTCGTGAGCCCCTGCGCTGCAGCGGCTCACGAGAATCTATGTCTCTTGCAGATGGCGTGTGGTCTCGGTTCGTAAACAGGGGCCGCAATCTTTACAGTTTACGGAGCAAAAGACAGGTGAAAGCGTCATGAGCAACGTGTAGATCTTCCGTCTGTGAAAGCATTTCTTGTCTACTTTAATTGGAAGAAATCGCACCGGCAAAAAAGAACTTGAATCGGGAACACACACTTTAGGAATGATTTCGAAAAGAAATACTTCGACGGTTTGCTACTTTTCTATTTAGTTTCAAGATTCAAGATTCAAAATGAATTTAATTTCGCAAAAAAGATCTTATTGTCGTCGTGTCAGCTGTACTATTCTTAATTAACACAATGTAAAATTGTATATGATGTATACAGAAGTCTATAAAAATGCATATAAAATGCATGTATAAAAAGTGTATAAAATGCATATAAAATGTGTAAAACACATATAAAATGCTTCACGAGCAATCATGCCCAGACTTTAAAAATTATCTAAAAATAAAAATAAGATGAATAGGTTTAGTTATGTGAGTTGGATCGAAAATGGCAGCTCAAAGGTCGCACCTGTCTGAGCTATCAACCTGAAGCTATAAAAGATTGCCTACTCTGTGGTCTGCTGTCTATCGCAGTGGCTGTATCTCTCGCCGAGTTGGCACAGGAGGGCAGAGAATTTATAGTCTTCCGTTCGCGTGTGATGGTGCACTGGGCTATGTGTACCGGGAAGCGATCCCTGTTTACAGGTTCTTGCGTATTTGGATACGCAGCATTTGGACTGCTTGTTGCTCGACACACTGGTTGTCTCCCTCGATTCGCTACCGCTGATCAGCGGTAGCGAATCGAGGGAGACAACCAGTGTGGTTGCTTGAATGGAGTTTCCAGACTATAGTCAGGTGGTGGGCTATACTCGTAGTATTATGACGTCTCCAGTAAGTGGGAGTATGGCGTTATGGAATATGTTGCCCCTAATATAACGTGCATAAGTCAGCTGGATACCCCCACTTCCATTAAATCTAACCTAGCGAGCTCGGTCCCGTACTCATAAAGCTGCTTAGTCATTGAGATTAACTCCTTCACCGCCGAGAAAAAGTGAACATGACTGACCCAACTGCAAGAGGCAAATTTCCTCATGAGCCTTCGGAGAGAGGGGGATGGGGGGGGGGGTGGGAGTGGGGGGCAGGCTCATGAGGAAATTTGCCTCCCCATCCCCTTCACACACACACCCCCGGACTGCGGGGACATGAGGATCTCTATCTCTTGCTGAGACGAATTATTTTGTATCATAGTCCATGTTTCTTGGGCGGTTTGGGCCGTGGTCGTTGAATGAACAAGGATTTCAGAGACAAAAAGGTACGTACAGTGGCAGGGAAAGGGTTAAACGCCGAGAAGGCGACTATGGCGGGAAAAAGACGAAGATTTACCCCTTAACTCATTCTACCCCATCACCGAAATCCCCAAAGTTCGCCGTTGCCCTCTGAAGACTGCTTTGCAGTGCAGGACACAGATCGACCATGATAGTTCAAGGGTGATGCCAGAATAGCTTGGCGCCTATGGGCGCCAAGCTATTCTGGCATCACCCTTGAACTATCATGGTCGACCCATATCTTGCTGTGGTGTGTCTGGGGTAGAATGAGTTAACTGTTGTGGCATGGCGAGCCGGCGCTACCAGCAGTCGCGGGGCTCACGAAGATTTATACATCATGTAAATCCTATGTTTTTATGCCTATTTTGGCCATATTTACATGCGTGTTCTCCACGCGAATGTCGATCTGTGGTGCGGTCGTTTGAGATGTGCAATTCGCGATCACTGACAGCGAAGGGGTTAACACAAATTTACATTTAGGTGCTAGTCTCCAAATTTAGACTTTCGAAGAGCTTTGAGCACTTGGTACAGATTGTCTCGATTCACTGAGTTTTGACGTCATATGAGCGCAAAGAAGGAAGGCAAGTCGAAATAAAAAATCAGATCTCATGGAAAGCGTGTGGCCAGAAAGGCCTTTACAGCGACGTCCGTGATAAAAATGTATTTAGTGGATAACAATTAAAGCCAACCAGTACATGTGCATAATATGTGTGCGTGATGGTCTGTGATTTTGGAACTTACGGCGGTAGGCGGTAAGGTGCAAAATCACAGACCAGCACATAGTGACATAAAACTAACCTGTTCTTCCGATATGGATTCGGTGCGAGCCAGCAGACGTTCAATCATGGACCCCGTGTGGCGGAAGTAGG
Source organism: Semisulcospira habei (assembly GCA_036245525.1). NCBI lineage: Eukaryota > Metazoa > Mollusca > Gastropoda > Semisulcospiridae > Semisulcospira > Semisulcospira habei. The sequence continues at coordinate 202,112,623 of BTPG01000002.1, read as the reverse complement.
CGGTGGCCTCCATGACGTTCTGGGTCATATTGGCCAGGAGCGTCATCACCATCTCCCCCTCCCTCCGCCGCTCCTCCTCTATCTCTTCCTCCAGTTTGGGTCCGAACGGTTTGGTGCCACCTGCGTGAGGCAGAGACACCAATAAGTATTACATCTACCTTCACACCCGCTTTACTGACACGAGAGAATGGCTCTCGCGCCATATATGCTCATCACAAGTAAAGGAACACTTTCAAAAACATCCATTACATAATTATGTTTACCGTTGTACTGTGGCAGAATGCTTGCTTCTAAAGGGGGAACAACTGAGTAAAGCATTGGTCTTGCACGTGCTACATGCCGTTTTGTTTAAAACATGCTGTGTATGGTTAAGCGTGAAAGTTAGCCTTGTATTTGGTACTTTGCTGAATCATGCACGACGCACATCAGTTCCTGCCCATGAGCTGCACAACTGTTTGCATAACCTCACTACTTAAAATTCCGCCTGTTAAGGCTTCCTCACACGGAGAAACGAAACGAAACATTTCGTCGAAATGTCCGCATTTCAGACATTTCTCCAACATTTCACCGTTTCACGAAATGCGAAACGAAAAATTTCGAGCAATAGAAACTGTCTCTACATGTATTCGCGAAACATTTCGCCGAAACATTTCTACCCGTCGCCCAATCAGCGTCGTCCGCTCGGTAACATGCTAATCTGACGTCATTCAAGCTCAAACACTGAAGATAGCAACGGCCGTAGAGCGATGCCGTGGAGTCAGGTCTATTATGGCTAAAATCGTGTGATGTGACGCACGATTCTGTAAGATTTTAAGCGGGGGGGATCATTTTCGAAATGGAATCTATAAAGTATCATCCCTAAAGTACCACCAAAATATGATTTTAGGTCAGTTTTCTGAACACCACTTTCACTGATCGGCTGCTCTGCGAGGCCTACAAGATGGCGGCTATCCGCTTCGCGGACGGCGGCATCCTCGATTCACTTGAACCATCCATGTTTACGCATTCAAAAGCTCTTAAGTTTATTCGATGTGGTCGGAAATTCACTTTAATTGTGTACGCGAAGCCACACATGTATATATGTTTAGTTTTTAAGCGTCAGTAGTCAGAAATATGACCCGATTTCCACCGATATAAACCAGAGCATGTGTCAGTGAAGAGTTACCTCCCCTGTACTAATCGAAATGAATTTTCACGGCGTTTCTGCGTGTGTGGAGGAGGCATTTCGATGCAATGAAAATGTTTCGTTTCTTGTGTATTTCGTTTCTCCGTGTAGGAAAGCCTTTAGGTCCTGGCTTCATTAAAATGAACTCCTTTAGAAAGTATGCCGGCCAGTTGAAAACATCTGGACACTTTTAGGTATATGCAATCTTTGGTTTATTCAAAGACCAAAAGCGAAAACCGTCCAAGTAATATGGAGACAAATTGGTCAGCAAGCGGCATAGATTCTCATAAGCCCCTGCAGTCGCTGGGGGCTCATGAGGATCAATGCCTCTTGTAGCTGGATTGTGTTCACTTTCTCTCGGCAATGAAGGGCGTTAAAACCTCCATAACTAACTAGCTAGCTAACCCGTACCTTCGCCGTCAAACTGGTCCTCGTCCTCTGTCTCCTCGCTGCTCTGCCCCTTGGCGTTGATGAGGTCTACGAAGTTGTTGTGCGTCTGGCGCTTCATCTCGGCAAAGCGCGCGTCGATCCGCTCCTCTAGCGGCCCGAAGTTGACGTTGCAGTTGACGCTGCGCGGCATTTCCTCCAGGTACTTGATGAGAATGGCCGTGTCCTCGCCGTTGCCAGCGCAGGCCGTCTCTGCTGCTGCAGCCACGGCCGTCTTGACAGTAGACTCTATCGTTCTCTTCACCTGGCATGACGAGTTGGTTTGGGTAAGCGTCAAATCATGTCTAAAGACCGGTTTCTTGACCCACGCGCTATGACACGATGGGGGTCGAACATGATATTTCAAGGATGGCCATGACCATGATATTTCAAGGGTAGTGTCGGCGCCAATCTATTCCGACACCACCCTTGAAATATCACGGTCGATCTGTCTCCAAAACCGTGACGTAGACTTCAGAGGGCGTTCCAAAATTTGATAATATCGTGTACATTGATACATAATTTCGTCCTCTGTGCTTAATGGGTTAAAATATCGTTAACTCCTAAACTCCCAGAGTTTAATGACTTCAATTATAAAGAATGGACGTCATTTAATTCTGGGAGTCTAAGCGTTGGAATGCCATCACTGTGTTATACATGAACGGATTTACGCCCACGACAAATCAGTGTCTTTCACTAATTGAAAACAAAAAGAAAATGTTTTATTTTACTAACTTGGACAATCATGCAAGAACTATATGAGAGAGTACCGCACATATATATATTTGAGAAAACTGCTGGAAATGGGAGTGGACTAGCACGAAAGCATAACTATTTCCGAGAAATGAAATTGACATAAATGACGCGAAACGAGAGCACCATCATGAGTCTTGTCTGATTTACGAACATAAGACACGAAGCACATGAAACTGAATGAATAGATACCGAGATGGATGGCTGGATGGCTAAATTCATTATTTCGTTCATCAGTCCATCCATCCATTCATCCATGGATGAATGGATGGATAGATGGATGGAAGAAAGGATGACTTACTGACTGACTGACTGAATGACTGAATGAATGAATGGTCAACTAACTTCATTGCTCTTCTCCTCCACATTTTGGTTGAAGTACACGATACTGTTAGCGATGTCATCGAACATTCTGACGTTGTCCGTCTTGATGGTGTTGATGTCACGCCCGATCTGGGACACGGCCAGTTTCAACGCTCGGTTGTCCACGTCAATCTTCGTCACCTGGCCTCGTAAACCCTCGGTGACTGTCGTGGACTCTTCGATACTTTCCGCGATCTCTCGGAACTGCCTTATGCTGTAAAAGTTGAGACTGTTGACCGATCTTTCCAGCACGGAAATACGAGCACTGAGAGAATCGAATTTTTCGTCGACGATGCGTAGCATTTCCGTAAACACAGTTTCCTCAAGTGTGTCTTTTTTTGGCAGTGCCCCTGCGGCGTTCTGTGGAGTCGTTTCGTTGTTTGTTGCGGGGCCTTGCCCCGCCACTTGCTCGGAAAACATGGATGTGAACAACAAAATTCCTATGAATGCTCTGGGTATACTATGATGGTTGGATGCCATTGTTGACACCCTACGCTGCTGGCCCGCTGTGGTTTCAAAACAATCACAAGGCCGTTGCGTAACAGCTGCACAATCTGGCTCCCTTTTACTGCAGCAATCAACTTTGAGATGGCGGGGATGCTGCCAAATCGTGTCTGCAACCAGTAAATGTCACAAGAAAACTACACCGTTGCACAAAGTCACCGTGGTAGGCTCTACACTACGATATGCCGCAAGCAATACAAATGTCATACTGTGCACAGATCAAAGGAGCTGCAGATTTCCAGCAGACCCAGGGGAATTACAACCTGCCGGGCATTAATACAAAATCACTTAGCATGCGATGCCGACACTCCTGAATAGTGACTCAGTTTTCGCTTTAAACGAACGCCGGACTCGTAACCTCATGAACGAACGCGGGGAGACGCAAAAACCAGCTTCACCATAAGCACACACAACACTCCAAATATCTGCGAGAGGCATAGATCCCCATCAGCCCTCAGGGTTCATGAGGATTATTTCCTCTTGGAGATGTTTGGCGTGTTGTCTGTCCGGGCTCACCCGGCCGTGAAGCCACTATGCCTCTTGGAGATGCTTATATGGTTAAATCTGGTAATACGCCATGATTTTGCTCATCGGCTCTCGTTCGTCTTTGGGAGTCGTTCGGCGTAAACATAACCTCACTACGAATACATCAAGTGTGTGCACTGTCATCAATGCCACTTTCGTACGTTGCTTCTGTCAAGTCACTTGTTCTGTTTCGTAAGAATTTGCTGACCGCAACGACCAGAGGCAGTTTCAAGTGCAAGAACTGAATCCAAAACAACCAACTAGAAAAGTCGTTTAGTGACAACTTACCGATACTGAGAACTGGGACGGGCAACCAACAGGCGATTACCTATTCCTCCGTATGAAAGACTTCAGTGAGGTTTCTCACAGCACTGACTGATGAATCTCCCAGAGAAAGCACACTTACCTCACAAACATGTTATTTAACAGGGCACGCGCTTAAGTTCACACGGTACGCTTATGCATTCACCGTTACGAAACTTGTGAATGGAGTCCATCAATCGACAACACTATTTCCAACACCAGAAATAAGCACTTGAGCTGTCATCCGTGATCTGTTTCCTTTGTGCCGCAGGAAGACAACACTGATGTACAGTTTGGCCGCCAGTCATCACAAAGGCTCTGTATAGTCACTGAGGCTGGCGGTCAGAAGAGCCCTGTACAACGAGATTCATCCCAGAACTGAGGCAGCTGATGTCACTATGAACTCTGTCCCATTTATGCTGACTGGCGCACGTACCCGGATAGCCTCCTACGTCTGTGGAGCAAAAGTAACAGAAAAAGAAGTTGATCTTTTGGCCGCACGCAGGCAATCACATGGATCTTTTTAAAGAAAGTAATTGACTAGGATTGATCTTAAACTTCAAGAGGCATTGATTCTCATGAGTCAACCGATTATCTTTAGGAAGCATAGATTCTCATGAGGCCTTGCAGTTGCAAGGGCTCATGAGAATCTATGCCTCCTGCATGCGGTTGAGTCAGATTTTATCTGCGGCCACGCCATGAGTGGGCCAGAGTCGTTCTCAAACTACAACTTGTGAGACATGGAGTATCATGCGAATGCAAATTACAGATGTACCGGCTCATCAGAATATGTATCTCTTGTAGGTGGCTAGCGGAGGGAGCGATATACACTCTCTTTCTCACTCGCTCCGGATGCAAGCCTGCGAACCGGTCCTGCTTATATTCCCACCCTCAACAACAAATCCATCTTTTTCGTAGGCAAACACAGCAGGGAAAGAGGTGCCAGTTTTTAACCGGCGGTTCTCACGCGTGACTTTTCAAGTGCCAGCAAAACTCATACGGCAGGTGAATCAAAGACCATGGGTGTAACTAAACTCACATCAGTTTCTCACTGCGGCCGAAACAAAGTGAGCTGACAACACCCCAGCCATAGATTCACATGAGCCTCTCACAGTTGGTCGCTGAGGCTCATAATGATCTGTGCCCTGCTCAGCAGGTTCCAGAGCATGTCCTAGATTTATATTTTTGCTCAGCCGTTAATTATTTCCATCAGGCCGGCTGACGACATGTGTATACACTGGATGTTACACGGTTTCTTTTTTCTGTGGCCGCAGCGCAGTTGCGTGTTTTGACGGCCTTTGTTCTTAGCGTGGAAGCGTTAACCCCTTCACTGCCGAGAGTATACACGACAATCTAACTGCAAGAGACATAGATCATTATGACCCCCGCAGTTGCTTGGGCTCATAAGGGTCTGCGCCTCTTGCTGACACCACTCCGTGTCCATGTTCCTGGGACCGTGCGGCTGGGCTCTTGCTGACACCACTCCGTGTCCATGTTCCTGGGACCGTGCGGCTGGGCTCTGGCGCTGCCGCTGAATTCACTCATTCAGCCCTGACGCACTAAAGCAGATGGGTCGACCATGATAATCCAAGGGTAGTGCCAGATTAGCTTGGCGCCTGTCGGCCAAGCTAATCTGGCACTGCCCTTGGATTATCATGGTCGATCCATCTCCTGCAACTGGTGCTTAGTCGTTAGAAATTGGGAAATTTGGAAAGTACGGCCCGTCGGGCTGAATGAGTTAATGATTGCAGAAAGACAATCTATGTCAATTACTGGCAGTGAACGGTTGGTAGGTTCTTAACCCCTTTATTGCCAGTGATTGATCCATTTGTTCATGTTCCTTATGTTAAGCAATGTACAATCAATCAATCCTTATGTTGACCGCTTATCGGATCTTTACTGATACTGTGGTGGAAGTTTCAGAGACACTGACATAGAATCGTGGACTCTGGCAGCAAAGGGGTTATTTCTTATGGACCGTTTGCTAAATTGTTACCTGACAGGTGATCTAGATAGACACTGGCATTTGGTCGGAAAATCTTTTTTTTTTTAAATGGCATCACATTCACAGTCTCCTATTCAAAAAAATTGTTATCAAAGTAGCTGCGAAAAAAACAACCACAGTGACTTGTAGTAAAATATTCCTCAGCGTTATGCATAATTCTCAACTTTCAGCTCTCTGAGGCTCTAAACTAAATAATAATAAAAGACTTCCATAAATCCCAAAAACGGCACAAAAAAAAAATGACACAGTAAAGTTGGCACTATTAACTTGCAACAAGTGTTGACAGCGCGTTCTGTGCCGTGGCTGCCACAGACAAATAGCACGCGACTGAGAAAAGAAGAACAATTCACTGCCAGTGACACCGAAGGAAAGACTGACAAATGCGAACACCAACCAACTGCAAGAAGCAGAGAACCTCATGAGCTCCCGCAGATGCGGCGGCTAATGAGTTTTTTTTTTTGGCCCTTACTGGCCCTAGCCATATCCTTGGGTTGATAGGATTATTCGGTGTTGAATTTGCACTGTTTTCCGGCTTTGTGTCCATTGGCAGGGAAGGGGTTACAATACCTGACACTGACGAAGCTGGGGAGACTCTCGCTCTAGATGACTAGTGGTCTCACTGTTGCCGCGGCACGCTTCTGTCGCCTTAAACAGTCCTCATGATCGATATCGCTGTACCGCCAAAGACTGGAGACTTGAAAATCAACCGTGTGCACTTTGGAAGTCTGTTGCAACTGACTATGTATTCAGTCTTTTTCTCACAGATCAAGGAAGACTGACACCACAACACAGAGACTTTTGCACTGACAAGGAATGATCTGGAGACTTCAGTTTCCGACTGTACACTTTCGAACTCTGGCGGAACTGACAATGAGTTTCCACGGCGTTTGCGCAGATCAACAAAGACCGACACCACAACACCGTGACCCCGGTTCTGTACGGCCTTTGTGGTGCCGAATGCTCTCACACTGACGCCCGAGGTAGTGAGCGAGTCAGAGGTCCCGAAGTCAGTATTGGGAAGATGTAAGTGAACACCTATTCACCTTCAGTTCTGAACCCAGTGTAATCTCTGCGCATGCGAACATGGCTTCCCTCTTGTACAGCAGAACCTGTTAATCTGTGCGCCGCCCTTTAGCGATATCACCCGTCATTAAAGACTTAAATGACAGCGGTGACACTTTTTGCCTTGTAAGACTTCTCTTGAGAGAGCGCACCCCTTTTTCTTGCAAAACAGCAAGTTGCTCAAAACAGGTTCTACGTAGCCTAACCAAGACGACTTTCAGAGTTCTCAGGATGCTAATCATAAAAATGAGACCGATTTCTCGAGAAGCGTTAATTCTAATGAGCCCCAGCATGCAGAGGCACATGCAAATCCTGTGCTCCCAGCTGAGGTTGAAATGGCCGCATGACGGATTGAGCTGATTCTTGACTTTAATGCCTGCCGTCAAACCAAGATGACTCCCCTCATTTGGGCAAAACTTGACATGAGGATGCGAGTAAGATTTTTTCCGACAAAAAACATAGATTCTCATGAGCTCTTGCAGTTGCAAGGGCTCATGAGGATATGTGCTTCTTGAAGATGAAAAGCCCCGACCCCTGGCTGAAGGATTGTTGTGGTGCTTGATTTCAGTGCCGGCCGTCACTCAAACTGAGCTCAGCAACAGGGGTAGGTACCCAGATGACAGACGGCTTACGAGTCGTGTTACTCAAAGTCCAAACCGGAAAAGTAATTGTCCATCCGCTGCGGAGCGCTTCAGTGCACTGAGCTGCACGCGATAAGGCACGCCGCGCGCTTTTCGCCGTTCCCGGCTGGTATCAGTCTTTACTGACATGTTGTGAGTAAACTTGTGATAAGGGTACATGGCGAAGTAAACATCTTCAGACTGTCTTTGGTGGGACACTGATCTGGAATCAAGCATCAAGCATCACAGCGGAGTATAAAATCTACCCCCCCCCCCCCCCCCGACCCTGCCCCGCTAAAGAAACAACATAAAGGAATGTAATAAGACGGACCGCTTTGCAAGTGGAGACTACAATAAATTATATCTTTTGCATTTGGTACCGGCACAACCACGCCAGGTAAAGCTTTCAATAAATCTGCCAGAGACGACATCTCGTCTTTCCTGCCAAACGGCAGGTGTAAAGGGTTAACCCATTTAACCCCAAGAACGTATTTACCCAATTCGGCAGTGTCGAGATGTCACTGTCGGACTTACGACTATGTACCAGTTGCAGGATATGGATCGACCATGATGATGGTGCCATATTAGCTTGGCGCCATCACTGAGGCGCCAAGCCGCCTAGTCTGGCACCATCATGGTCAATCCATCTTCTGATGTATAGCGGCCTGGGGATAGTTATGAATATGATCAGGTGGGCCTGGGTCAGGGAACCGGCTGATAAACATGTCACCGCAGTGTCCACATTTCAACATCTTGAAGTCAGTTATAGGTTACCTACCAAATTCGAGACGTGCTCAGTGCACCCAGATACGCGGCTTTCTGCCGAATATCCTGATAAAGCACGTCTCGACTGATGAGTCAGGTGAGCGATTTGTTTCCGCTTCAGTCACTCAGCACCATGCATTAAGAATTGCCGTTCTGCAGTCTCTGAGTGCGTATGTTGCAGTGTTATCAGAAACCTCTGCAGACCCGACCTGCAGTGATAAGGGCTTAATTGCCACAGCACTGCACAACTTATCCGTCACTGACTGTAGTCACTGAGCTGCTCTAATGCAATGATGACGTACCCTTATCCGGCTGTGAGTGATTTGATCCCACTGCGGTGAACTTTGCTTTTTCCTAGTATATGACGAGCTAGCCGCCTAGTCCTCTTAGAACATCAGTGCGACTTTTTTTTGATTTTGGGGTAAACTGTTTCGGTTCTTGCAGTCTCTGACACATGTGTATGCGGCTTTGCTACTTTTTCTAGACTGCGCCAGTTGCCGCTGAGCTCTCATTTACTGTATCAGTCAGAACATCGTGTGCTGGTTTGTTGTCCTTCTCAGTGATTTTGGACCTTACGGCAGAGAGCAGAGAGGTTCAGAATCACAGTCTATCACACAACAAAAGCTCCGAAATCGCCGCCTCAGTTCCAACACACAAATACTACAGTGACTGTGAGATTTCAACGTAACGGCGATACTGCCGAAACTAAACCAGTTTCGCTTCGAGTAGTCTTTCTCTCAGCTAGAACGAAAATGTCTTTCTCTCAGCTAGAACGAAAATGCCCCCTTGCCTGGTACCTGATGATACCGTTCGGCAGAAAAGACGCGTAGTGAGGCCGCCCCAAATTTCATGACTTGACCCCATGACCGTTATCATAGCGCTTGGGACTGAAGTTCCCCGCGTTGCCGCCTAGGAGCGCCGGCGCGTCAGCCGCCATCTTAAGAGGATACCATAGTCTTTAAGATGATAGTAACGAAGTAGTCAACATGTTTTTCTCAGTCATGTTTCTTCCTCTTTGTAAACAAACAAAAACAGATTCGGGTTAGCGATTTCCTACGGTGATGGCAAGACTTGCTGTTATTGCATATAGAGCGTCAGGACTTTCCTGACATCAGTTGTCCTCAGTGTGATGAAGCTCTATGCTTGTGCATAGTGCTCGCACAATAGGATTAGTACGGTACGGTTTTTGTTAACGGTTTGTTTGTGCTGAAAGTCCGTGGGGCCTGCTGCCCATGTGGAATCTGTAAGACATGGTTAGCACGGAAATTTTTAGTGAGTTCTGTTTAGTGAGTTCTAGGCGGAAGCTCTTCTAAGAGTGAGTCTGACTGGGAACCAAGACACCCAAGTCCAAGCGAGAACTGAGTGTACCGTACGAGAACGAGGACGTCCGTGCCCAAAGAGACAGGACGGCAATAAGCGTACGACGAAGGACTTTCACGCCTAGACGTGAGAAGGACCAACGTAACCAGGCAACAACATCAAACAGGTTGGAGACATTGAGAGACTAAAACCTAGCCTGGCAAAGATACTGTGATTTGAGTGTGTGATAGAGAGCCTTGTATTATATAGTTTGATAGTCTTTAAAGCGTTTTCTTTTCTTTTATAGTGTATAAAGGTTACTTTAGAAAGGGAGCCCGTGTGTTGTGTTTTACCGCATGAATGCGCCCGTCTGAGTCAGTGGCGGTGTATGCGTCTGTTGCGTGAGAGTCCGCTGTGCGTACGACTGTGGGCAAGTCTGCGTGCGTTACAGTGGTGACCCTGTTTTAGCGGTAGGTTAAAGTATCTGCGGGCGATAGCGATTTTAGAGTAGGATTTGTTGATATGTGCATGTTGTGTTAGATTCCCCTCTCCGATTCTAGGGGGTAAGATCCTTTATTTCTATAGTTTTCTGGATCTTACGAGGAGTTAGTTCTTGTTTCTTCCTTTTGTATAGGTAGTATTCTTTTTCCTTGCTCTTCTTTCTATCGTTCTTATTTTTCGTTCCATCTGGACGTCAAAGTAGGTCACTGTTTTCTCCATAGTTTGTTGATTTTGTTGTAAGTTCTCATTTTGAGTTTTGCCGTTGATTTGGTTGTGGTATTTGTTTTTTTTACGTGCTCAAGTTTGGGAAGTTGTAGCAAATATGGAGGTAGACCCGGTAGAGGCTTACATTAAACAGGGTGAACGGTTAGGACTTAAGGATGAGAAACTTTTTGACTACGTAGAGAAATGTAGGGATAGAGAGGATAGGGCAAGAGAGAGAGAAATTCAGAGAGAAGAGAGAGTACTTAAGGAGAAAGAGATAGAAGCTCAGAGAGAAAGGGAAGAGAGAGAAAGAGTACTTAAGAAAGAGGAACTAGAGGTTCAGAAAGCCTTAAAGGTGAAAGAGTTAGAGGTTCAGAGGGTGAGGGACGAGAAAGAATTAGAAATTCGTAGACTTAGAGAGGAGAAAGAGTTGGAAATGCAGATACAGAGGGAGGAGAAAGAGCTAGAAATTCAGAGGGAGAGAGAAGAGAAAGACAGAATACTTAAGAAAGATGAAATGGAGCTAAAGGAGAAAGAATTAGAAGCTCAGAGACAGAGAGAAGAGAAAGAAAGGGTCTTTAGGGAGAAAGAGTTAGAAGTACAGAGAGAGAGAGAAAGAGAAGAGAGAGCATTTCAGAGAGAGAAGGACGAGAGGGAACATGCGTTAAGAGAGAAGGAACTAGAGTATCAGAGAGAAGAAAAGGAGAAAGATAGGGAGGTACAAATGCAGTTAGCTCGAGATGCGGGATCTAGACCAGATAGTGATTCAGTAGGCCGAGGAATACGCAATTTTCCTAAACTGACGATGTTTAAAGAGTCCGTGGACTCTATTGACGCTTTTTTTGTGCCGTTTTGAGTCTCATGCGCAGGCGTTGAGTTGGCCTCCTGCCAACTGGCCCGTTTTGCTTTCATCTGTGCTTGAGGGACAGGCCTTGAGTCTTTACCATAGTTTGACCGTTTCGGGGACCATAGATTACGAGACTTTGAAGGAGTGTCTCTTGCAGAAGTTCCAGTGTAATGCGGAAGGTTTTAGGGAACGCTTGAGAGCTTGTCGGCCAGAGACAGGGGAATCGTTTATGTCGTTTGGCAAACGGTTGTCCCATTTGCTCATACGTTGGGTCGAACTGTCAAAGATCGACCACACGTACGACGCATTGTTCGATCTCATCAGTGTTGGCTGAACAGTTCTTTGGAAGCGTTTCCAAGGATCTAGCGGTATTCTTGATAGAGCGTAACCTCAAAACTACGGACGAGTTGGTACAGCACGCGGAGGCTTTTCGGATGGCGCATCCTACGAAAAACCTCGCGCGTAGGACCGAGACACCGCCAGTCGGGTTGGTCGCTGCTAACACGACTGGGGGTTACCGGGGGGTCAATACTTTACGTGGAGCCCAGCTGGGTAACGGTAGAGGTACTTTGCGTTTTCGACGCGGTGATCGAGGTAACAGCAATGGCGGTGGCGATCCGTACGCACGTGGAGGGACTTCTTTGCGTGGGTATGGTCGTGGTCGTGTTGCGAGTTCGGACACGCAGTGTTTTTCTTGTAGTGGGTACGGGCACTTCAGTCGGAGCTGTCCGTACTACAGTGCAGGCGCGCAGTATGCTGGTTATCAGGAACACGGCCATCTGGCTCATCAAGGTCCTAATAGTCCTGGTATGGTGGAGGGGGCGGTGCAGCCCACTCACGTAGCCAGTTTTGCGGTCCCAGTCGGGGAGGAACCACAGCTGGGCGCAGTGTGTTCAGATGACGGAGGTGGTTGCCTACCGCTGGTAGCCGGGGTTGTAAACGGATGTCTCGTTTCTGTTCTCCGTGACTCCGGTACAACGACCGCGGGGGTCAGGCGTAGCCTTGTTAGACCAGATCAGTTCACAGGCGAGTCACAGAAAGTAGTTTCGTTTGGAGGAAAGAGAAGTTTTTCAGTTAGCTAAGATAGAAGTTGACACGGAGTTTTTCACAGGTGATCTGGTTTCGTGTGTCATCGACGAGCCAGTAGTAGATTTAGTTCTGCGTAACATGAAAGGTGTGCAGCCAGTCATCAGTAGAGTCGGGGCGATTAAGCGAGCTCACGTTCCTCGCGGTGCAGTCCCATCAGTCGCGACGAGAGCTCGAAGTAAGCGTAGTTGGGAACAGAGGGAGCGTGTTATTTCCGTCCAGAAACAGGGAATCGGTCGGCGGGTGTGGCCCAATAGTCGGGTTGGTCTGAGACGGCATACTTCTGTTGCGGACAGAAATGCGGCTCAGCACCCAATATTTAGGTAGATCGGAGACTAGGGTCTCGCGATTGTAGGCAAGTCGGAGACTGGGGTCTCGCGATTGTCGGTAGGTCAGAGACGGGGGTCTCGTGAGTGTGTGTGTGGGCAGTCGTTGGATCGATTTCATTTCTGGAGGTTTTAGCGCGTTAGTTCTGTTTTTGCGTTCGCTGTGCGATCTTAAGTTGTGCGTTGAGGCGTAAGGCTGTAATATTTTTTCTTGTATTCTAGGTAGTAAAAGTTAGTCCTTTCCTGTTTCGGATAATATTACGTCGAGTAGTCTTAAAAAGAAACTCGGTCGTTTTTCCCGAGGAAGGGGGAATTGTGATGAAGCTCTATGCTTGTGCATAGTACTCGCACAATAGGATTAGTACGGTACGGTTTTTGTTAACGGTTTGTTTGTGCTGAAAGTCCGTGGGGCCTGCTGCCCATGTGGAATCTGTAAGACATGGTTAGCACGGGAATTTTTAGTGAGTTCTGTTTAGTGAGTTCTAGGCGGAAGCTGTGACGGTCAGAGGTCTAGTTTGGTTATTGTGGGCTGTCTTGTCGTATGGAACGGTTGTGTTCGAGTTACCTAGCCCGCATTCCCTGACTCTGAAGCCTAGATTTCAGGTATGTTTCTATAAACGTAGTATTGATAGTTGTTTAGTTAAAGACAGTATGCGTGGTAAGATTAATGTGGTTGTATAGCGGTGTTCCGGTTTGGTTTAGTTATAGTATGTTTAGAATTCGGTGAAGTAACCGGTGTTTTTGTATACAGTTGTTTACCGAGTTAGATGACTAAAGGAATACGAAGTGTGTATGTCTAAGCCGCTATGAAGATAGTACGTGGTTGGTTAAGCATAGTCTTTTCCAGGGTATAGAGTAATGTATAGCAAGAGTGTCAGTTAGGCTATAGTCTGTTTCAAGATAGTGACTGATATATGGGGGTGATACGAAGATAGTTTATGAAGCACGTGTGTGTGTGTGTGTGAATGAACGTGTGAGTTATTTGTATCAGCCAGGTTACGTGACGTTTCTCATTGATCCAATATGTTGTGTGTTTAGCAAGTGTTACGTTGGGACTTTTGTTATCTATTTAGAGTTCTTGTAACGAGAGTGGAAAACGGACGCCGAGACGTCGAGTCGCAGGTGGGACCTACGTGAGGTCATCCCTCCAGCTCTTCTAAGAGTGAGTCTGACTGGGAACCAAGACACCCAAGTCCAAGCGAGAACTGAGTGTACCGTACGAGAACGAGGACGTCCGTGCCCAAAGAGACAGGACGGCAATAAGCGTACGACGAAGGACTTTCACGCCTAGACGTGAGAAGGACCAACGTAACCGGGCAACAACATCAAACAGGTTGGAGACATTGAGAGACTAAAACCTAGCCTGGCAAAGATACTGTGATTTGAGTGTGTGATAGAGAGCCTTGTATATATAGTTTGATAGTCTTTAAAGCGTTTTCTTTTCTTTTATAGTGTATAAAGGTTACTTTAGAAAGGGAGCCCGTGTGTTGTGTTTTACCGCATGAATGCGCCCATCTGAGTCAGTGGCGGTGTATGCGTCTGTTGCGTGAGAGTCTGTGCGTACGACTGTGGGCAAGTCTGCGTGCGCTACACTCAGTGACAGCGATTTCCATATGAGGTGGCCGCCACGACTAACGTAATGACGTCAGCTTCCCGAGCACTATTGACGATATCGCTCGGCGAAAAAGACTGCCCAGCGATATCGTCAATAGCAATCAAGGAGTTAACTGACTCATTCGCGGCCAACCGCATCCTGAGATGCGCGACTTATGCCGCGCGCATCCGGATTCGGCTGGCCGCAAATGACGGAGTTAAGCCGGAAGTCTGACTGATTTTTGTTTGCCTGACACGACCGAGTCGGGATAATTTGATGACACAGTTTATCAGTTTGGTATGGAAACCGGCTTCAGAGGACAATTCCGAACTATTCGTCAAGTGTATCATATAGTAACTCCTATGTCACTCACTGCTTCTTTCTGGTGGCCGTCTGTTCAGTGATGACTGACACTACTAAAGTTGATGCTTGCGGAAGAACTTAGTCTGACAGCACAGTCACATTTTTACCAATTCAGTTAAACACGGCGTCCAGAACAACATCACACTGACACGTCGTCCGGCAGAACATCACAACAGATCCTTTCGCGCAATTTTGAAAACAACATACTAGTTTCTGCCATCTCTCGTAATGTCTTCCACTCTTTCATTCAGGCACGAACTTCCACTAACTGACGCCGGCATCGAGGCAACTGTGAAAGTTATGCTCTTCTGGCTTCTTTCAACTTCTCTCTCTCTCTCTCTCTCTCTCTCTCTCTCTCTCTCTCTCTCTCTCTCTCTCTCTCTCTCTCTCTCTCTCTCTCTCTCTCTCTCTCTTCCCCACCCCCTACACACTAAAACATGTGTGTGTGTGTGTGTGTGTGTGTGTGTGTGTGTGTGTGTGTGTGTGCGTGTGTGTGTGCCAAGGGACCGTGTCGAGTTGCTTGACAAAACAGACTGACGGGCACACGGACGTTTTCCGATCATAGGCCCTCGGCTGTGCTCGGAATCGTCTACTTCAACTTCCGGCGGGAAAAAGCAAACAGAGGATACATTTCATACAACCTGGTGGAACTGATCCTAGTTTACTGAGGGCTCAGCCGATAGTCACAACTGATTCAGACCGTCACAAGGATTCAACGCTTTTATGTGTCTCATCTTCAGACGGGAGTCTGAAGAATATTTGAATCAGCCTGTATAGAGTTTATGAGAATCTTTGGACATATATATATATATATATTGGCAAACAAGAACATCCCGTCTGAATATGAGACTTATAAAAGATTAGTAAGAATCCTTTCTAGAGTTCGCATTGAACTATGAAAAGGAGCCATGAGAATCTCTGGACATTTGGTTTTTGCAAACAAGAACATGGCTGGATCTTGATAATGTTTAGGCTTTTCTACGGGCCAGGGGTCATTTGCGCTAGTGAATAGTCCTGCGCCAGCAACTCAGCAAGGTGCTCCCCTACAGCAGAGCACTGAACGGACCTTGCTGAGTGGCTGGCGCTGGACTAAGCTCCGTCATGCAACTGGCACCCAGCTGACTGGCATGTGTCGCCTGCAGCGTACAGTTCGATACTGAGATGGAGCACACACCCACACTCACAGCCACAGGGAATGAAAAATTACTTTCCGTATCCTATGTCTGTGAAAACTTCAGTTAGAGGAGACGCGGGGAACTCAGCCGACTACTGTACCCGGTAAATGCTACCGGTCTTCAAGCGGTGGAAGTGTTTATCCCAACCTCCATTCCAGCTGTGCCTCTCCAACGTATGACGATAGCATGATATCTACAACAGGCATAGATCCTCAAGAACCTCTGAAGGATGCTGGAGCTCACGAGGATCTGTGAGTCGGGCTGGATGCTTGAGGTCTGCTGCATTGTTTTGCGGGGAAGCAGGCTTACAGGGATTTGGTCTGTTAGATGGATGATGCTCGGCTGTTCTGAGTCTTCAAGAGTAGGCAACCACTGGCTCAAATACTTTTTTTCCGGTGAGCAATGCCGGGGTAGTGAAGACATCAACAGACAGAATAATTCTCTGAACCTCTGATTCTCGTGGTATTAGTATTTTAGTGGTAATTTCCGGGCTGTCGAAGACAACCGAATGCCGCAAAACTGAGGAACGTAACAACCGGTACCAAGACGATACCGCGGTTTAGAAAAAAAAAAAAGAAATCAGTTAACACCGAATGCCGCGGATGCGGGGATTCCGGAAAACCCAGCACGGTAAGCAAAAGACCCTAGGGCCGACGTCGGCCGCAGTGAGCCCGCGCACAGCCGAGCGCGGGCTCACTGCGGCCTACGTCGGCCTGAAGACTTCTATTTGCTGGGAAATAGTAAGAATAAGAGTACTTTATTATCTCGGAAAGAGAAATAGTACAAACAAGACATGAAAACATTATAGCATAATTATGAACATTTCTCCCTGCACGTAGTGAAAAATACCGTAGTTTTCACCGTGAATTAACGAAAATCCTATTACGGTAATATTGTGCGAGTATAGTCATCGGCCTGGAAGTCCTCCACCTCTCCGACTTTCGCCCCCCTCGTTGATTTTCAGTGACGCCGATTGTCAGTCACTCAGTGGAAAAACTATGGTCACGCCGGCGATCACTGCCTGTACTGATTTGTGTTACACACTGATGCACTCCGGCCGTTGACGCGAGCTTGAACTACTGACACGGAAAAGGTGCAGAGGCGTGAGATAAAGGCGCAATTTCATGGCAAACGGTATCGCTTTCCAGGGAGGTTTGTTTTTCTTCAGCTTCTGAAAACCGTAAAGTGGTTCCCCTCTGTAAGTTCTGAAGTGTCCGTTGTCTGGCGAGTCGGGAGAAAATAAAGCCATGCCTGTGTCAAACGAGTGTACTGACGCGGCACAGCAAGCGGGCACCGAGACTTGAATCGCCGGCATCACTGACCCAGTGTATGTATTTTTTGTATTTCCTGACATTCACTGGCGAGAAAAACAACAACTAATCACCACCCAATTGCAAGAGGTATAGATCCTCATGAGCCCCCGCAGTTGCGGGTGCTCATGAGGATCTATGCCTTTTGCTAAAATTACTTTGTACCCACTTGATGTCAGTTCCGTTGACGGCTGGGGAGATCTTTGAGGTTAAATTTGCAATGATGATTTCAAAAACATAATCTGCGTCCGCTGGCGGCAGTACTGAACTTAGATGAAAGCTAATGCGTGACGCCTTTACGTGCAAGCAAGGACGGATCTTCCACTATAACCGTTCCCATAATGTATCGTTCCATCAATAAGAGGCACATACAAGTTCAGTCTCATGAGACCCTTCGGTAGCGGAGGTGCTCATGAAATTCTGTGCCTCTTGCAGGCAAAGCTTGGCCTACTAAGCTGGACTGAGGCTGGATTCATTTATTTGGGTGTAAATTTGACACCCCGGACTAGCTGGCGCCAGCGTATGCACTATTGCATTTACATGACTCCGTCAGCGCCGTGTTTTCAACTCAATGACTTAGCCAAGTCACGGACAGAGGCAAACGGAGGAGGGCAGGAACTGACCAACACCGCGGCAACTAGCTGGGCGTACTGAACCGGCTGTCCTGCGTGACGTTCAGGTGAACGATTTCACCGTAGTTACACTGACCAGGAGAAAAAAAAAATGCTCACATCACACTGATCCATTTCAATGACGATTCTTCACTCCGCCGACCATCGTACTGGCTAGTAACAAAGCCGGAATTGCATCACACCAAGTATATTTTAAGACTGATAAACATCCCATAAAAAGAATGACTCGTCTACTGTAAGCCGGAAAGACCTTGAAATGTAGTTGTGACCTGCATTGAGGTTCTACTGATAATATACTTATGCATCCTTTCGTCTTGCGTGGGCCTATGAGGATCTGTAGGCCTAGCTAAGGTGTCTGGCGATTTTGTTTGTTTGTTTGTTTTTTTGTTGTTGCTCATAGCAGACATATTTTTGTGTTAAAAATACTTTGTAATGCTTTTAGGGTGGAACATAACGTTTTACATTACGACCTGCGAGATTGCTTAGGCAGAGCAAATAAGTACGGAATTCACGGGCTAAAACTCACATGATTTACTCGGTCTGAGGAATAAACATGTAAGCTAGTATACGTGCCCTATCTATACGAGCGAGAGGTACGACTGAAAGTGTCTGCTTCGTGCAGATAGACTGACTGCGCTGCCATAGGGACTGACAGGAACTCGTGCATCAAGAGGCTCAGAACGACAAGCGTGGAGATAACTCCACTGGATTTAGCTGGCATGTGTTGCCTCCCATGGAGAACGGCAGAAACAATTCATAACACCCATGTAAATTCGCCGCCTTCCTCAGGGTTCCGGTGTCAGTTGCACGAGTGAGCTTAGATCTGCGCAAGCCACTAAGCAAGGTGCTCCACTGTAGCCCGGGAGCACCTTGCTTAGTGACTTGCGCAGGACTAAGCTCATTGGGGGTCATCATACAACTGAACGCTGCTGTTTGCTCCACACTAGGGGACAGTTGCCCCATGAGCGAGCTTAGTCCTGCACCAGCCACTAAGCATAGCGGCGCACTTTGCTTAGTGGCTGGTGCAGGACTAAGCTCGCTCATGCAACTGGCCCTGCTAGGCGTGTACTTCAGTCAGCACCTTCCGTCTGTGAGTGGCATATATTGCCAAAGTAGGCTCTGCGAATGTAGGAGCTCATGTCATTTGCAAGCAGAGCTAGCAACCATTTATATATTTTTCTAAGACTGAGAGGATCGTTTAGAAAGATGTCTATGGCTCAATTCATGAATTGGCCTTCTTTCGGTGATCCCGGCCTCAGACTCTCTCTGTATCTACGGAGCACCTTTGCTACACGCCTGCTGTGCAGGCTAAGAATGCATCTCCACTGAACAACATCAGGGTGCCTGATAGGTGGGGGCAGGGAATCTGTTTGTCTGTCCAGCGCTGAGTCGTTCCCCTTGGTATGCATACATCTCCAACAAGCATTGACTGCCATGAGCCCAACAGGATGTAGCGAATCAAGATCTATGCCTTTTACTGCGGGTCCAATTTTAACCATTTGGCAGTTGGCAGCGCTGCCGACAGCCAAACATTTGACACACCGAGTACGGTGAAAGTTTGGGTTTTTTTTGTGTTTTTTTTTTTTTAAATAAATTTCGCCGGAGCTTTCATCTGAATTCGCATCACACTTTAGCCTGGAGGCAGATCGACTATGATGATGTAAGGATCATGCCAGAATAGCTTGGTTGATTACTTCGGGGTTAACGTGAGCGGCACCGATCAGTGATAAAAGACAGGTTGTAGGGGGACATAGCTATTGCCTGTGGACTACAACCTGAATACTGATCAAATCCAGGAGCACTGCCACTGTGCCACATTGATTTACCAGGACCTTTCAACGGACATGCTATATAGAGCAAGACCGACTGTTTGCCTGGCAACCAGAATAGCCGTGTTGACACCCATATTATTTCAGTAAGAAACCTAACAAACCGGGAACACACACACACACACACACCACACACACACACACACACACACACACACACACACCACACACACACACGCACACGCGCGCGCGTGCGCACTGTCAATATCAAAACAGTTTCGGTTTTTTTAAGTTCTGTTTTTACTGTTCAATATTTAAACCTAATCACAAAATGTTTCAGTTTACATAATATTAAACAGGCAATATGCACATTTTGGTCTTACAAATTATAGAAAGGTAAACAACACAACTCTATTTTACTGACTTTAAAATACACTTGATCTCAAGTTATCCACATATTCATCCATGCAATTCAAAGATTTTGTTCACGCGTTAGCCTTAGGCTGTCGGTTGTGCTTTTTGTCGCGATGACGACCAAAAAAAAAAAAGCGCTACTGAGGGCCAAAGGCTTAACCAATTACCTGATTAGTGCGTCCCGAATTGTTTTGTATACACACATTTTCTGGACATACTAATCAAGCAAACTTTACTTGAGTCGATCCATTTAGGACGCAGGAAAACATAAAATGCATATGATTATGTCTCAATTTTAGGCCTCATCTTCTTTACGGGGACTGGGGGGGGGGGGGGGGGGGGGAGGGTCGATGCCTATATACTCAAACAACAACAAGAAGACCCTAAACAGACACAAACAACAGAAAATACAAACTAAAAGCGATTCTTATTTCGCATAAAAAATTTCCATCATGTGTTCTTCCTCATTACTTTTCACAAAAGCTCACCGTTTGTATTTGTGTTTGCTAGTCTACTCTTAGCAGATGATTTTATAGATTGGTTGGGGTTACTGGACCGTCTAGCCAGTGAGCAAAGGATCCTCGGGCCATAGTCGGCCGCAGTGGGCCCACGCACAGGTGTGCGCGGGCCCACTGCGGCTGACTACGGTCCGAGGACCTTAGCTTACTGGGTATGTGCAATACATGATATATTACGTGATGAATTTCTGAGACCATTCATTAGTAACTGAAGTACAACCCTACTCACTGGTAGATATGGCTAGAGGAAGCCCTCGCATTTGTAAAAAAAAATATTCCTCATTTGAAGAAATCACAGGCTCAAGATTCGATGACTGTATGCATAATATTGCATCTTTATTTATCTGTGTGTGTGTGTGTGTGTGTGTGTGTGTGTGTGTGTGTGTGTGTGTGTGTGTGTGTGTGTGTGTGTGTTTGTCTTCTTCCTGCCATTGCATTAAGCTGCACGAGATGGCCCAGGGTCGACCCTGACAAATCTAGGGTAGCAGTTCAGCTAACTTGCTTTCGTTTGGAGAGGCGCCGAGTTACTGAATCGCCTGGTCACTCATTTATAACGATCATTCAGTCACCCTGGCCAACCAAGTCTCGCTAGGCTCGATCAGTCATGATGACTCGCTCAAGGCTCGGTATAAGTTGTGATGATGCTCCGAAACTCAACCAGCTGTCAGGACTTCATCAATCGTGATGGTTCAATGATCGATCAGTCTTCAAGGTTCATGACTAGAATCAGATTAACCACTGACAAAGAAATATTGAAAGGAATGCAACCGCAAAAGGCGTAGTTCCTCATGAGCCCGCGCAGTCGCGGGGGCTCATGAGGATCTACGCCTCTTGCTGACACAACTTTGTATCCATGTTCCTTGGACGGTTGGGATTCTTTCGCATTAAAGTAACGAAGACTTCAGAAACACAATATGCGTCAAGTGAAGGGACAAACATGGCGCCTCTCCATATCGGCAGGCTATTGCAAAGGAACTGAAAGAGGTGTTCTCTCAACTCCTAAAACTTGAAGGTGGCCGACGCCAGGTCAGACGGGTTGAGCAGCATGACCCCTTGCAAGGACCTGTGGTTCCTCCCGCAGTCCGTCCTTTTCAAGGGCAGCTTCGTGACCTGCTGCGTCGGCTCCTGCGTGGTAGTGGGCTTGGCGTTCGGATCGGAGCTTTTCTTGGGGTCTGACTGTCCATCTTTGCTTTTTCTTGGGGCAGGCTGCACGCTACTGGAGTCTACACTCCCTGACACTTTGGTTTTGAGGTCCGAGTCCGACAAAGCGCTGGCCACACCGCTGTCCGCGTCGCTATCGTGAGCCGTGGACAGCGAGGACAAGGAGTCGCTGACGTGTGCGACGAAGTGTTGTCCGGCGACGCTTGAAGCGTCGCCGGACAACACTTCGTCGCACAAGTCCTTCGTCGGCGAGCCGTCTCCCGCCATTCGCATCCCTGAGAGCTCCGAGGGAAAGTCACTCTCGGGAGAGTTCTGGCGTCCTGCACGGCTACCTCCCTTAGCAGCACGTGACGTGGTGGCGCTGCACGTACTGACAGACGTGTGACAGTCCTTGTCTGCTGAGACAGCTGCAGTGATGGGGAACGAGACGGTCGCGGAGCTGGACACGGGAGAACAGCACTGTCCCTCAGACGATGTCACGCTCTCGGAGTAGCTGCTCTCACTCCCGAACCCGGAGCTGAGGCCGGAGAGCTGCTCGTGAAGGCGCGGACGCGCATGCGCGTCGCCGCTGCTGCTGAAGACGTCATCACCATCCTCTTCCGGTCCGGACTCTTCGTCCTCGTCTCCTCCTGTAGTGCTGCCCGTGAAGGAGCCAGACATCGGGAAGACCTTTTTCTCTGGTGAACATAAACAACACAATTATTTTGAATATGATGAGCACCAAAGTGTGCGGCGCTGGGAGATGATAGTTAAAGGGTAGTGCCAGATTAGCCTGGCGCCTGGAAAGGGGCCAGGCTAATCTGGCACTACCCTTGAACTATCACCAGCGATCCATTTCACTGAGTCCTAAGGCGCGCCGAAAATACACAGAACATGACACAGACACCAACACATGGGAGATGATAGTTCAAGGGTAGTGTCAGATTAGCTTGTCGCCTGTGAAGGCGCCAGGCTAATCTGGCAATACCCTTGAACTATCATCACCGATCGGCCTTGAACTATCATCACCGATTCACCTAACAGAGTCCTAAAGCGCTCAGAATATTGGCTACTACGTAGTTTACTTAGGAAACCTGGTTTAAAAGGAACCCAACCCT
Organism: Semisulcospira habei; assembly: GCA_036245525.1. Classification (NCBI taxonomy): domain Eukaryota; kingdom Metazoa; phylum Mollusca; class Gastropoda; family Semisulcospiridae; genus Semisulcospira; species Semisulcospira habei. The sequence goes on along the minus strand of BTPG01000002.1, from coordinate 202,089,836 downwards.
CCCATTCCAGAAGAACAAAAACACGAGTCGCTGCCGCAACGACTAAGTTGGACATTCGCAATGATGAGTTTTTATGCCTCGGGGTTGGGGGTCATGCAAAGGTCAGTTTTCCAGGGTAGACTCAAAGTATGTTCGGCGCGCTTCTTTTCTTTGCAATTCTGTGAACAGTTAAAATCCAAAGTTTCTTCCGCTGAGATCTTACCAATGTTGGCATCAGAAATGCTGGATCCCACGCTGTCGCTCTCCGCTCCTACGCCGGGTTCCCTGGGGAACATGAGCAGCAGCTTGTTGCGGCGGGACTCATGGATCTCCTCCGATATGGTCTCCAGGGCGTGCAGGGCGCTGGCGTAGCGGGCCTTGCTGCTAGCGATGGCCTGCTGGAGGTCCCACACGTTCTGCTTCAGTTGCTGCACATCAGAGAAACGCTTGTCCATTAAAGGGCGTTTTAATTATACGTCGTAAGTTAAACTTCGAGAAGTGTCCGAAGTGGACACCGGAGGCTTCGCAGAAGGTACATTAAACAACAGCGGAATTGGCTAGACCTCTGTCAGGCTCATTCAAAGCGCTCCGCATCAACAGATGTGAAAGTGTCTTATAGCGTTGCCGTTGGCAACGCTATACGACACTTCCGCAGCTATTGACGAGTTAATGGTGTAAATGGCACCGATCTCTACTTAAAAAGAGGCATAGATCCTCATGACCTCCTGCGACTGCATGAGACTCTGTGCCGCTTGAAGATGGAAGGGGCTGGCTGAAACAGTTGCTAATTGTTCAACGGCAGTGCCAGATCATCTCTGCCGCCTCTTACAACTGAGATGCAAAGTTACTTTGGCGCCAAACCAAGTCTGGCACTTGCCTTCAGATATCACGACCCCTTGCATATCCCACGGCTATTAGGTACAGTTTCCGTTTCATCTTTTTAAAAAAGCTTTCGAACATTGCCAAAGTCAGCATAAGGTGTTAATATAGACTGACGATACCACTCGACAGAGATGACGCGAAACACCGTGGCTGTGTCTGTTACGGTATCGACAGAGATGACGCGAAACACCGTGGCTGTGTCTGTTACGGTATCGACAGAGATGACGCGAAACACCGTGGCTGTGTCTGTTACGGTATCGACAGAGATGACGCGAAACACCGTGGCTGTGTCTGTTACGGTATCGACAGAGATGACGCGAAACACCGTGGCTGTGTCTGTTACGGTATCGACAGAGATGACGCGAAACGCCGTGGCTGTGTCTGTTACGGTATCGACAGAGATGACGCGAAACACCGTGGCTGTGTCTGTTACGGTATCGACAGAGATGACGCGAAACACCGTGGCTGTGTCTTTTACGGTATCGACAGAGATGACGCGAAACACCGTGGCTGTGTCTTTTACGGAAGTAGCAGTCAAGGGGTTAACAGATTGTATAACCTCTTGCCGCTGGCCTCTTTCACTCGTCGGTGGCGTTTTTTGTCGCCATGATACCGGCTGCAGGAATCATCGCGACGAACACCGCTACCAACATCCAAAGAGTTAATTCGTGTGTCCATAATGCCTAGGCTAGATGTTAACCCCTTCCATGTCACTAGGCGCGTATTTTGTTTCTAACAACTTTTGTTCATTCAACGACCGAAAAGCCACAGCCCTCCAGTGGACGTAGGTACCAAGTGGAGGTCAGCAAGAGGTATAGATCCTCATGAGCCCCCGCATCTGCGGGGGCTCATGAGGATCTATACCTCTTGCAGTTGGGTGGTGTTCAGTTTTTCTCAGTCGGCACTGAAGGAGTTAAACCGCAAACGCTTCCGTGGCATCACTCCTTGACACCGTTTGTTTGGTTTTTATTTGTTGTTTTTTGTTTGTTTGTTTGTTTGCTCATTAATTTTGCTTGCTTGCTTGTTTCCACCAGGCAAATGAATTAAACGCAGGGTGTACAACAGAGTTTAGGACTTACCTGAAGTCTCAGCTCTAGGGCCGCTTTCGTTTCAAAGTACGGCCTAAAAAAAAGAGATAGAAAGAAAACCGTCAAAGTACTTTTTCATCACTATAGAATATCAAGGAACAATCATTACGGCGTAAAGTGCACGGAGTCTGTTTTGTCTCTAAACTCCTGAAATCCCCCCTTCGCCAACCTTTCACTGTTTTCAAAGCTGAAAGATCCCCTACACCAAGAAAAACACTTTGCGTCTATGAATAAAGGTCCGGGGGTGTGCTGAACGGATTAGGCGGTGCTAAATTCAGCCTTGTCATAAGGGGATGAATAGTTCCGCTGAGTGAGAAGGTTTTCTTGAGAGATCAATGTCGAATCGCTGTAGCTTTCATCTGCAGGAGGCATAGATCCTCATGAGCCTCCGCTTTCGATGGGGTTCATGAGGATCTATGCCTCTTGCTGGCTACACAAATCTTTTTAAAGTCTGTGTTCCTCGGAAGCAGGACCGTACTGTTTGCATAAGAGTTCAAGACAACAAGCAATGTCTGGCCAAGATAATATATATACAATGTCTGGTTTCTGCTTTCGTCCTTATTGCCCTAAAAAGTGTGTGTAGATTTCAGGGTCGGCGAAAATCAAAGGATAAGCAACATTGCATATCAAGCGAAACTAAAATGCACGCCATTTAACAAACCGGTTGTGGGTAGCGGATATGTCGAGTTGATTTCCGTAAAACATCACCCGACAAAAAGCGTGCTACAGACAGCAAAAGGGTTAACGGTACACGTACAAAAATGAACTATACAACACTTAACATTAAAAGAAGTACCCAACGGAGAAAGAAACACGCTTAGAAAAGATGGGTACCCGTCTTTTCTAAGCGTGTTTCTTTCTCCGTTGGGTACTTCTTTGCATTTTACACTGGCTTGGCAGTCACCTTTTTGGTCTGGAACACTTAACATTAACCAATTTCACTCAATGCAAACTTCTGTACCAGTGGCAGGAGACGGACCGACCATGATAATACAAGGATAGCGCCAGATTAGCTGGGAGCCCTATGGGGTCAGGCTAATCTGGTACTATCCTTCAGTTATCATGGTCGATCCGTCGCCTGCAGTAGTGCGTCGGGGTTACATAGGTTAATTCGTATCCTGAGAAGGAACTTGCAGTCAACTGTATCGCTTTTTTTTTTTTTTTTAATTTGTAAGCATTTAAAGACGTCATTAGAAGGAAATACGTTTGTTTTCAGATTTTGTGTTAAAACTGAATACAAGTAGTGATTCTTTATGGTATTGTCTGGCCGGATCAGTAGCGAACTGTACATTAATTATGCTCTGCTTGATATTTTTTATTTCGTTCTACGTCGTTATCATCATAACAGAATTCGTCGTTAAATTAATGCTTTTGTTACTGCTGGTTTGCATTGACCGACTTTAACTCATTCTACCCCAGACACACCACATAAAGATAAGGATCGACCATGATAGTTCAAGGGTGATGCCAGAATAGCTTGGCGCCTATGGGCGCCAAGCTATTCTGGCATCACCCTTGAACTATCATGGTCGATCTGTGTCCTGCACTGCAATGCAGTCTTCAGAGGACAAGGGCAACATTTAAGGATTTCGGTGTTGGGGTAGAATGAGTTAAGCCGCACAACAACAATGTATGCACAAGGACTTCAGTTCAGACTGCAAATGCACATGCAAGTAAAAAGTAGCAGCCTTCGGACGGCAGCCAACACTTGACAACCAGAGCTGTGGATGGAAAAGACAGTTGTTTGTAATTGTGTTGCTTTTCGTCAGATAAGACAAATAATTTCCGGCGCTGGCTGCCTCTCAACTGCCACTGTAAAGAACACTCCTGTTACACCCGCCACCACCACCTACAGACATCAGCGGCCACAGCTTCAAATTCGTTGGCTGTCGGTAGCGCTTCAGTTTTTGTCGCGACGATTCCTGCACGGAAGGCGTCATCGCGACAAAAAGCGTTACCGACAGCCAAAGGGTTACAGCGACCTGCTCCACGGAAGAATTTCATTGCGGCCAACATTTGCCAATACAACGGAGTCAGTTTCAATATTGTCTTGCCTCAGCTAAGACCTTCTGCCCTTCTTTTCACAATCCATGTAAGTATGCACGTAACAGCGGTTTTCTCGGTACGAGTCGGTGAAACTCTACTACTTACAAAGGAGAAGACCGTGGCACAGAAAATTATTTCATTTTACGACACTGACTTAAGCTTCAATACCGAATTACGTTAGCCATTTCAGGTGCAGCATTATTGTAAGACACGCTAAGAACTATTATAAAGAAGGTATTGCGAACTATCAACCCTTTATTGCCTGCAGTAGATGCCTTTAACACATTCAAGACGTGCCGGAATTTTGACCTACTGCTGATTTTCGAACAACTTCCATTAACGCTCGTCTCACTCGGCAGGAAGTTATGCAAAGCTTAAAAACTACTTTGCATAAAACAGTTCAAGCCAGCACGATCGTTATTCCTAAGTAAAGAAGAAAATTAGGAAAACGGGGAGACGCCTTCATTAAAACAGCTTCTTGCACCTAAGCGTAAAGTGCCAAGAGCCAAACTAAATACAGAGTTTTACATGAACTTGGCAACATATCATTCTGCCCGCTACACATCACAGCAAGATATGGATCGACCATGATAGTTCAAGGTTGGTGGCAGAATAGGTTGGCACCCATATAGGCGCCAGGCTTTTGCCACCACCCTTGAACTATCATGGTAAATATGTCTCCTGAATTGCAATGCAGTAAAATGTGGGTATTTCGTACCTCGGGCACAATGATGTAACACAGTTCACCCAAAGGCCGCATATCCCATTTAACATCTATGTGCCAGTTCCAAGACATAGAGCGACCATAATAATTCAAGGGTAGTGCCAGATTAGCTTGGCGCCACCAGGCGCCAAGCTAATCTGGCACTACCCTTGAATTATCATGGTCGATCCATCACCTGCTGTAGGGCGTCGAGGCTAAATGGGTTAAACTTGCCAACACGTGAAAAAATAAATCGCGTTGGAAACTGCATGACACAAGCACGAAAACTTTTTGTGTTTGTTGTTTCCTTGAAATGTTAACCCCCAACGTACATGCATCCACCGGTACTGTAAACATAGGCAATGGGGTTAATTACAGCGAAGAAGCTGCTGGAGTGTTCATGTAATAACATGTACCTTGCTTTTGCAATCGATCGCTTGTATTTTTTCTCTAGGTGGTGGATGTGGGCCTCTATCTCAGCGTACACGGCGGCCCGCCTGTGGTGCTCTGCCTCACTCCGGGTCTTCTCTCTCTCGGCTTCCATGACCTGTGTGCAAAATAATCAGCAATGACTGGTGATACACCGTCGTTGTTGACTAGGCTACAATTATATAAGAGAAACAACAACAGAAACGACAACAACAACATAAAACAACAACGTCCAAAATTAAATAAAACAACAACGTCCAAATATTAATAAAAACACTGACCTGCATCAACCCATTAAGCCCCAACGCTCTACAGCAGGAGATAGATCGACCATGATAATTCAAGGATAGTGCCAGATTAGCTTGGCGCCTGGTGGCGCCAAGCTAATCTGGCACTACCCTTGAATTATCATGGTCGATCCGTTTATTACCGTAGGCGGTAGGTGATAGCTCCAAAATTTGAGAAATGCGGCCTAACCGAATCCGACGCAACGCGTTTGGCATTTTCTTTACATATGTTCTAATCTGTTATGGAGATATTACTATTAGCTACATTTAGACTTCTTTTAGTTTTAGAAGAAGAAAAAAAAAAACACTTCTTTATGTGTGGCTAGCGCTGGCAGAATAGTACACATATAAAAGAAAATTACTTAGGGCTGGACAGCGTATTTTTCTGTGAGCTGTCGATTGGATGCCTGATAGGACGGGGCGGGGGATTTAGCCGTTTCACTGTCCATCGCTGAGGTATTCCCCTTGGTATGTGTAAAGGCCCCGCTACACGAGCCCGGTTTTGAGGCCGATTCCCGATCAGCTTTCGAATCGGTAGGTGATCGGGCCGGATTAAAGGTCCTGGTTCAGCAATTAGTCAGTAGAGGACAGCGAAAAAAAAATTCGAAGTCCCTACCTGATACACAAAGTGCAACCCTAACAGAGCCTCGTCAGATGGGATCCCCGAACACTCACGTTACTATAGCTGATGTAGAGTGTCAGACGTCCTTGACGGCTGTCACAGTTCACGCAAACAGGTATACGCCACTCAGCTGCTAAAGGTCACTTCCAGTTGCATCTGTCCGTACACGGTAACATCCACAATTCTCGTGCAACAACGACGAAAGTATCCAACTTTCAGTTGACTTCTGTACCGGGAAACACCGAGCGACTGAGTGACGTCCACAACGTCCAAAAACGGCGCAGGGAATGATGACGGTACGTCAAACATGCTATAGCGTGGTCTTCTCATTTCGTATGTCCTAGCATTTATCCAAAACAATGTTTCCTCGAAAGCGTTTGCAAACAACAAGTCCCTTATGGTAGTCACCATTTTTACCAAGGGAAGCTACTAGATAATGTTGTTGTAGGGGACAGCACTCCCGTGCTAAGCAACGCGGAAATGCCCACCTCAAAACGATTTTATTTTTCACAAAAGCCTGGGAGATCATTTACAGGCGATCATGCAACGATGTGATGTGCATGGATGACTCTGCGACAATATGAAATGAATGAAAACGGTCCATAAATATGCCCCATAAATCCATGGCCAGCAAGAGACATACATTCTCATGAGCCCCTGCAGATGCAGGGGCTCATGAGAATTTATGCCTGTTGCATTTGGAACAGGCTGGCTGAAGGCCTGTTCTGTCTGAACCAAACAGCTGAAATTCAGCTCTCCGGGATTTTGAAAAGCTGAATCAGTTTCTAGGACTGAAGACTGTCCCCCATCTATGTGATTGTGCCTGTTCGTGTGTGTTACACGGACATAAAATTTGATTACATAATAAGAATCTAAGCACTAGGAAATATTTGCTTTGTCGATTACTTCTCATCTTGTTTTTTTTTTGTTGTTGTTGGTTTGATGTTTTTTTTTTTGTATCACAAAAGATAATTACTGTCTGCAAACTTGCTGAGTTCAGTGATAATATTTTCTCCCCAGGCCAACAGCTGTTTATGCACATGCAATGCACCCTGCCCAATGCGTACCTCATGCAAGTGCCTGACAGCAACCAACCATACACCAACTGCAAGCTAAAGGGTGCACAAACAAACGAGAGGCAAGTTTCAAAATAATTAGATACAGGGTTGCAACAAATGGGTCCAGCCTTCGCCATACCAATAATCTATACCTTTTTTTTTTTTTTTAAAAAAGACCATATAATTATTCTTTATGCCCCCGATCCAAAATACTTAAATGTTATCTAATTTTCCCATTTTGGGGGGTTGGGCGAACTCTCCCCCCCCCCCCCACCCCCCATGACTGATTATAGGAGGCAGATGAAAGCAAGCTGGCATCATGCACCCTTTTGGCTGGAGCATTAGGCTTCTTTCATCTCATGCTATGGTTATGAGATACAAAATAAATGTTAGGAAACAGATATATGTAATTGGTATTCTAACCACAATATATTTGATTCATAGTTTATCTATGTTTGCACTGACAGAAAACCATGTGGGATTTGTTTTTGATCACTTCATATAGCAATGTTCTCTATCAGAAAACTGAAATGACTCAACCCGCAAAAATAAATATCAAGGAAATATATCAGTTCACAACAGCAAGAGATATATCTTACTTGATCTTTATTTTGTGACAAAAACATTGTTTTCAAATACACTTCAACATATGGGTTATTTGTTTATGTCTGTACTGAGTAAAACTGTCAAAAATGCCTTTCATTGTGAGGCTTCTCTTATGAGTTCACCAAAATTGTCAAGTACATCAATAAGTGTATACATAAATAAAAGCACAATGACCATGATGATATAGTAAAATACAGTTGATTTTTTAATGAAATGAGTACGTCCATTCTCAACAAGACCAAGTAGTTTATGTATCCTACAGAACCACATAGTCCAGACCAAAATGGTGACTGCAAAGCGTGTGTAATGCAGAGAAGAACTTAACGAAGAAAGAAAGACGCTTCGAAAAGACAGCTACAACACAATTTTAGTCATATTATCTAGTAAACAATTATGTTGTAACTGTCATTTCTAAGCGACTTTCTTTCTTCATAGGGTTCTTCTCTACAGAACAACATACATGTACACACTTTTACTTCCAGCACTATATATAACTGTAATGATACATGAGGCAAAAACACAAACAGAACAGAGGCAACCATTTTAATTATAAAGAAACAATTTCAGTGATGTCATTGAATCATATGCATGGTATATTTTGCTTATGATGCTGTCTTTCAAACTTGGTCTCTGTGTTTTGGTAAGTGGGGGTGAAATGAGGGGGAGGGGGGGGGGGGGAGTATGGAGGGGTGGGGTGAGGTGGGGGGGCAGTTATGAAGTTGAGAAACAGTTTGTATCATGGTGACTGCTCAGTTTACATGTTGGCGCTGCTGCCAGTTCCAGCTGACAAAACACCAGTGCATCCGTGGTGTGTGAAAAGCAAGATTTTCACTGTATGGACACTGACAGTGTCACATTTCACTCGCATGGGTACACATGCAGGCATATTTTTTTTTATATGCTAAATTTTGCTATCCACCAAAATGCTAATATTGCCATGACTCCACAGCAGACAGACAGCCTTCATGGACAGGTCCAACCAGTGAAGAGACAAAAGACTGGCCAGTGTCAAACATGTCACCAAACTGCAGGGGCGTTAGCAGCAACGTTACAGAGAAACTTTGGAACAGAAAAATGCCTGATGCAAGTGCAGAGTGCCCCAATTTGCTCTCAGAAGGCAGCTGCAAGACAAGAAGCAAAGGTCAGTTAGTACATGTAAAGATATACTGCAAACACTGTTCTAGAGGAGTTTACTTGGCTACCAGGTATATGCCAGTATAATCTACTCATCATGAAAACAACCATAAATAGTTTGCACTGCTGCTTGGTAACATGATATTATATGAATATGTTTTCAGGCCAACATAGCCAAATTTTCCCTGGGGGAGACTAAAAGACGCACTCAACCGATGAGCAGCCCCTGGTGACCATATCGTATGTGGGAGTAGAGGTGACACCTCATCAGCGCATCACCAGTGAAGACAATCCGGCCTACTGTTTGTGTGGGAATTGTCTAATAATAATGGACAACAAGAACTACTGAATTTGATCAAGCTGATCGAGTTAACAGAAGAACCAACTTTTCTAAATATTTGTAAGAAGCAGAACAAAGTCAAATTTTGCAGCATCAAAATTTATAGCAGCACATTTGCAAATAAAAATCCCACATTATAATGGCATTCAAAAATTACCAACACTGCATACAGATTTTTTTCAGTTGTGGCATGAGAGCCATATGGGGCCTGGCAACAGAAAACACTGTCGCTCTTGTCAGGTGGCCATAATCAGATGGCGGTTTCCAAGCCCCAATCTAAACTACCTGAGGGCACTATCTGGTTGTGTATGTGTGTGCAACCAACCTCCAAGTCTTTGCTTCTGCTGAAAAACCACATCCACTCGTCGCTCACTCTATCATCTGTACTGCGTAGATACTGTAACAAACTGCAGAGCTTTCCATCAGTGAGGCATTGGGGATACACGGCCACAGAGCATTCCTTTATGAGAAAAAAACAGAATGAAAAGAACATTTTCATTTACATTTAAAATTTACTTTCTGTCATGGGTGTGGAGATTGTTTACATCTGTTTGTACAAGTAGTTGGGACATGAATAAATGGACACATGCATGTAATATGATACTCCATATTGTGCACTCTCTACACAAGAAAGTATTAAAGTTGAATGTAAAAGAAAAGTGTTGGACATTCTTTGTTTTCAATACATTTGGACATTCTTCTTCATAAATCGCATACATGTCTGCTTTCTGCTTTCATTTTCCATCCTTGTCATAACTACATACTGTGAACAGTGCACACGAACAGGAATTCGGCACCCGACTTGCCATAACAAAAACTTAGTTTGCATGGTCAGTATCACAATCCTAAATAGTATATTTATACAAATACATGTACTGTAATGATACTGAAAATGACATGTACAATACTGCACTTGTAACAGAAATTGCACACGTGTGTAACATACTATAAGCATGCATATTTCTGTTCTGCTACCTGGTATGCCACAGAGTGCCTGTTGCTAGTCTTGGTATACTGCTTGCATTCTTGGTGGTTGAACTAAGTCAAGGATGGTAAGTATGTTGTGCATTGTGTAGCCTTCATAGCCAATTGAATTTTTTTTGGGCCATTTCAACCACATAGATACATCCCCTTGACTAACACTCAATGATGAGACTGAAACATATCTAAACTCTAAGTCAAAATAAGTGCGTAAATAAGACATGATACCTTGATTGTGCCTGGCAAGGAAGCTCGTAATGTGTGGTGATGCTTGATAACAGGCTTTATCCATTGTTTCAAGTAGTGTTTAGCCTTTGGCAGCAGCAAAGAAACTGAAAACAGATGGCCAATGAATAGATAAAGCAAAACCTCAAACTGACAAAAGCACAAAAGTGAAAATACACGAGCAGCAGTTTATACTGAGTAGGTTGTTTCGATGACAGAACAGCATCATGTGTTTTTGTTCTGCATACACTCAAGGATATATCCTCCATGTAAACACACAGCTCAACTCAACTTCATGCAATTTGCTTGCCTTTGTGCAACGCATCAAGGTAATGATCCAATAATATACAAATCTATTTGATACTGAAATAAAAGATACATGCATTACAGAGTGGCAAACTGACAGGTAGCTAGCACTAGCTGTTATGAAGACTTGGGAGAAAAAAACACCATGGCACCATGATAATTATGTTTACTGTCAACTTGTAAATATACTTACAGTGTGGAGGAAGCAGTCACATATGTAAATCATAACTTACAGTATTGTGACAGCAATATTTCCATGACACTATATGCTACTTTATGTGTGCTGTGATTGGACTTTTACAAGCAAAAATGATTTTGTGAAATCAAGAAGGTGTACCATACTTCAAAATCAAATGCCACCAAACTGATCATCATTACCTGAAAGTAGCAGGAGATTACAGTAGAACTCTGTCGGTGACAACTTATCGGACAGGTCTTGCTGTCTTCAGAAACTCGATGCCAGTCTGTGCATTCACCAGTTCCATGTCACCTGACCTTGTGGCAGCCCTGCTGTCCAGAACAAAAGCATAAACACAGTAATGGGGAAAATGAAAAAGAAATAAATACACATGTGTGCATGTGGCTTTCTAAAAATGGCTTAGTCACAAAATAGAAGCACATTTGAGTGTTATGATATGGAACAATATAACAATACATATATGATTTACAGTAAGACTTGCAATAGAATATTTTTATATACAAACATAATATTATATTAATTATAAGTTTTTGTCACTCATATTTCTCCTGTTCCTAAGTCTGTGGTTTCAGGAAAAGAAGAGTGCATGCTGAATATGAGAAATACATCATGTATCAGTGGCAACTAAGCCAACTTACAATAGACCACGCTGATTGCGAGTTTCATAATGAATTATGTACATACATGTATTGCTCTATTTCATCACACTGAAATGTGCTGTTTTTGTGAACAAATATGTTTTAGGTTGATCCTAGTTGTATATCGTATCCTTATCTATACCTGTTTATTATATTCTCATCCAGACAATTGCTGATGTTGTTTTTATACGGAGAGCAGCTGTACATTTGTTTTCATTCAGACATGCATCTGAACACTTTGTCTGTGTTCAGACAACTGCAGGCATATTTTGTTTTTTTTTATTCAGACAGCTGTATATTTAATTCTATTCAGACAGCTGTACATTTTGTTCTAAATATAAGCCAGCTGTACACTGTGTCCCAAGCCACACACACACACACACATGTACACACACACACACACACACACACACACACACACACACACACACACACACACACACACACACAAAGTTCACAATTTACCTTGCCATTGCCAATGCGATTATATGTTATGTCTTGTGATGGGATTGGGTGGTGTTCCAAACTGATGCACCTTCACTTTCACTTTGTACTAGCTTCACAAATGTATCCACAGAAATAACACACTGCTTGCTGCTCTGTGAGCTCATTTGGTGTGGCACTGAAAAATAATCAAATGACTGGTATTTGTATAGTTATGTAATACACACAAGGGTTTTGTACTAGAAAACGCTGTGGCGTTATGAAGATATTTACACAAAAACAACCGCCATCAACCCCCAAAACAAATCGCAACTAAGAGTGGAAACTTCTGAATTTACATCAAACCTGAGCTCAGAATATATCACATATTTCATTTATGTATATAACACAAATATGTGTAATAGCAAAGTGCCCAGAAAATATTACAATTATTTATAAAAGAGAGAAAATTTAAAGAACAGTTACAAGCTGTTATGCTGTAGTGACCGAGTAACTACGGAAGAGACGAACAGTGAGGCTAAGATTACCAATCTATTCTTCGTCTTGTTCATCGATGTATTCTGCCAACTTCTCAGCACTGTGGTCTGCAGTTATTTCCTCAGTCATCACTTCCTCCGAAATTATTGTCCTGTACGCCAGAACACACATAACATTACGATCGCTATAGGTCTACCTGTTGTTGACAAGGAAGTGGGCATTAGAGTGGTGTCCCCTGTAATATACATATTTACGAGTAGCTTCCCTTTGTAAACACGACGTCAACTACATTCGGCATGGGTGTTTGTTGTTGTTGGAAATATACTTGCCAACACAAGTAATATTTGTACAAGAAACGTGAAAAGACGACGCCATATCATGTTGGACTTACCGCCACCATTCGCTGGACCATTTTTGGACGTCGGCTCGGCCGTACCTCCCCAGTTGGCAAAAGTGAAAGTTGGATATTCTTCGTAGTTGCACGGGAATTGGATGTTACCATGCACGGACAGATGCAACTGGAAGTGACCTTAGGCAGCTGGGTGGTGTATACCTGTTTGCGTGAACTGTGACAGCCGTCAGGGACGTCTGACACTCTACAGCAGCTATAGTAACGTGCGTGTTCGGGGACCCCATCTAACGGGGCCCTGTCAGGGTTGCACTGACTTTCTGTGTCAGGTAGGGACTTTGACATTTTTTTTTCGCTGTCCTCTACACACTAATTGCTGAACCAGGACCTTTAAAAAACGTGTGCAGTGCCACACTGACATTTCTCGACTTGTCAAGTTTAGCCGACCGGTTTGAACCGAAGATCAAAGTCGTACCTGTTCTGCAAAATGACTGCTAGTTTTGACAGTGATGATGATGTGCTTGCATTATCAGCAGTTTTGGATCATATTCGGGAAGAGGCGTGCGAAACATCAGCGGCAACGGCGGTAGTACTGATCACCGACAACAGGCGTGTTCGGCCATTTGCAACTAACCGTGTTGAAACGACATGCTTTGCGAGACGCGCTCTGATTGGTTGAAGCTTACGATCGGGACGGATTCGGATCGGAAATACAGAGCAGGTTCTAGTCAGCCGATTCCCAGCCGATTGGGACCGGATCGGATAATTGACGTCATCCGATCGCAAACGGATCGGAATCGGCTTCAAAATCGGGGCACAACCGGCCCGTGTGGCGGCTACATAGAGAAGCGACAAGTCAAGTTTATTTGTTGACCCCTTGGGGAAAAGCCAGTCATGCTGCTTTGTGAACGCAAAAAAGTAGTAAGTCCATGTTCGTGAACAGCGAATTTTCACTGTAATACAATGACAACTCTTGCTTTTCACAAAGATTCATTTTTCGTCTTTTGCCTTCACATGGCAGTATAATCAGGCAGTATTTCTGGACATTCAACGTCAGTGAAGTCATAGAAATGTCAATGCCAAAATAATATGTTTTGTGGTTAGGGTGCTACGACTGATCCAACTCACTCGACTTATACGTAAAGTGCATCGCAGACGGTTCTGAATTGTGAGAGTTTCAACTAGTGAACATACAAGCTAAAAATACACCGCTCTCCAGCCACAGCAACTCCGGCAACTGAGTGCATCAGCTCGTTGCCTCTGGCCATCGACTTGCGGCACCAACATGTGCTGGCCTGTGATTTTGGACCTTACGGCTTCAAGCCGTAAGGTCCAAAATCACAGAACAGCACACGATTTCTTACGCTACCCGAATTCCGATGTTCCCTTTTCCCAAGTTGTTTGTTTAGCTATTATTGCTGAATTCAGAGATGCAAGGATTTCTTTGATGCTAAGTGCTTCAGTCACTTTTTTTCCGCTCTGCCGTTCTCTCGGTTTCTGTTTCAACAGATCATTGGAGAATCGGCGTTTGGGTTTAATCCCTTGATTGCCAGTGCCGGGACGCACATTTTGACATCTGTGTTCATTCAAAGGCTAAAAGTCACAGCCTGCCAAGACTGAAATATGAATACAAACTGCTCTCAGCAAGAGGCATAGATCCTCATGAGCCCCCGCAACTGGGGAACCTATGAGGATCTGTCTCTTGTAGTTGTATCGTGTTCGGTATTAACTCATTCTACCCCAGACACCACAGCAAGATAAGGATCGAACATGATGGTTCAAGGGTGATGCCAGAATAGCTTGGCGCCTATGGGCGCCAAGCTATTCTGGCATCACCCTTGAACTATCGTGGTCGATCTGTGTCCTGCTCTGCAATGTAGTCTTAAGAGAACAACGGCAAAATTTGGGGACTTCGGTGTTGGGGTAGAATGAGTTAACTGGCGTTTGAGTTTAAATGTCTCATGATGTCTTACGTATGACAGCCTGGGTTAACCTTTAAGTATCACAAAGACACACTGATTAGCCACATTAAGGGACCACGTGATGAGCAATACAGGAGATCGGTCTATCAGAACATTTCAAGGCTGTGGCCGCCGTGTCAGTAATGCGCCCGGTGTACAGGTCTTATTTTCGGTTTGTTTTCCTTTTGTAGGGGTGTCTCTGTTTACTTGCCAGCCACTCTATTCTTCGTTGCCGGCGGTTTACGTTGTTGTTGTTATTTGTGTTGTACTGTAGTATCCATTTATTTGCCAGATTCCTCGTGCTTTTTATTTTGTTTAAATATTATTTTATTTTGTTAAGATAGGCAGCACCAGTACTGCTGCTTCACGCTACGGATTACAACGGCATGATCCTACATGTGTAGCGAAATAGCATCAAAGAAGTGACAACTCCTGCCGTAATCATTTGAGGTAATGAACTGTGAAGCGTTATGAATTTCTAATGGCAATTATGCTCCTCATAAGAGACATAGATTCTCATGAACCCCTGCAGGGGCTCATGAGAATCTATGCCTCTTGCTAGCAAGCTGCTGACTGTGACACCCTGCAAATCTTCAGATGGAGTATATCTGCCGGATTTAAGCTGAATTTCAAGTCTCCTGGCTTACTGCACACTTGGCTGTGCCAAAGTAACGCCATCTCGCCGTCTTTGAAAACAAGCCGGTTCTGCGTTCCTGCTGTTTACGCTGAGAGGTGAACTGTTGCATTTAGCTGATGTACCTAATGCATTAGATCTTTTCCCCGTCTGAAGTCCAATACCTCTAATCGTTTAACGGAGGGTGGCGGGGGGGGGGGGAGGGAGGCGGGGGAGGGGAGGGGGTGCGGATAGTGGAGGGGTGGGGGTGGGTAAAAAAAGCGTTTGTGTGATAGGTGGGTGGTGAGGTAGCGGCGCAGAAAAAAACCTCACATGAGGATCTATGCCTCTTGCTCAGACCACTTGACTTTGTATCCATGTGCATTTATGTCTGGGGATCTCTGACGTTGAATTGACAATGATTTCACAAACGCAGTCTGCGCGGTCCAAAGACCATGACATTGACGGGGTTACTATGCCAGAGATACTGGTAGATTCTCTGATAATTAAATACACACCCTGACTGTAGCGTGATTGAGCATCTCCTGCCATGCAGCCGACAGAGACGCTGATTGGGAGTCGTCATCCATCAGCCGAAGTTCCGCCAGTGCGATCGTCTCTTTCGCCGCTCTGTACACGCCATTGGCTGTCTGGTACTGGCGGGCCGCCCGCACTGCCTCGCTCTGAGCCTGCAGATTAGTTGAATTTTTTAATTTTTTTTTTTAAAGCCAAAGCCCCACGATTGGTTGAAATTATTCAGAGCTAATTTTGATTGGCTATAGTACCTCATCACCGAGTGTACACTACACAAATAATTAAGAGTAGCTAGCAAACGGTTATATTACGCAGTTTGGATGTTAACCCTGTGAGTGTCGGCAGCGATTTTTCTCAATATAAAACCCATACCGACAGACTAAGGGTTAACAAGCACTAAAACTGGTGTAGCAGAGGAAGGTCGCCAATTACCTCCCCGGGTGGGAATGGGTCGGGGTTCCAACCTTTTGTTTGGGACCCCGAATAAACGAAGGCCAACGCCAGCTCTTACTTACTAGTGGCAGAAAACTGAAATCAAAAATCGGGGAGGCCGGGTACCCCCTTCCCTTTCTAAGATCCGCCCCTGTACAGTTTGACTCTGGTTGCCCAGGGTTTTATTTTCTAGCTATACCTCCTTGGCTTTCTCGCTGAGCTCGAAGTACTGCCGTGCGCGCTGAATACTTTTCTTGATCTTAGCCCCAAGTTCCTCCATTTTCTGTGACGCCGTGGCAAATGTCGACCGGTACTTGGTCCTTGCCTCCTAAACACGATGGACAAAATCAATCAATCAATCAAATCAAATACAAACTTGCAAATAAACACATGCTGGTTCTTGATGTGTAAAACAGGCAAAAGCACAAACATAATTAAACATAGCCGACTTCGCTTCACAGTGAGCAGCGGTCTTCGGGCCGACTTCGGCCCGATGCTCTTTCGCGCACTTGGAACAAGGTCGAGTGTAAAAAAAAAAATTAAAAAATCCGACATAGCGCGGCTAACACTGTTTTCTCTCTCTCTCTCTCTCTCTCTCTCTCTCTCTCTCTCTCTCTCTCTCTCTCTCTCTCTCTCTCTCTCTCTCTCTCTCTCTCTCGATTTCCGCATCGAAACTAAAGTTTCCTCCTGAACTGCGGAATCCGTAGAAAAGCCTGAAAAAAAAAAAAATTAACTCACGTTCAGCTCATTTTCCAGCCGGTTGACGTCCATACTGGCCTGATTCAAGATGTCTAGCTCCTCCTGAAAAAAATTACAGAAAACAACCACGAATCAGTTATGACGTCAGGTAAACAGTGACCCGCAGTATGGAAGCTGCTGACCGTTACTGCTCGGCGGAAAACAGACGCGTACACGCCTTGTCTTCCGAGCGGTATCGCCGGTCAGTAGCAGTCCAGGGCTCCGTTGCATGAGTGCGTTAGTAGTGTTGCTCCAGCCACTAAGCTCACTCATGCAACGGAGCCCAGGGGTTAAGCTCTAAGCTCTAATCGCAGAGCCGATTGAGTTGGGGACGGCTGTCCTTTCAAGTGTAGGTCACATGCTAGTTCAAGGGTTGGCCGGATCACTCAAGGGCTGTCACTGCCAGAGTAGCTCAGAGCGTCGCTGGCCAAGATCTGATAGCGGGCCTTAGTAGAACTGCATCATGTGCGCTCGTCTGTGATTTTAGGCCTTCCGATTTTCAGCCATAAGGTCCAACATCACAAACCAGCACATAATAATGTTATGTTTGCGCAAAATGACATAAAAACAAACAGGCCGCTCAACACCTCAACAGCCGAGAAAAATGCAAACACCACCCAGCTGCAAGAGACACAAATACTTATGAGCCGGCCCTGCAGCCGCGGGGGTTCACTACATGAGGATTTATATTTTTGTTAACACTTTGGCTGTCGTAAGCGGTTCTTGTAGCGGTAATTTCTGCTGGAATCAACGACAAAAGGCGCTACCGACAGCCAAACGGTTTAGGTTCTGTGTTCAGTCTTCATGCCTATTTTGGGTCACATTTACAATTTTGTTTTCAGGCGAATGTCGGTCAGTGTGTAGTGGTTTCACTGTGAGTCAAACGCGCAATTCGTCAGTGATCACTGCATGCAGCAAAAGGGTTAACTGCCAGGAAAATGTCGGTTACTATTAACAATGCAGCAGACTGTGGCTTTGGTATCGAGTACTGAACCGACGACGGATGAGACCTATGATAACCACAATAAAGAACAAGTCGGTTGCTACCGTAGCCGTATGGGCCGTGTATGAATTGCTGACCGAATTATTAGACAGTACGGCCTGTTTTCAACAACCATCTCAAATAGTACGGGCCGACATCGACATGAGTTAGCCGTGCGCGGGCTAACTCATGCCGACGCCGGCCTGTAACTGAAACCACCCGTCATTAAAACATCCTCACCACGAGGAAAGGTGAGAAATATGCATCATTCATCAACCTGATTGTCTTTAATGACAGGTGACCTCTCACAGCGTGGTCACTCAAAACAGGTTTCGGCTGTAGTCACATTTGCAAAGCGCATCACTGAGTAAGACCATCGGGCCGACGTCGGTCCGATGGCCTTTGCGCACTGGGTTTAGTTCCGGGCCGCCACACTGAGGCGCAGCTTGACCTTCAACCTCACTTGACCGCAAAATCAGTGGTCATGCCTTTCACTGTCAGAGCCAAACAACAGTTCTCATAACAGAATCACAATCGCCGTTTCGTCAAGACTCAATTGAAGCACAGTCGGCTTGCAAGCGGCAGTGTTTCAACTTAGTCAGCCTATTGCGGGCGGACCGGCAGAACTTGTAATCGCACACGAATCCGATCATAACAAAATGCGGCGGCCTCGGCACTAAAGTTCAAATTATACACTATGATAAATCAATGACACTATTGAAAAGTCAAAGAGAGTGTCTATTAGTGCAGCTGGACAATGGCCCGGAATTGTGTACTACTGAAGTTAGAACGGCAACTTCAGTGAACTCACGGTGACGATGCGGTCATTGAGTCACAAGGGGAAGGAACTGCACATTGCAAAGTCTACTGAAACCCAGTTTAGCTCCCTCTACTTTGTACGTACATCCGAGAGCATAGAGGCTACGCGAAGAGATGTATATACTCATGCATACTTTGGCTTGTAAGCGAAATAACGTGGCGGTTTAGGCTTATTCTGCGGCAAATGCCAGCTAAAGTCGATTTTGGAGAAGAACGAGATTTCAGTTCATTCAGTCACACGCCGCTGCGGAAAACTGACTGACCTAGCTTTTCTCAAAATGGAAATACTGGTTTTTGCCATGAAACCACATCAAGCTATAACAACGCGCTTTATGACAATGTGACAACTGTCACTGACAAAGCTCGTGGAGATTCCACCGGGCAGTTTGTGGCAATCAAACATTTTTTGGGTCACAAAATACGTAGAGACCCCGTCGAGACAAATCTGTTACTGACACTGTCACTTCATGAGTAAGCTCTCCACTGACAACATAGGCCTACGTAACACTAAAGCCGCAAGCCGGTCGATGTCTCGGGCAATGACTTCCTTGTGTGGTGTTACATTCAGTCAGCAAAACCTAAAGTGACAAAACCGCAGGCTACTGCTGTGACCCACTTTCAAATGTCCGGAATCATGCCGGTTTTACAGTCGTCCCTATCGGCCGTTGCGTAAATCAGGGAGTAATTTACACCCTGATTTATGCAATGGGTAGGGATGGGGACTGAACGGGAAGTACACTAATGGCGTGATGCAGTCAGTGCAGCGTAGTGTACTGTTACTTTCTGTGTGTGTTTATAAGCCATTAAATATCTCCCCCCACCCCAAATTCTTTAAAGAGCTTTAACAAAGTCCCTTTTATGTCGAAAGGTGAGAGTCGCACGCGCTTCTCTCCACCTTGCACCCCCCCCCCTTCCCGACCCCGCCGCCTCCCCCCCCCCCCGCCCCCCGACTCCCCCCCCCCCCCCTTCCCCCGACTCCCCCCCCCCTCCCCCCGCCGCTTTTCGATTTTTCGGCCCCTGGAAGCAAGGTCAAGCGTCGGAGAGGCCTTTTCTATCAGGTTGAAGGTCCCAAACAAAAAGTTGGAATCCCCCCCCCTCGAGGTAACTGATCCGCCCCTGAGACGGTTCTGCCGGGAGACAGTTCGACCATGGAATTTCGAGGCCAGGCTATTCTAACATCACTCTTGAAATATCATGGTCGACCCATACCCTATCATACTGTCAGGGCTTTATGAGTTAACTCACTGAAGACGTGCAGCCACGTATCTGTATACTGCACGTCATCAGTAAGTTAACCCCTTGCCTCCCACTGTACGTACATTTTGTTCTGGAATCAGTCTTTGTTCATTAACGATCAAAAGCCAAAACCGTCCAAGAAGTATGGATACAAATTGATCTCAGCAAGAGGCAAAGATCCTCATGTGCCTCCGCGGGGGCTCATAATTTGAAGGCCCTACGTCAGTTGCAGCTGGATCGTGTTCCCGTTTTCTCGGTAGTGAAAGGGTTAAACCCTTCACTGGGCGGCGTTGGATCGCCAAGCTGCGTTTGTGAAATCTTTGTAGATTCAATGCCCAGGGAACTAAAGATTAACTCATTCTACCCCAACACCGAAATCCCCAAATTTTGCCGTTGTCCTCTGAAGACTGCCTTTGCATTGCAGGACACAGATCGACCATGATAGTTCAAGGTGATGCCAGAATAGCTTGGCGCCATAGGCGCCAGCTATTTGGCACACCTTGAACTACATGGTGACAATCTGCTGCGGTGTGTCTGGGTTAGAATGAGTTAAGGAGACGTGTATACGCACTACATATGGGGCTGGGCCGACAGGAAGGCATGAGGCCTCATGAGCCCCCATACCACTTACCACTTAGCAGTTATTGGTTTGTATTCACTTTTTAACTTGACGTCAATTTAAGGAAACATTGACGCAGACTGTGTTTCTGAAATCTTTGTTAATTCAACGCAAGAGCCTCAGCCTTGCAAGCGAACATGGATACAAAAAGTGTCAGCAAGAGGCATAGTTCCTCATGAGCCCCCGCAACTACGGGGGCTGATGAGGATCTATACCCTTTGCAGTTGGGTTGTGCTCGAATTTTCTCAGCAGCGAATGGCTTAATTATGAATCAGAGACTAAAGACAGTGACCCCTGCCTTTGACCCCTGTCAATGAACAGGGAAGTGGCAATGAATGTGAAAGCCTTTCAACGACGCAAGTTGTGTGTGAACCTGTATCAAGTGTCGAGTGGAGTCTGCGCTAATGAGTGGAGCCTTATCACTGCCTGAATCTGACCAGAATGTAACGTTACAAAAAGAAATATGTCACAACTGATGTAGGCGGCATGTAACAAGTCAGTGTAAGCGAGTGTGCATAATTGTATGTCTGACAGTGTGCACATCAAACAAACAAATACAAATAACTGAATAAAATAAATAACGGGGAAAAGGCATAAGTGCGGCGCGGCGCTGGCATAAGGAAAAGACACACGCTCATATGACCAACCCGGCGGCACCCACGCATTTAACTCATTCTATCCCAGACACACCACAGGAAGATAAGGATCGACCATGACAGTTCAAGGGTGATGACAGAATAGCTTGGCGCCGCCTATGGGCGCCAAGCTATTCTGGCATCACCCTTGAACTGTCATGGTCAATATGTGACCTGCAGTGCAATGCAGTCTTCAGAGGACGACGGCAAAATTCTGGGATTTCGGTGTTGTGGGATAGAATGAGTTAAAGCAAACATCGCGTTTCTACGAGGCCGCTAAAATGTGTACACTGAACCTCGTTGCGTATCCAAATGTTACAATATTACACTGGTTTCTATGATAAACACTTAACCCTTTTAGCCCCAAGGTCCCATTGGACGTGTTGCCTAACGACTATATACCAGTCATGTAGGAGTTGTACTGTAATCACTATTCTCTTAAAGCGACCTTTTCCAGGAAGCGACCTTCTCTGCGCAAATGCTCCGAGTGCTAAAAATTCACCAATAATTAACGGGGTCTCAATGTCTCTGCTGCCTTATCTAAGACTAAGACTTTCCTACCCATCTTTTAATAAGCCTTTTTATTTTTCAAACGTTCCTTAACTTTTTGCGATAAACTTAGTTCAGACTATTAAGATTTTTGTTGTCTAAAATCACCAAGTTATGAACAGACGTAAACTCAGTACAAGGCATTCACTCATTCACACGCATGCACGTAAGCACGCACACACACACACACACACACACACACACACACACACACACACACACACACACACACGCGCGCGCGCGCGCGCGCGCGCACACACACACACACACACACACACACACACACACACACACACAAACACAAACACAAACACACAAAGTTAAAGAAGTGAAGACAAGATTTCAGATGACAGGAAAAAGAGAGGAAAAACTCTCAATCTGTAGCTCTAAGCCTCTCAAGTCCGCATATCCTTTTTCACTAATACTCACTCGGCTTGGCTATTTTATGCCACTCTTGAACCATCTCGATGGTAGATTTGCATGCACTTCCAGCAGTATTGCCCTAGTACGCAAAGACCTTCGGGCCTACGTCGGCCGCAGTGGGCCCGCGCACGACAGTGCGCGGGCCCACTGCGGCCGACGTAGGCCCGATGGTCTTTTGCGAGAGTAGGGCTGACTGACAAAAAAAGTTCTCTGTCTCTGAAGACAAGATTTCAGATGACAAGAAAAAGAGAGGAAAAACTCTCAAGCTGTAGCTCTAAGCCTCTCAAGTCCGCATATCCTTTATCACTTTCACAGCGAAAAGGTTCAATATTTACAAATGTCCTTTAAAAGATGGCCGTAGATGCGTCGACCGTTATACGGCAGAACAGGCGCCCCTTCAATCGGCGAGTGAATCAGGCACTCTTCTCGAACTACCTAACAATTAAGCCATAAAGACGAAATTCAGCAAAAACTGATTTGCCTAAAAATGAAAGTTGGCGGTCGAGCTCTGAACACTACACATCAACACTTCAGAGGCAAAACTAGATTTCAATAGTTCAAGAATACTGCCAGAATACACTGTGCACTTTCTCATAAAAAGAGTTAGCAGCCATCACATCCCGAGGACATGCCGCACTTCTTCTCGTCCTCGGGACGTGATGTATATTAACTCCGGAACGACCCAACCAGAATTTTTTTAATTTTCAAAATAGTGAGTTATTTTATCTGAATGAGTAATTATTTTAAAAAAAGTCTAAACGTTTCACTTAAAGGACAGTATTTCAAAGGTAGTGACAGAATAGCTTGGCGCCTACAGGCGCCCATCTGTTCTGACACTACCCTTGAAATATTTAGGGTGAGACTGTCCGTCTTCTGCTTTGTGTGCTACTGAGTGTGTGTGTGTGTGTGTGTGTGTGTGTGTGTGTGTGTGTGTGTGTGTGTGTGTGTGTGTGTGTGTGTGTGTGTGTGTGCGCGCGCGCGCGCGCATGACTTGTGTGCGCGTCTGTGAAAAACTGGTGACTTTGTGATATTGTCTTGCGTGTGCTGTAATTTTGTTATTATTAATTCAATTGGATGTAACGTTAGTCAACTAGGAAGAGCTTAGAGCTCTTTTTTGAGGTTAGGCGCTATATGAACAGTAGTCGAATCATCTCAGGCCAGCTCAGCCGGGAGTGAAACGTTTGTTCATCAGAGCAGGAATGTCGGCCCACGTGTCCTGTTTGTGACCAGTGCCCTTTACTCGAGCGAACTTGACGAGGGGGATTTCCTTCTTGACACTCGGGCTATGTGTGTTTTAAGGCTCACATACCAACATGTACAGGAGAAAACCCTTTGAGCTTTGCGTTTTCTTCTGAGCGGGGCTATTGCAACTGGACATGCCGTGTACAGACAACCTCGCCTATAACAAGGTCGGCCGGATATAACAAAAGTCGGATAAACACAACACTTTTTCATAGCTCTATACAAATTACTTCGCTTATAACAAACTTCGGTTATAAAAACGAGCACATTTGAGCCTCCAGGCGATTTGTTACATCAGAGGTATGCATTCGAGGCGTGTCGCATCCGGATACGCGGCGGACAGCCGCGTATCCGGATGCTGCACGTCTCGAATGAGTTAATTGGATGCACAATAGCTACACCACTAAAACGGTACACTGCGTCTTATTATAGACATTCCTAAAGTTGGGCCAAATATACGCTGAAAGCTATACACGTCAGGTTCAAGTCAAGAACATAGATCGAGAATATGGCGTTAACTCATTCAGCCCTGACACACCTCAGCAAGACATGGATCGAGCATGATAGTTCAAGGGTGGTGCCATTGGCACCCATAGGCGCAAAGCTATTCTGGCACCACCCTTGAACTATCATGCTCGATCTGTCTCTATAATTGTAATACAGTCCTTCAGAGGGTAACTTCAAAACTGATACTGTAGGGGATGTCGGTCCTCGGGCAGAATCTGTTAAGCTATTATGGTACTACCTTCAACCATCATGGTCCATCTGTCTCCTTTTATATCGTTAACTTAAAAGCACAGCAAAATCATCAAATCACGCTGAAAGAAGGAAAGTAAGATTTGATGTCAAATTAATCGTTCGTCTGGCCTGGCCTCTGCAAATAAAGCATAAATCAACAGCAACTCTTTTTTTTTTTTGTTTGTTTTGTTTAACTCATTCTACCCCAGACACACCACAGCAAGATAAGGATCGACCATGCTAGTTCAAGGGTGATGCCAGAATCGCTTGGCGCCTATGGGCGCCAAGCTATTCTGGCATCACCCTTGAACTATCATGGTCGATCTGTGTCCTGCACTGCAATGCAGTCTTCAGAGGACAACGGCAAAATTTGGGGATTTCGGTGATGGGGTAGAATGAGTTAAGTAACGTATGACCTCGGAGGTCAATGCTAAGTGTCTAAGCGGATTTGCTGGCTTCAGTTGCGGTGATAGATTGTGTCGTCGGCAGAGTCGATTTGGCTTTCGACCTCTTGACCGGCTCAATTCAGGATTAGCGGGGCACGACTGAGTGAGTATTAGGCTGCTTCAGAGCCTCTCCCCCATCAAGCAAAAGGCCCTAGGGCTGACGTTGGCGATAGTTTGCCTGCGGCCGACATCGGCCGGAGGACCTTTTGCTCATGAGATCTCTGGTTGGTGCTAAGACGGATTTAGCATAATCGTCCACTGGCACTCGGACAGCCGAGGAGACACAAAATAGGGGAGGTGGGGGGGGGGGGGGCAAGGGGGGGGGGCGATCGAATATTTTTCTGCAGGGAGTTTTGTGCCCTTGACTTTCTCCGCGCGCTTGGCCGCATGCAGCAAAGCCAAGGGGTGCGGCGGTAGGGGGGGGGGGGGAGCATGTAGAAAGACTAGGGGAGGCGGAGGAGGGGGGGGGGGCGCGCCAACTCAGATTGTCAGTGGAAAAAAACAGTATGAAAGTCTCAGTACAAAACAAAAGAAAAGGATTATTGCTGGGCATTAACAATCAAGCCATTGTTCTTCCTCCTACTGCGTGACAGGCCACCTAAGTAACGAAGACAAAGACCTGTCAGAGGGAGGGGTGACCACTTACCATTTGTCAGTCTTTTGGCGGTGGCCCAAACTGGTTGTCGGGTCATCCTCGATTTGCTACCGCTGACACTGAAGCGGTAGCGAATCGAATGGGACCCGACAAGCAGTGTGGTGGTGGCCTTGCATCCATCCTTTGGACTGAACCTGTAAACAGTCAGCAGTAGTTATGGCATTTACTAGGCAGCGCAAGGACGAATTTGTAACCTTGCATACAAGGCAGTAGCTGTCCGGTATTCTCCAGGTCAAAGAAGGTGACCGCCAAGCGCGTAAACTGCAAAGAAAGCCCCAACAAAGAAAGAAACACACTTAAAAGGACAAGTACAACAATTTATAAAATTTTTGGGATAACACTTTTTTTTTTTTCAAAAACAAGTAACGATGCACTATTTATTTTCAAGTGCAGTGTGTATACATTATTGAGGCAGAAAAAAAGAAAGTAAAGTAGTGGCTATTTTTTTTTGTGCGTTGTTGTTGGTATGTCCATTTTGGAAACAAACTGTTATAACCCGAAAAATGTGTGTGCTGCATCATGTTGTAGCTGTCCTTTCCAAGAGTGCTTCCTTGCTTTTTTTATTTGCTTTTTATTGTATTCTCCGCACACTGAGCCCTACAGTCGAAATTTCCACATCTTTGTTGTCTTGTGTAGATTATGATCATTATATAGTTTAGAGGATATTATAATGGTGGTGTCAGCATAGCTTGGCTATTCTGTGCCACTCTTGAACCATCTCGATGGTAGATTTGCATGCACTTACTGCAGTATTGCCCCAGTACGCAAAGACCATCACAATGCGCGGGCCCACTGCGTCCGACTTCGGCCCGATGGCCTTTTGAGTGTTGGGGGAAGGCTGACTGACAAAAACGTTCTGTGCATATACTGCACACGTGCTGGACTAGTGTCTTTAGCCTGCACTAACCTCTTCACTGACTGCGGCCTTGAATTGTGATCTGCTGAAATCATGGCAAAGTCAAAGCCCAATAACTCTATCCGCCCAGCGAGGAACACGGATGTAAAATTGAGCCCGCAGGAGGCTTAGATCCTCATGAGCCCCGAGCGCCTGTTAGGGCTAATGATGATCAGTCTCGCAGTTGCGTGGTGTTCGTTTTTGCTATGTAACAAACATGTTGCCTTCTCAAATCGCCAACGCGTGACTCCTCCGGTCATGAAAACAATTACAGTGGGCCCTTTCAAGGCATAAGTATATAATTTATTGGCAATATTGCTTTGTGAAAAGACAGCAATCTCTGAAGCGCAAAAACCAGTATCTGCACGACAGACTAGCAATTAATCATCCTTCGTGTTCGACACCTGGTGTTTGACAGGGCCTCTACACAATTACGGCTTGAGTCACGATCATGCACTTAGTTTACCGTCCACCGATTTCAAAAGAAAATTGCTTGTGAGAGGCGGATATCCGTGACAGAAGTGTATACTAATGGTTAAATTCTGACATAGTGACACTGAGGCAAGAAAAACAAGATATAAAAATGGTCCTCCGCCTCATGCGGTCTTAACCCTTTGGCTGTCGGTAGCGCTTTTTGTCGCGATGATTCCTGTCGGAATCATCGCGACGAAAAGCGCTACCGATAGCCAAAGGGTTACTGAAATGAGTGCAGGTGGGCTGGCGGAAAACGTCGACATGTGTCTGAGTAAGGCTGACTGAGTTGGCATACCTCGCCCTCTCCAGGGTGTGAATGTATACAGGGCATAGGTACACAGGGTATTTGCACACTGTCCATTCATGCGGCTGATGTGTATACTAGTAATGTACACAGACCTAAAGAAAAACTGTAGAAATGTACCCAAAGAATACGAAATCGCAGAAATCCTCAAGCGACTGACTTCAGTGGCATTCTGGCAAACCCTAAATACAAAACATTCTAGTTGTGCAGTAGTTTTAGAATGTTTAACTTTATTAAAGTCATGTTAAAGATCCTAATGAACAGGCTGAAGCCACAGGCAGAGGAAATCATAGCTGAGGAACAGGCAGGCTTCAGACCAGGGCGTAGCACAACTGAGCAGATCTTCAACCTGAGAGTTATATGTGAGAGGTACCTCCAGCACCAACAAGACCTCTATCATGTCTTTGTGGGTTTTAAGAAAGCGTTTGACAGGGTGTGGCATGCAGCCCTTTGGTCCACCATGAAGCTATACAACATAAATGCCAACCTGATCAAAGTCATAGCAAACCTTTACAACAAGGCCACTAGCGCAGTCTGCTTCAACGGCAAAATAGAGAACTGGTTTAGGACTACAGTCGGAGTCAGACAAGGCTGCTTGCTCTCACCTACTCTTTTTAACATCTTCCTGGAAAGAATCATGACAGACGCTCTAAAAGATCATGAAGGAACTGTCAGTATTGGAGGCAGAACAATCACGAACTTGTGCTTTGCGGACGACATTGATGGCCTTGCAGGAACAGAGAAGGAGCTAGCTCAGCTGGTGGAAAAGCTGGACAGTACAGCCATTGCGTATGGGATGGAAATCAGTGCAGAGAAGACCAAACTGATGACAAATAACACCAGTGGCATTGGCACTGACGTCATAATTGGAAGCCAAAAACTAGAAACAGTTAATAAATTCAAATACTTAGGAGCCATTGTGAGAGATGAGGGATCAAAACCAGAAATACTGTCCACGATTGCGCAGACAACAACAGCACTGACAAGATTGAAGACCATATGGAAGGACAGAAAAATCACGCTCTGCTCCAAGATCAGACTGATGCGCTCCTTAGTCATCTCAGTGTTCTTGTATGCCTGCGAGTCATGGACCCTCACAGCAGACCTTGAAAGGAGGATACAAGTCACTGAAATGAGGTGTTTTCGAAGGCTGCTAGGCATTTCATACAGAGATCACATCACGAACGAGGAAGTGGGAAGCAGAATCAGGCAAGCCATCGGGCCCTATGAAGACCTATTAGCCATTGTGAAAAAAACGCAAACTGAAGTGGTATGGGCATGTCACGCGTTCAGCAGGGCTTGCCAAAACAATCCTGCAAGGCACTGTGCAAGGAGGACGAAGGAGAGGAAGACAGAGGAAAAGATGGGAGGACAATATCTCAGAGTGGGCAGGACTGAGGCTGGGTGATACGCTAAGAATGGCAGAGAACAGAGAGGAATGGAGGGAGCTGGTTGCCAAGTCATCAGTGGTGCCCAAACGGTCGGCAAGACTACGGGAGAGAGTTAGACAGACAGACAGACAGACAGGCAGGCAGGCAGACAGACAGACAGACAGACAGACAGACAGACAGACAGGCAGGCAGGCAGGCAGGCAGACAGACAGACAGACAGATAGAACAGACAGACAGACAGACAGACAGATAGACAGATAGATAGATAGATAGATAGATAGATAGATAGATAGATAGATAGATAGATAGATAGATAGATAGATAGAAAGAACTTTATTTGGCAGTCATATTCCTTTTTATTCACCTCGGCACGAAAGGACTAATGTGCAAAAATGTGAACATAGGAGCAGTGTACAAAAACACACAGGATAGGGCGAGCCGGGTATATCAATAAGAAGTTTTACTCCTACTGCCTAAACCAGGGCGACCCAGGGTTTTCTGTCCACCTTCGTGACTAAACCAGTTGGTGATTATTTTAACAGTAAGTATACATAGACAACTGAACAGATAGTGCCAGTGTGCAAAAAGCCTGCAGCCGTGCACAGACCAGGTCGACCCGAAGCAAGTGCAAGTGCAATTTTTTACAGGGACTAAGACTTCCAGCTATCGCTGATTTCGTCTGAGGGGGGATGGGCCAGGGGAGGGGGGGGGGAGGGGGCCTGTCTTGCTGACTGTCTGTCGCCCCGTCGCGCAGTGGCTGATGGTGTTGCCAGGGCCGGGTGGTTGGTGGTGGAGGAGGCGGGTGGTGAGGCCGGGGGACCGTTGCTTTAGTGCCAGGCTGGAGGGTGTTGACAGGCCAGCCACTCTAAAAGTTCTTGTACGAGTGGTGGCGGGGGTGGTGGTGGCCGGCGAAACCGTGGCTGGTGGAGGCAAGGTGCGGGGATTCGGGGTGGTGGAGGTGGTGGCCAGTGGATTCTGGGTCTTGGTGCTTGGCGTTGGAATGGGCGGGCTGGGTGGCGATGTGGTGGTGGTAGACGGAGGTGGGGTGGTGGTGTGGGAAGTAGTGCCGGGCGTTGCTGTGTCCTGAATCTCTTTGGTGGGCGGTGGCGTTGGTGGGTTGTAGTTTGTTGTCTCTTGGCCGGTGGTTGAGGGTTGTGATTCTTGTTCTCTTCATCGGGGGTCGTGGTGGCCGTGTTGGTGGTGTCAGTCTGCCCTGGCCTTCTGTTGCCTTGGTAGGTCAGTGTTGCATCCCCTCTCATGGGTTGCTGGTGGTGTCGTGAGGCGCTCTCGGTCATTGGTCGCTGTGGTGGTTGCGGTTTCGGTATCTTTGTTTGCTGTGGTTACTGTCGCTTGGCAGTTGCTGTCTTGTTGTGTTTTGACTGCTTGGCTTCCGCTGTTCGTAGTTTTGGGTGGACAGAGATCGGCGAGTTCTCCAGTGTCTATTAGCCATCGTGTGGCGACGAGTGCTCGGTGGTACTCGTCCCCCTTCACTGCGTCGATGACTGGTATTGCTGACTGTAGCAACAGTACCAGGTCGATGACGTCCATTTTCTTGAGACGAATCTTCTTCTCTCTCTTGGTCCACGCCCGTTTCTTTAGTAGGTGTTCAGGGATGTGGACTGACCCTGGGGAGGGTGGGGAGACAGACTCTGTGGAATTCGTCGTGTCTTCGGATTCTGGTGGCGGTAGGGTCTCTGGTAGGCAGGCAGTCTCTTGTGCGGCTGGCTGCTGGTTGAGCTCTTGTGTTGGGGGCTCTTTGGCGGGGGCTGTCTCCTCTTCTTCTTCGTGTTGGTATTGTTGCATGCTGAGTGAGTTGAGTTCATTTTGGAAGAGTTGTCTTAATTCCGGCGGTGATGTTTCTTCTTCGGGGGCTGCGGCATGGTTCAACTGGCTCAAGCTTCTCCGCATGAGCTCGTCGAACTTGGGAAACAGCCCCCTCGGCGGTATCGGCATTCCTTGAAGTGCCAGGCGTTTGAAAGGTGTCACCTGTCGTGGTGGGTGAGCTGTTTGCTGCGGGGGCGGGAGCCCCCACGTTGGTTGTTCCCTTGGCTGAATTGGTTGCGGCGCCTGGGGGGGAGGGGGTGAATCCCCCACCTGTTCCCAGTACGGCTGCGCTGGCTGATCTCTTCGCTGAAAAGGTGGGGACAATGGAGGCCGTTGGCTTCTTGTCACCTTTGTAGCCTTTGTTTGCTGTTGTGGCGCCTGAGGGAGACTGGCGGTATAGTCTTCCACCTGGTCTTTGTTGGTTCGGCGTCTGTTCACCCTAACAAGGGCGGGCGGCTTGTTTTTCTTGGAGGCCATCTGTGCTGTTACTTGGCTTTGCTTGAGGCGAGGCTTGGTCTCGGTTGACTACCCCGCGGAGCGGTGTCCGTTCTCCGTTGGGTCTCTGTTTTCTCTCTGGCTAGGCGAGGAGCGGAGGACCGTTCTCCTCGGCTGCTGTGAGTCGAATCTACCCGAAGCGTCTACCCGGCTGGGCTTGTGAAAAGTTCTAAAATAGCTGAATAGAAGGAGGCTCTCTACGTAACTTACAGCTCGAAACAATATACAAGCCAGGTCGAAGTTTTCTATCCACCTCAGTTCATGCGCTGGACTGACAGCTTGTGTTTATTTTGTCGACCTGGCCTAATTTGCATGGGTGAGCTTGAAAATCCTGCGTCAGCCACTAAGCAAGGTGCTCCGCAACAGCGGAGCACCTTGCTTAGGGCTGGCGCAGGATTACGCTCAGTCGTTCATTATATATCGGAGCAACTCGCCGCTTAGTGGCTTGCGCAGGAACTAAGCTCATTCATTAATGGTCTTAGTAAAAAGCTCTACTGAACCTACTGCTTCTCGTGGCACTGAGTAAGCTCTATCTTCTTACTTAGGCTGAGTTGGTATACCTCGCCATAGACACATGTTCATCGTCATGTACCAAACAGCTGCCGTATTTTGACAAGAAATTTACATAATTGCCGGTTGAATAGTTTCTGCTTCTTCTCTGTCCATGTCTGTGTGACTCACGCATCATACACGTGTCTAGACTTAGAGCACTATTGATTTCGGAGTCAGTAAAATGTGCCTGTGACCGACATATACATGTCCAACAAGCCCGAAATCTCTATGTGTGTGTGTGTGTGTGTGTGTGTGTGTGCCGGTGTGTGTGTGTGTGTGTGTGCGCGTGCGTGCGTGCGTGCGTGCGTGCGTGTCATGTCCAGGTGTGTGTTCGCCTGTGTGTGTATGTGCACCGTGGCACACACACTAGCTGTTTGTGTGCAAATTTGCACACAGAGACAGAGAGAGAGAGAGAGAGAGAGAGAGCCGAGAGAGAGAGAAAGTCCTGGACGTTCACAACGGAAAACCCATAACGTATTTAACTTCCAATGAGAAACAACTACATCAAGAGCACTGCCAGTAACGTTGTCTGCCTACAAGATATGCAGCCCAGCACCACACGTTGTTTTACTGTCTATCAAGGCACTGTTTTCATTGTAAGACTGACAAACATGGGGCCAGCTCTACCAGGCACAAACCCCGATAAAATCAAGGGTGGGCTTTGACGTTTACTACATTCTTCTCAGCCGCTGGTTTCAAAGCGGCCGTTCGGTGGTTTCAGTTGAAACTGAGCGGGGCAAATAAACCCAAGCTAAAAGAGGAATAGATCCTCATGAGCACATGCAGATCTATGTCTCTTGTGGGCAGTAGTTACCTGTGCGAAGAGTACCAATAAATCCAAGTACATGGCCTAGCAACAAGTGGCACGCACTTTTCACGACCCAGACGTAGGCTAAAATTGTTATTACACTCAGTGCCTGAGGAATAAACATAGATAGAGTCTGCAAAAGGCATAGAGCCTCATGAGCCCCCGCAATCTGTGGGGGCTCATGAGGCTCTATGCCTTTTGCAGACGGGTGGTTTTTCCAAGTTATGTGAGTGAAACACAAGTGAAATAATACTTGAACTGAATATTTCAAAAGATAACAGTGAATGAGCTGTACGCGCCTGAGGATCACGGAATTAGCTGAGCCGTTTGGGCCGCGCACTTTACGTGCTTGTTTCGGAGACTTACTGGAAGTAAGCCCTACAGTAGTGAGGAGAATAACACAAGATATGCAGCACTTGAAACAAAGAAACAATCGAGGGTAAAATGGGCTAAAGGATGAAAGTACTGTCGGACTCGAAGTCGAACAGACAAACGCCGAACAAACGAGGGATGCATCGACCAAACACACTAGCATACAAACGATGGAAGAAAAAGAAGTACCCAACGGAGAAAGAAACACGCTTAGAAAAGACAGGTACAACACAATTTATTAATATTTCGGGTAAATACCCTTTGTCAAAATAGACAAACAAACAAACAGAGAGACTAGCCGCTACTTATCTTCATTGGCAGAAGGAAAGTGGCAACTCATGGAAGGAAGAATGAACGAACAAATTAATGAACAGACAAGCCAAGAGACAAGCAAGCAAGCAAACAAACAAATAAGCATACCACACACACACACACACACACACACACACACACACACACACACACACACACACACACACACACACCCGAACGAGCCAACCGGCCTGCGTTTTAATCCATTTAGCCCCAGTTTAAGGCCGTTTTCAAAATGTTGGAGGTTTCACATAACGACTATTTGCCTGATTGCGCCAAGCTAATCGTGCACTACCCTTGAATTATCATGGTCGATCCATCTCCTGCAGTAGTGCGTTGGGGTTAAATGCGTTAACGTGACTGAAAAGTGTGACCGCAGTGTGTGAAAGCTGGACACTTGCCATCAACCAAACCTCAGTAGACAAAGACCCTCGGGCAGATGTCAGCCTGATGACATTTGGTCACTGGGAAGTGATCATAGTCCGTCGGGACCAAAGTTGAGGAAGTAAAGAAGGCGGCCACAGACATCAGTTTTCATTGCCTAGCTATTCACGGGCCGAGTTATTGAGACTCTAGGCGAATTTCTCTGATAACTGTATTCCAGTAAATGGGGACGGATCGGCCGTTATACAGTTCAAGTGTAATGCCAGATCAGCTTGGCGCTTTCCGAGGCGCCATGCGAATCTGGCACTACCTATGAATCATGGCTGGTCCGTCAGTCTTTTCCTGTAGGTTCTCGCGGCTGAATGGGAAAATATTCTTAGGAACAATGAAATAACTTGATCCTAAAAAAAGAACCACTTTATAAATAATGTTTGTCCTTCTTTCAGTTTCCTAAAGTCTTTAATCCTGCAGGAATCATCGCGACAAAAAGCGCTACCAACAGCCAAACGGTTAATTATTCGTTTGTTATTTCCTTACATATTCCTTTCCCGACAGTCAGTCTTTGTTTTGGACTTTATAGTAGTCTCAGGTCTGACACGCTTACAAGTGTACCTTCTCAACAGAGATAAGTACATTTTCAGCGGCTGAAGTAATACACTACCGGGTGGCCGACGGGTAGTTTTTTATCGGGTCAGTCTTTAACCGTCAGTTGACCCGGAAGAAACTGGGTCCTTTGCAGAGTTCAAAGACATGTTTTCCGCTAGGCAGTGGGCAGAGTATACACAGTGAGGTGTGAACGTATTTAGCTGGCGTGGCCTTTTACCCTGTCCCAAGAATTAGGTCAGTCATCGTGCGGTGTATATGTGCGTGCCTGCGTGTTATGTGAAATCACATACTGATTTACTTTGCGTTTCCTTCCTGCCACGCCAATTTGAGCCCGTGTCGATATGACTGACGTGGGGGTAATTTTGGCGTGAAATATAAGCATGAGTAAACATATCACTTTAGTTGAATTAGTAACCCAAGTAGCGGAATCCGTGTTATCTCAGGTGTTATTTTTGACGCACACCTTGGTGTTATTTCCCGGGCGTCCGAATTAAAAGTGAAAACAACGTCTGGGACGGTCTGTGCGACCACAGGCACGGGATGAACGTTGCGTAACTGCTCACCTCCTAACAGGCAGCAGTAAATAGTAGAATGTACTGAAAAGCCAAAAAATGAGACATCTTTGGAATCATCGGAAACACTCAAGTGTTTCCGATGATTCCAACATTGTTGCATTTTTATACTCGTCAGTATACTGTTTACTACTACCAATGTTGCAAGGTGAGCAATGACGCACCAATCATCCCTTGACTGTGTATGAAACCAACTCGTTCGTGTCGAACAACCAGGAAAAGGACGATGTGACGACGGTGTATAAATAGATATGAAACGTCGAGTCAACCTCACTGCCACCGTAATTACTGACAACACAGAAAACTGTGGGTATATAATTATACATGCATAACAAATCGCCGTTGGGCGCCAATTTTCCTAAGAAGTACCCAACGGAGAAAGAAACACGCTTAGAAAAGACGGGTACAACACAATTTATTAATATTTCGGGTAAATACCCTTTGTCAAAATAGACAAACAAACAAACAGAGAGATTAGCCGCTACTTATCTTCATTGGCAGAAGGAATGTGCACATTCCTTCTGCCAATGAAGATAAGTAGCGGCTAATCTCTCTGTTTGTTTGTTTGTCTATTTTGACAAAGGGTATTTACCCGAAATATTAATAAACTGTGTTGTACCCGTCTTTTCTAAGCGTGTTTCTTTCTCCGTTGGGTACTTCTTTGCATATTACACGCTTGGCAGTCACCTTTTTGGTCTGGATTGCCAATTTTCCTGTTTATTATATACGAAGCTTGTCATAAGCAAAGTAATTTACACAGAAAGAGTGAGGCTGTCGGGACCCTTGAAAAATGTTGTTATATCCGACTTGTGTCATACCCGACTTTTGTTATAACCGACCTTGATACATATAAGCGAAGTAGACTAATTCTATTTTGAGAGCGTGATGCGGATCATTCTTTGTGTGATGCGTATGCACTATCATACTTTCACGATCTAAGTGACATACTCATATCTGTACGTCATTCAACAATGTGTGTCAGTCACAGCGGTGGGGGAAGGTCGTGCATGTCAATCTGCCTGTAATCTCTATCTTGGCTTGAGTGCAAGTGCAATTTTTTACAGGGACTAAGACTTCCAGCTATCGCTGATTTCGTCTGAGGGGGGATGGGCCAGGGGAGGGGGGGGGGAGGGGGCCTGTCTTGCTGACTGTCTGTCGCCCCGTCGCGCAGTGGCTGATGGTGTTGCCAGGGCCGGGTGGTTGGTGGTGGAGGAGGCGGGTGGTGAGGCCGGGGGACCGTTGCTTTAGTGCCAGGCTGGAGGGTGTTGACAGGCCAGCCACTCTAAAAGTTCTTGTACGAGTGGTGGCGGCGGTGGTGGTGGCCGGCGAAACCGTGGCTGGTGGAGGCAGGGTGCGGGGATTCGGGGTGGTGGAGGTGGTGGCCAGTGGATTCTGGGTCTTGGTGCTTGGCGTTGGAATGGGCGGGCTGGGTGGCGATGTGGTGGTGGTAGACGGAGGTGGGGTGGTGGTGTGGGAAGTAGTGCCGGGCGTTGCTGTGTCCTGAATCTCTTTGGTGGGCGGTGGCGTTGGTGGGTTGTAGTTTGTTGTCTCTTGGCCGGTGGTTGAGGGTTGTGATTCTTGTTCGCTTCATCGGGGGTCTGGGTGGTCGTGGTGGCCGTGTTGGTGGTGTCAGTCGGTGGGGCGTCTGCCCTGGCCTTCTGTTGCCTTGGTAGGTCAGTGTTGCATCCCCTCTCATGGGTTGCTGGTGGTGTCGTGAGGCGCTCTCGGTCGTTGGTCGCTGTGGTGGTTGCGGTTTCGGTATCTTTGTTTGCTGTGGTTACTGTCGCTTGGCAGTTGCTGTCTTGTTGTGTTTTGACTGCTTGGCTTCCGCTGTTCGTAGTTTTGGGTGGACAGAGATCGGCGAGTTCTCCAGTGTCTATTAGCCATCGTGTGGCGACGAGTGCTCGGTGGTACTCGTCCCCCTTCACTGCGTCGATGACTGGTATTGCTGACTGTAGCAACAGTACCAGGTCGATGACGTCCATTTTCTTGAGACGAATCTTCTTCTCTCTCTTGGTCCACGCCCGTTTCTTTAGTAGGTGTTCAGGGATGTGGACTGACCCTGGGGAGGGTGGGGAGACAGACTCTGTGGAATTCGTCGTGTCTTCGGAGTCTGGTGGCGGTAGGGTCTTTGGTAGGGGGCAGGCAGTCTCTTGTGCGGCTGGCTGCTGGTTGAGCTCTTGTGTTGGGGGCTCTTTGGCGGGGGCTGTCTCCTCTTCTTCTTCGTGTTGGTATTGTTGCATGCTGAGTGAGTTGAGTTCATTTTGGAAGAGTTGTCTTAATTCCGGCGGTGGTGTTTCTTCTTCGGGGGCTGCGGCATGGTTCAACTGGCTCAAGCTTCTCCGCATGAGCTCGTCGAACTTGGGAAACAGCCCCCTCGGCGGCATCGGCATTCCTTGAAGTGCCAGGCGTTCAAAAGGTGTCACCTGTCGTGGTGGGTGGGCTGTTTGCTGCGGGGGCGGGAGCCCCCACGTTGGTTGTTCCCTTGGCTGAATTGGTTGCGGCGCCTGGGGGGGAGGGGGTGAATCCCCCACCTGTTCCCAGTACGGCTGCGCTGGCTGATCTCTTCGCTGAAAAGGTGGGGACAATGGAGGCCGTTGGCTTCTTGTCACCTTTGTAGCCTTTGTTTGCTGTTGTGGCGCCTGAGGGAGACTGGCGGTATAGTCTTCCACCTGGTCTTTGTTGGTTCGGCGTCTGTTCGCCCTAACAAGGGCGGGCGGCTTGTTTTTCTTGGAGGCCATCTGTGCTGTTACTTGGCTTTGCTTGAGGCGAGGCTTGGTCTCGGTTGGCTACCCCGCGGAGCGGTGTCCGTTCTCAGTTGGGTCTCTGTTTTCTCTCTGGCTAGGCGAGGAGCGGAGGACCGTTCTCCTCGGCTGCTGTGAGTCGAATGACTTCTTGGCTTGACTTCGCGAACGAAGATTTTATAGGAGTTGCCCACGACGTCTGCAGGCTTGTTCGTGGCTGCGGAGGCCAATCCGAGACAGGCAGGTTCGACCGCAGTGGCTGCAGGGAAAGGTATGGCCAGGGTTCTGAGTTGCGGCATCTCTGTTTTTTCTCCTGAGCCGCTTGTCCTTAAGGCTAGCTCTGTGAGAGTCCTCAAAGGAGACAGCTGCCTTGTAAAATGGTGGAGCGCCAGGTGTCACGGTCCGCAGCAAGCGAAGACCACTGGTGGTGGTCGATTTGGCAGGCACTAAGTGACTTCTTGAGACAAAATACCTTTCAGTCATTTTCGAGTGGGTTGCTTGCTTATTATTGACAGGCACTGAGATTGTGTCAGGTGTTTCCGCGTGGTCTGCATGCTCTCATTACCAGTGGACAGGCTGAGGTATCATGCATGTCTTCCTGAAATGATTCAAGTGGGCATTTTCGTGTCGTGCATGTTCGGCCCTCCCACTATAAGGAAGTAAGCGACAGTAACTAAGCAATTGTTGAACAAACCTTGATGACTTCCTCAGTATGAGAAAAAAAAAATGATTTGAAATTGACCTTAAAACCTAAGCCAGCAAAAAACACAGATTTTCAAGGGCCCCGGCCAGCATCTTCAGCCGGAGATCATGAAAATCTATGCTTTCTGTAGAAGATGCGGTTCGCTGTAAACTTTGAAATAACTCGCTTAACGTCATTCTACCCCAGACACACCACAGGAAGATAAGGATAGACCATGATAGTTCAAGGGTGATGCCAGAATAGCTTGGCGCCTATGGGCGCCAAGCTATTCTGGCATCACCCTTGAACTATCATGGTCGATCTGTGTCCTGCACTAGAGTGCAGTCTTCAGAGGACAACGGCAAAATTTGGAGATTTCGGTGTTGGGGTAGAATGAGTTAAAACGCAACGGGTCAAGTCTAAATTGTGGAAAAACTACGCCGGGTCGGATTAGATGAAGGAATATGCAGGACCGTGATAATGAAGGGATTGCCAGATGAGCTGTGTCACTGAATACAATCAACTTTATTGTTCCAAATACATGTTGCCACGTACAGGAAAATTGGTCTCGCCACCTCAGGTGCAACTCGCAATCACCCACACTCACACAACAGTTTACAAACAACACATGGACAATGGCTCTGGACGGGTGAAGCCCGTCGCCAAGGCGTCTCATGGCCGGCGCCAACGCATGCCTGTCTTCAGGCTGAAATGATTCAAGCCAGTACAAGCGCCAAAGTAACCCGTTCACCACCGGTAAACAATGAACCCAACCGCAAGAGGCATAGACCCTCATGAGCCCCCGCAACTGCGGGGGCTCATGAGGATCTAATG
This sequence comes from Semisulcospira habei, assembly GCA_036245525.1. Lineage (NCBI taxonomy): Eukaryota > Metazoa > Mollusca > Gastropoda > Semisulcospiridae > Semisulcospira > Semisulcospira habei. The sequence goes on along the minus strand of BTPG01000002.1, from coordinate 202,051,172 downwards.
CCTCTTGCTGACACCACTACTGTATAGAGATCTATGTTCCCTAGATTGCTGGGGATACTTTTGACGCTGAATTTGCAATGATTTCACAATCTGCGTCTACTGGCAGTGAAGAGGTTGACTAAGCACTACTCTTCAACTGTACGGTCTATATCCGACTCCCGGCGGCTCTAGCCGAGCGTGTGCTCGAGGCGGAATTCTGACAACCCTCTCAGCTGGGGGACCAAGCGCCGCATGCCCTCTCACGTTCTGGCTCCAGAGTCTTCCACAATGTCTCAGATGACTGGCACACGCTAATTGAAAGTTGCCTAAAATAGCCTGGTTGACAGCTTATTCCAACAATAGCGCAAACAAGCGTACAGGGTCACGTGTCACTCAGTCGCATCACGTGTTGTTAAAGTAACTAATTGAAATTCAGCCCCAATCCCCCACTTCACCACCACCACCCTTCACAGCTATACAAATAAAAATGTCAATCAGTCGGTATCCACAAGGAAACCGATGCGCTAAAGACCATCGGGCCGACGTCGGGCGCTGTTGGCCCGCGCACGGCCGTGCGCGGGCCAACGGCGGCCGATGTCAGCCCGATGGCCTTTGCGCACTGGGAAGCAAGGGCGGGGGAGGGGGTGGGAGGGAGCACTAACGAATTCCTGTTATTTGGAGCTAATGCTAATATATTTATATAATTCCCTGCCACGTATTGAACTGTGTTAACCCTTTGGCAGTCGGAAGAGCTTTATTTCGAAGTGATTGCTGCAGGTTCGTGCCCTTTAACATGCCCATTTTAATGTGATCTGCTTCGTGGCAGGTTTTGATTGCAAATCCACGTCCCTCCTGGATTCCAAGTGATGTCAGCAATAGGTACAGATCCTCAAGAGTGCGGGCATTCCCTGACAAAGTACAAACAATACACACAAACAAACTGACATGCACAAGAGATATCCTATCATGCACAAGCGATATCCTAACATCATGGCTGATCACGAATTAAGTGCATGCATGACCTGCTTCGAAAAAGTAGAAAATAATAACACTGTGAATATATATATGCACTGGGTAAACCCCATCATCAGTTATCAAAATAATCATGTCTAAGCGGCGCAGTTTGATTACGATAACAACTTTCTAACTAAGCTAACTCGTTCAATCTGTCAGAGGCATAGGTATCCCTGTTCCATCTGCAAAAGGCATATATCCTCATGGACCCCTGCAGACGCAGGGGTCCACGAGAATGTATGCCTCTTGCTGACCGAGGTTGGCTTTGAACTGTTCTTCAGACTGGATGTTATCTACTAAGGTTGGGTGTACACTATTCGATCTTTTTTTTTACATGAGACACATATCAAATTCTCATGAATCCCTGCAGCCGCAAGGGTCATGAGGCTCTATGCCTCTGTCTTGCTGACCGAGATCGGCTCAGCTATTTTCTCAGTCTCTGTGTCATCTGAGGTTTGGCGTACGACAGATAATGAAATGATACGGTAACAGCCATCTGAATGGTACAATCACGCTCCATTCCTAGGCTGGAAGCCCTGGGGCCTCCACAGCTTGAAAAAAACATGTGTTCAAATTTCAAACAAGAGGCACATATCCTCATGAGCTCCTGCGGATGCAGGAGCTGATGAGGATCTGTGCCTCTTGCAGATGGTGAATAGGTTTGCTGCTGTACTAGTTCGTGTCGTTAACGTTGTTCAGCAGATCTACTGACAATAATGAATTGACAATCGTTTGGTTTCGCTTTTAAAATGATCGTACCGTACCAGGCCCGCAACCGCTCTGTTTATGCATTGTTATGTATTGTTTGTAAATGTACGGCCGGAAGCAGGTCAGGATGTGAGTGGGTACATACAAATGTGTATTTGTTGCTGCATTTCGTATTGAAAATTCAGTAGCGCTTAAAGCAGAAGCGTAATGGTAATATTTTGGCAATGGATGGATAGATGGGCGAGAAGGTGGGCGGGTGGTTGGATGGATGGATGGATGGACAGATGGATGGACAGATGGATGGATAAATGGATGAATCAATTGATTGATTCATTCGGTGGGTGAGTGATCGGTTGAGTGACTGACTGATTGGCTAGTGCTGACAGTTTGAACGACGCTGTTCTTGTAACACTACAGAGCTACAATGGCAAAACAGCAAGTTGTTTATAAATCCTCCCGACAGCGCAACCACAATGAAACTAGATTACTTTTGTCACAGTCTGGAACATGTAAAAGTGAGTCACCCACACAAAACGCGCAATGTGGACCACGGTGTCACATCAAGTAAATGCATTATATCCCCCCCCCCCCAATACCCCCGCCCCTTTTCCCCAAGCAACCGCACTAAATCATCGTCGACTGACAACACCGAAAGCAAACTTTTGCCCCCAAAATATCAATCCACAGCATGGAACATCCAAGCGCGCCTGCTGACACGATCACAATTGCCATAAAACCAGCTGTTGCACAAATGTTGTGTCTTCTCGGTCAAATCGGCGCCGGGAACAAGACCGTGACTTTCGTCGATGCTAGTGATAGTGTGCTAGTCTGTGATTTGGACCTTACGGTCTACGACCGTAAGGTCCCAAATCACAGACCAGCACACATAATATATCCTGCCTTTTTCGATGTTCTTCGGTTTGTCATGCAAAACAGGCCTTTGATAAGGGTAGTGTCGGATTGGCTATGGTAACATATGGTCTGACACCACTTTCAAACAGTGCACAGCAGAACCTGTTTTAAGCGACCGCCCTTAAGAGAGATCACCTGTCATTGAAGACCATCATTCAGTGGCTCAGCCGCAGCCATCTGAATGATTTTTTTTTTTAATGACAGGTGACACCTTTTGTCTTTCGGGACTTCTTTTGACAGAGTACTTATCTTTTAATACCGCTTTTTGTGTGTGTGCTCAAAAAAGGTTCGGTTGTTATGAGCAGGTGCTGCCGTTGTTACCTACACTGTAATATAAATTTCACGGATGGTTTCCCTTTGATACTAGCCGGTGATTGCCAGCTGACTGGGTAGACATTTCAATCATTAGGCGGCTGAATACAGGACATCCCTAAATCAAAAGTACGTCAAACAATGCACGGATTTCAAACATTTCGTGGATTCGTCCATTTCGCTCCATATGCAAGAGGCGTAAATTCTCATGAGCCCCTGCGACCGCAGGGTCATGAGAATATACGCCTCTTGTTCGCAAGGTGTCGCCTCATTGACATCCGCCGTTTGCGTTAAGGCCCCACCACACATGTCGATTGTGCGCCGATTTTGAAGCCGATTCCGATCCGATTGCGATCGGATGACGTCATCTATCCGATCCGATCCCAATCGGCTGGGAATCGGGTGTTTAGAAACTGCTATATTTTTCCGATCCCAATCGGCCCGATTGTAAGCTCAACCAATCAGAGCGCGTCTCGCAAAGCACGTCGTTTCAGTTAGAAAATGGCGGAAGATCAGTGCCACCTTCGTTGCCGATGTTTCGCCCGCCTCTTCCCGATTATGATGCAAAACTGCTGATAATGCAAGCACACCATCATCACTGTCAAAACTAGCAGCCATTTTGCAGAACAGGCCTTGATCCGTTCGGTTCAAACCGGTCGGCTAAAAAAAAATCGGGAAATGACGGTGTGGCAGTGCACACGTTTTTGTAGTCCATGCACCAGTTGCAGGAGATCCGACCATGATAATTCAAGGGTAGTGCCAGATTAGCTTGGCGCCGACAATCTGGCACTACCCTTTAATTATCATGGTCGTGCTGTAGTGCCGTCAGGGCTGAATGGGTTAAGGGGCTCAGCCTTCTGTCTTTGACCTGATTTTGATTTGGGAATAACTCATGAGAATTCGCCTATCGACAACGTCGGCATAATTATACAGACAACATACACGGCAACAGGTGGCTTTACCCCACATTACCACAATGTTGTAGTCCGGACCGCACTATAATTGTATCCTCCCTCTGATCATAAGGATGTAAATTATATCAGAACGACCTGCAGGGGCTCACGATAATCTATGCCTCTTATAAATGAACGGGCTGGCTTTGGTTAGTTCGTGGTTTAAGGTCCACGGCACCGAAGTGATAATGCCGGACGGCCCTAGGGGACGGGGAAATCTATTGCCTATGGAGTACGACCTCTAACTGTGCCACTTTGATTTACCAGCACCTTTCAACGGACATGCTATTGAACAAGCCCATCTTCAATTTCCCCTTGGATTGCGAGCCCAGCTACCGGGGCCGGGACGGGGATTCGAACCCACGACCCGGCGATTCCCTTCGATCTCCTGCTCCGACGCTTAACCGCCTGAGCTGTTTAGTTTGGACTCAAAGGGTTAGCTGGTTGGTTGGTTAGTTCGGGTTTAACGTCCACAGCACCGAGGTGATCATGGACGGCCCTGACGGGCGGGTTATGGGGGACAGGGAAATCTATTGCCTATGGAGTACGACCTGAACACTGATCAACTCAGGCGCACTCCAACTGTGCCACTTTGATTTACCAGGACCTTTCAACGGACATGCTATTGAACAAATCCGTTTTTTTCCCCCTGGTTATGGGTTAGCTGAGTGAATGACTACTTATATACTGGCGGTTACGCTTTGTTGTGTGGGATTTCCGCGTGTTTCTCTATCACTCCCTTTATGTCACAATACCATCGGAATGCTATTCAAACTGGAAGTGTGGCTAGGCTACCTGAGTCAGTTTACAGCTGGTTGCAGGTTTAATTTGCGTCGGCGCATAGGCTCCAATCACACGTCAACATGACTTAGACGCACTCGAAAAGTGAATCACACCAGGGGCGGATCAGTCACTTCGGATGTGTGTGTGGGGGTGGGGGGTGGGGGTGGGGGTGGGAGTGGGGGGGGGGGGCCGTTTTCAACCTGAAACGAAAGGCCTCCCGACGCCGGACCTTGCTTCTCATTGGTCGAAAAATCAAAAATCAGGGGCAAGGGTGGTGGTGGTGGGGGGGGGGAGGCGTCAAACATGTGAGAACCTCTCGCACACCCGCCGACATATTGAAAAGCGGGGAGGGGTTTTCAAACTCAAAATTAAAGGTACTTTGACATAGCGTTTTAAATAATTTTTTGGGCCGCAGAGGGAACCAATGAACAACCTCCACCTTCCCCGCCAGATCCGCCAGTGTAAAGCACTTGAAAAGCGAATGCACACAAAGGGTTCAATGCGGCACACACACACACACACACACACACACACACACACACACACACACACACACACACACACACACACACACACACACACACACCACAATACACAAGGAGGAAGATTTTCGAAATTGAAGACAATGGAATTCAAAGCATGTGTTTTGAATTGCAGATAACGGTATCTGTTTCTCTCATAGATCTCTTTGAGGTGGCAGTGTCAGCTTAAGCGACAAGACCCTGCTGGTATCTTGAGATACAACCAAGCACTCTGGTCACAGTCACAGAAGCGCCCCAGCTTTTAATCCCCTAACTGCCGAGATACAGTGAACGCGATGCAACTGCAAGAGGCGCAGATCCTCATGAGCCACCGCAATTGCGGGCGCTCATGAGGATCGATGCCCCTTGCTGACACCACTTTGAATCCACGTTCCTGGGACGGCTGAGATTCTTTGTCTAGTTAGTTATTTCGTTTGAACGCCGAGCAAACCAGTAAGGCCATCTCACAGTGGTAGGGGTACAAAAGAAAGGTCTTAACTCATTCTACCCCAACACCGAAATCCTTAAATTTTGCTGTTGTCCTCTGAAGACTGCATTGCAGTGCAGGACGCAGATCGACCATGATAGTTCAAGGGTGATGCCAGAATAGCTTGGCGCCCGTAGGCGCCAAGCTATTCTGGCATCACCCTTGAACTATCATGGTCGATCCTTATCTTGCTGTGGGGTGTCTGGGGTAGAACGAGTTAAGGCAAGACGTAAATACATTTAAAAATATTGACCAGGCTGAAAAGACTTTAAGCGATATGTCTACTGATTCTGAAAAGGCCGAAACAAGAAAATCGTGCACAGGCTCTTTGGCGTTGAATAAACACAGTCTGCAGAAAGACAATCTGCTTCCAGTGGCAGTGAAGGGGTTAAGTCGAAAGAAGAATGGACCGGAATGAGAAACGATGGTTGGGTTAATGGCACTAAACGTTACTCTCAGTGAAGCCAAAACAGTAGATAGAAAGTTATTTCTTTTAGCTCTTTTCGAGTCTTTTTGTCGGGAAGTTCAGTTTTAAAAAGAAATCATTTGCCCACACAAGGGTTAAATTAGACTGTATCAGGCTACATCCTCACTTACCGCGACAGCTGCAAGATGTATTGACCCTGAAAGCTTAAGGGTGGACTTCACCGAAACAACGTTTCGACTAGCCTATGCACACAGAACACGAATAACGATAATCATTACAATCAGTTCAGCTAAGAAAAATGTATAGTCTCCATAATTGCATTGCTTTACCACGGGCGTACACTTAGCAATAAGTAAAGGTCATATTAACTCATTTAAGGCGCTCCGCATCAATAGCTGCGAAAGTGTCGTATAGCGTTGCCGAATAACCATATATCCCCGTTCCGCCACAGCTGTTTTAATTTTGACGTCAGGGAAATTATGTTCCGCGCCGCTGCGCTCCAGTGAACAAATGAATCTGTACCTTGACGCGTACATCTCTATGTGTCACAGCGGCTTTTTGCCTCAAAAAAATAAAACGCGCTCAAGAATGCGGACGCCAAAAGCAATAGATCATATTGTCGACATAATTTAATATAGTCAGACTGCCCGGTAATGAATCACCTATCTTGTTTTTCATTCTTCGGCTTAACCCTTTCACTGCCGGCGGACGCAGAGTAATATTTCTGAAATCTGTGTTAATTTAACGGCAAAGAACCCCAGCCGCCCCAAGGACGATGGATTCAAAGTGGCATCAGCAAGAGGCATAATATCCTCATGAGCCCCCGCATTCGTGGGGGCTCATGAGGCTGGCTCTCTGTCTTTTGCAGGTTGGTCGTGTTCATCATTTGTCGGCAGTGAAGGGGTTAAACAATAAACGACAGCTACACAAAAAAACACGTGGTTGATTATAAACCGCATTATGGTTTGTTTCGTGACCAATGACGCAAATTGATTACACAATGTGACACCCACAATTACTGACGTACAGCTGTCGCTGATTATGACTCTGTAATGGTCATTGATTGCGAACATGAACTATATAAAACGGCCTAATAACACTAATTACTGACTCATTTACCGCACAACTGTGACCGAATTGAGTCAACCTGCCATTGCTTGCATGTCCGTCAAACTTTTTTGATAAAAGCGAAATTATCATTGTATAATAATGACAATCTCGCTTTTGAAAAGAACGAACACAGTAACTTTGTGCCAAATAACGGCAGAAGTGTCAGATACCTTAATCGCATAATCATTTTTACGTCAGTGCATACAAGAATCCCATCCATCTGATGAAGAAGATATTTTAATGTGTCCTTTCATCCTCTTCCTGGTATAAGGGCCCTATGTATACTCTTATCTCTGTGCCTGATACGTAGTAACTTTCATAATCGATTGTTGAGGCCAAGTGATGGTCCTTCAGGTCAACACAGTGACACCTGGTGTCACCAAGCCTCCATAGTCATCAAGTTCAATAACCAAGTAACAGGGGTGACTGTGTTGATAGGTTGTGTAAGGATAATGCTTTTACCCCTAATAAGGTCGCCATCCCCAACTTTGGGAGTTGTTCTCAAGATAATACATTACAGTTTCGGAGACTGATTGCCCATGATAGTTCAAGGGTGGGGCCATAATAGCTTGGCGCCTACCGGCGCCAAGCTATTTTGGCACCACCCTTGAACTGTCATAAGCGATCCACGTCCTGTTGTACAGTATAACGGGTAGACGTGTTAAAGTACCATTACGTGTGAATTTGAAGACACATTTCAGCACTATTTGTGTTTGTTATGCCTTGTCGACACACCTAATGAACGTTAACAGTAGTTGGTACAGGCAGAAAAAGCACACACGTAATTGCACTTATTTATTCTGCGCAGCCGTTAGCGTGTCAGTTTATTTTCAGCTGTTTCTAGTACTGATAGCGTTGAATTTATAGAACGGAGTGAAGTCATTGTCAGGTTATTTGATATAAAGACGACGCGAGTTGAACTGGATTCTCTTTAGTCCTCGATCACTCTATAGTGCCAGTAGGGAGAAAAAATGGAAGAACGAACGAACTGGATTCTTCTGTGTCTAAATAGTGAACCATAACAAGATCTGTGTGTAGCGTTTCGTAACCATCTGTAACAGACGTGTATCTTTGAACATTTACGGCGGCAGTGGGCCTTTAAGGAGTCAGTCAGTGTTTGAACAGGCGCTCGAATGCACTGGGCCGGGCAAGCGGCCTGTAACTTTCCGATCACACCTTGCACACAATTAAAAACAAGTTTATAGCTGTGTACAGACAGACGTTATGCACACGAGGCGTGATAGGGAAGTTCGGGGTTACAGCCAAGCACCTGTGGTTTGCGCAAGCCTTTAGGCGCGAGATAACACTAATACATGCTCTAACAGTCTTAGTTGCATCGAGCAGCCATCAACTATTTTGTGACAGACAACGGCCAAGTTGTTGAAGCAAACCTTCCTTTTCTACCGATCTCAACACAATTGTTGTTTTTGTTTTTTTTTTAACTCATTCTACCCCAGACACACCACAGGAAGATAAGGATCGACCATGATAGTTCAAGGGTGATGCCAGAATAGCTTGGCGCCTATGGGCGCCAAGCTATTCTGGCATCACGCTTGAACTATCATGGTAGATATGTGTCCTGCACTGCAATGCAGTCTTCAGAGGACAAAGGCAAAGTTTAAGGATTTCGGTGTTGGGGTAGAATGAGTTAAACTGACATTGTCGTTGTCGTTTTGTTGTTACATCTTGTATTATAGAGTGCAATGAGTAAACAATCTTCGTCTCTGGCTAAGCACCATCAGTGTGCAAGACTCCAGAACCGCTGAGGAAACAGTCTCACCTGTTATTAGTCTTAACCCCTTCACTGCTCGTTGGCGCAAATTGAGGCCGCGTATTCCTAAATTCCTTGTTAATGCAACGACCAACAGCCACAGCCGCCCACGGAACATGGACACACATTGGTCTCAGCAAGAGGCATAGATCCTCATGAGCCCCCGCGACTGCGGGGGCTCATGAGGATCTATGCCTCTTGCAGTTGGATCGTGTTCAGGATTTCTCGGCGGTGATGGGGTTATTTCTGACAACTCTCTCGTTTTCGGAGGATGCGAACAGAGCAAACCTCTGAGAAAAATGTCATAGATTCTCATAAGCTCTTATGCTACTCTGTGCCTCTTGCAGATGGAGCAAGCTGAATGAGCGAGTGGAAACAGGGGGCGGATCCCCACCGGTTTATGTGCAGTGGTTCTACAACGTAGTGTCAAGCAACGGCCATGCAGAGACGCGGAGAATTTATGCCTGGATAGTCGTGTACGACATATTTGTCTACAAGCATACTGAATAAAACTTAACCAAAAAAAAAAATAATAAAAATTAAAAAAAATTGTGCATTTAGATATGCCGTCAGCAAACTCTCCAAACAAACAAATTTTTGTTTACAGAGTCAAATTCTGCTTCATACTACACCAATATCGCCGCGTAATTCAAATGTGCGTGTCACTGTGTGTGTGTGTGTGTGTGTGTGTGTGTGTGTGTGTGTGTGTGTGTGTGTGTGTGTGTGTGTTGTAATCTGCATCGAAATCACGTCACAAAATTATTATCTGTCATTTTACTAGTGAAAGTATGTTCACGTTTGTTATCGGCATTCATAAACACAATGTAGCAAGCGAGACACCATCCTTGTACAACATATAACATGGCATAAATACAAGAGACAGCGAGTGAGGAAGTAAATAATACGTTTGAAGAATCCTGGGGGTGGGGGGTTGGGGGGGATTGCCTTCAGAATCGGTTTGACTCAGTCGATTGAATAACGTTATATCTGACCGACTCGCAGAGCAAACCGAAAATATACTTCTCATCAGCTGAGAGCCTCACTGACAAAAACACAACATGCAAAGCTAGTCAAAGATGCTATTCGATTGTCAGTACAAGTTTGTCGTTAACCCTTCATTGCCGAAAAAAGGTGAAACCAATCCATCTGCAAGAGACATAAATCCTCATAAGCCCCAGCAGTTGTGGGGGCTCATGAGGATCTATGCCTCTTCCGGACAGCACTTGTGTCCAAGTTGACTGGGAGGATGGGACTCTCTCAGTCTCTGGTATTGAGTTAACACACAACTTGATTTCACAAATACGGTCTGCGTCAGCTGGCAAGGAAGGGGTTACAGCGCCGGATCAATCAGTTTTCAAGGGGGTGCTCAACTTTTTTTTCTATTGCCATGGTCTAGTAGGCCTATATATCAAAACACCAGAACCGAAACTGTTCTAGGGGGTGCTGCAATAACATTATTGGAGCATGTTGCGGACTGGCAGTGAATGATTTTTTTTTTTAAGCCGAGGGGGGTGCTGTAGTACCAAAGCACACACCCCCCCCCCCACCCCTGGATCCGGCCCTGGGTTAATATACAGTATTACTTACTTACGCCTGTCACCCCTACCCGGGTATAGGCCGTTGACGAGAGACCTCCAGCGACTCCTGTCCTGTGCTTCTCCTTCTATTTTACTCCAGGTGGTTCCCAGTCTCTTGATATCTGCTTGGAGGTCTCGACGCCAGGAGTTTCTCGGCCTACCTCTTTTCCTCTTTCCCTGGGGGTTCCATGGCAATGCCTGCCTAGTGATACTGGAAACTGGCTTTCTCAGACTGTGACCAATCCATCCCCATCTTCTTCGCCCAATTTCATTCTCTGCTGTTATCTGCTCTGTTCTCTCCCAGAGTCTGACGTTGCTGATCTTTTCTGGCCAGTGGATTTTCAAAATTCTTCTAAGGCAACTGTTTATGAAGATCTGTACTCTGTTGACTGTGGTTTTTGTCATATCGTCAATCTCCAAGTCTCTGCTCCATATAGGAGAACTGCTTTTACGTTGGAGTTGAAAATCCGGACTTTGGTGTGTTTAATATACAGTATAGCAGACACTAATGTGATCTAATATTTAGATCTCTCTCTCTCTCTCTCTCTCTCTCTCTCTCTCTCTCTCTCTCTCTCTCTCTCGAGAGAGAGAGAGAGAGAGAGAGAGAGAGAGAGAACTACCCTGCACAGGATCCCAACCCTCCACCAAAGCCAGGCAGTGGTTCAGTAAACAAAAACAACCCACCTTCACTCGAGGATCGGGTGGGCAATCTTCTTCTTCCTCATCGAATAGTTCTTCGCCGTTGTCCTCTTGTTCACACAATTCACTCCCGGTGCCTTCCATCTTCAACGAGTTGTTTGTCCCAACACACTTCAAGGTTCACTTCTACAGTGAGGCCAGGAGGCAAGTTGTGTCACTAATTCGAGGAAAACTCTCAGTCAGTTAAGACTAGTGACTGAACCCACACCGTCGTACAACAGACGACATAAATCCACAAGAATTTGGTCCTACCGCCACTACGAAGTACAGTGCACTGAGTAAGCAGACGACAGCTAGCAGACGACAAAGCTTTCGACTTCGCGCCACAGCACGCTTTGCCAACGTAGCGCGGCTGATGTGTGACGGTCTCCAACGCGGAGAGCTTGTGTGAAGGCCTTATCCTGTCAAAAGCCCTTATCGCAGTGCAGACTGACACGTGTGCGTGCCTTGGCGGAATACCAACCTCCGCAAAGTAGGCAGGCGATAGGGTATCCGCCTGAGGATAGAGAGTCCTATTTATTAGGTATTCCATAATATTGAAAGTAAGGTTACAAAGTAAAGTAGGTTATAGCACTGTCAGGGGAGAGAAATGTGCATGATCGACCAGTGATCATAGATCTACTGTGGCCAAAGCACAAAAAAAAAAAAGATAGGAAAGAGAGGGGGCGCTAATAAAGTGACTGAAAGCAATGCATATGGAAGCCCCCCCGAAGGGGGGCGTATCACATATCCACTGTTCCAGCCACTTAGTGCATGGAAATTTAAATCTAGGTCCCCCCAAAGGGGGTCCAGATATTTAGCCGGTGTGGACAGCTGTTTCGGTCTTTGCGACCTCTTCAGCACACCATCGGCAATACTGGAGGAGGCAGGAAATTCTGCCTACCTGCAATGACAACCACATTTTACTGTGGTGTCTGCAGGGGCATACATTCCATGCCACCACCTAGAGTTAAATTTCCATGCACCCTAAAAGAGAACCTACCAAAAGGGGGGAAGGGGTTGCAGTCGATATTGTAGTGATAAATGAAAAGAAAAGGGGAGACTGCCAGTGCTAATATTTTAGGAAGGTTACAAAGTAAAGTAGGTTATAGCACTGTCAGGGGAGAGAAATGTGCATGATCGACCAGTGATCATAGATCTACTGTGGCCAAAGCACAAAAAAAAAAGAAAAAAAAAAGGATAGGAAAGAGAGGGGGCGCTAATAAAGTGACTGAAAGCAATGCATATGGAAGCCCCCCCGAAGGGGGGCGTATCACATATCCACTGTTCCAGCCACTTAGTGCATGGAAATTTAAATCTAGGTCCCCCTTTTTTTTTTTTTTTTTTTTTTTTGTGCTTTGGCCACAGTAGATCTATGATCACTGGTCGATCATGCACATTTCTCTCCCCTGACAGTGCTATAACCTACTTTGTAACCTTCTTAAAATATTAGCACTGGCAGTCTCCCCTTTTCTTTTCATTGAAAGTAAGATAAATAAAAGCGACCTACACCAGGCAGTTAGTGGTTTATAGTTTGCAATATGGCCTTTATAATTATGTGAGAAAGCAGATGACAATGTTTTACAACAATACTAAACAAACAGGCTAACCCAGGCTAAAATATGAAGTCTGAATGTCATGAAAGACTGCAGGCGACAACTTATTCGACACCACCCTTGAACTATCATGGCACGATCCACATCCTGTAGTAGCACGTCAGGGCTTTATGGTTCAAACGTAATGGGTAGTGATATAATGGCATCACAGAAACGGTAACGTACCTAAACAATAATCGCGTTGGCTGATCGGGGCAAAGAAGCATTATTTCTCAACCTCAGTCACGCCACACAGAATACCACTCTGCAAATGTCACGCGATCACTTAGTCGCGTCACAGTGAGAATGGCAGTGACAGCTCAAGAGTAGTGACAACATATGAATTAGCTCAGCACTGGGATGGCATACAAGGAATACTTATGAACTTTCCGGGCCGACCCTACTCCCATGGCTAGTATACAGTCTTTATCAGTGTGTGCCTCCCAAAATGATTTGCGGAAAACTTGAAATCTTTAACCCATTCAGCCCAGACGCCCTACAGCAGGAGTTGGGTCGACCGTGATAATTCAAGGGTAGTGCCAGATTAGCTTGGCGCCTGTCGGCGCCAAGCTAATCTGGCACTACCCTTGAATTATCGTGGTGGATCCATCTCCTGCAACTGGTGCACAGTCGTTAGATGACGCCTCCAAATTTTGGGAAACATGATACTGCCGTCGGGCTAAATGATTTAACCCTTTGGTTGCCGGTAGCGCTCTTTGTCGCGATGATTCCTGTAAGAATCGTTGCGACAAAAAGCGCTACCGACAGCCAAAGGGTTAAAACTGCTAATGTAAATGTAAAAGAATTAAACAGTGCATTGCCTCTGTTTAAAAAGAAATGCCCCCTGACTGCAGAAACTGGTAGGGCCTACTACACGTAACTTGTGCACATCAACAAAATATATTGACCCGCAAAAGAGAATGCAAAAGTCTTTCCGATTATTAAAAAAATGTAGCGTTTCTTTTGCTCTTCAGTATAAGTTACATCCGGTTCGTCAAAGTATCGAGGACAGGTGACTTTAAAGCCCTGAACGGACGGTACTTGGGCATTTTTGTGGTTGTTGTCACCTCTGTTTTGTCACCTCGACCCAGTCAGGCCACACCTGGCA